>JAWWEV010000043.1:25432084-25450234 GCA_035583235.1 Hafferia zeledoni
TAGAGGGGGTAGAATACACAGCCTTGATCACCCCCACACAGTGCCAACTGGTCCCACCTGCTAAACTAGGACAAACTTCAAAAAAATTAATATAAATTTTGTGTTTAAGATAAATTCTTAAGTCTTCTCAGAGAGATAACCAAATTACAAACTTATTAAAAGGCCATCTAAACCTCATAGCCACACATGACTGTACATTTTAACTGGAAGTAAAAATGGTCACCAGATCTCATATTTAGTAAATAAGTTGAAAGTAATTTTCCTGGTTAAACTGCTGCCCACTAATGTTACTACAGATAAGGGTCTGACAGCATTTTCATCATGCAGTCCTATTTTTAGAGATTTAATGTAAGCTGGCTGTCAAATCTAGTTCATCATTGAAATAAGAAATACAGTGACTCAGACCAGTGAATGTGCCTTAATACAAGGAAACTAAAATCCTGTGTTTAACAATATATAGGTTAAGACGCACAAAATAAACATTTTTAAAGCAAAGGTTAGCTATGGTGCAAACATTTAAATTCAAGTAGGTTTACAGGACCCTGTATTGGTTAGGTCAAGTTCTGCCTTAATTTAATAATAACTACATTATATAGCAGTTCTCATTTAGTAAAGATTCTAATCATGGAGGTGACTTAAAATACACAAATATTCTTTGCATGCTTAAGGCAAGTTATACATATAAACAATTTATCAGATCAGAGAAAGAAACTCAAAGGTACTTTGGATTGCAAGCACCAAGGATGGAAAACAGATCCTCAAGTCCCCATGAATAAGTTGCTATTTAGGCTTAAGGAATGAGATGTTTGGCGGTTGTGTCTCATTGGCTCTCTCCACGTGTTCCTCCAGCTGGGAGCCTGTGAAGCTGACTCTCTTCTTGCAAATATGTCCTCAAGAGACAGCAAGACAGATTCCTTTGAGACGGTATGTGCACTTCCCTGGGAATGAGTTTCAAATTTCCTTCCTGAATCAAAGTAGAGATACAAGCTCAAGTCTTTCCATTTAGTACTGCTCCACATCATACAATGGCAACATATTCATGGGGCTACTGTCAAAGCTAAACATAGAAGGGAAGTTAGAGAGGTTCACTGACTTTCCAAGGTAGGATTTAGGGGTAATAACCAAATCCATTTATATCACTTCACATCACTTCATTTAAGTGCCTTTTTTCATGTACAAAAGAATTTCTTAAGAGGCTAGGCATCAGGTCAAGTGAAAAACAGCTCTTTATTGGTCAAGACACACACACACTCAAAAAAAAAATCAGAAATTAGTGATCTCATAATCCAAACAAAATATCTCAATGATCCTTGTGGGTCCCTTCCAACTCAGAACTTTCTGTGAAATTTATCGCTGTGAAATTTTTCTTTGCTGAACCAGTAGGCATTACTTAGATGGGAAATTTTGACTTCCACTAGTCCCAAACCAGATCTTCCATGCTACTGACTTGCCATCTTCCAAATCCATGTTTTTTTTCCTTCAGAATCATCTATCTTTCCAAGCTGGGTTTCTCCTCCTGAACCCTTGAGCTGCTAATGAGACCAGTCTCAACCATCTTGCACCTCTCTCCCTTTTTTTGACTCCATGGCCTTTCTTACACCGCTTCCTCACTTTGCAGTCACAGAATCACAGAATCACAGAATGAGTAAAATTGGAAGGGACCACAGTGGGTTATCTGGTACAACTACCTTGCTCAAGCAGGGTCATTCTAGACCACATTGCATAAGATTCCATCCTGAAGGTTCTTGAATATCTCCAGTGGCAGAGTCTCCACAGCCTCTCTGGGCAATCTGGTCCAATGTACCATCACCCACACAGTAAGGAAGTTCTTCCTCATATTCAGGTAGAGCTTGCTGTGCATCAGTTTCTGCCCATTACCTCTTGTCCTATCACTTGGCACCACCAAGAAGAGCCTGGCTCCATTGTCTTGAAACCCTTCTTTGATTCGATCCCCTCTCAATTACCTCTTCTCAAGGCTGAACAGGTCTAGTTCCCTCAGCCTTTCTTCATGAAAGAGATGCTTCAGTCCCTTAATCATCTTTGTTACCCTCCCCAGGACCCACTCCAGGAGCTCCATGTCTCTCTTATAGTGAGGAGCCCAGAACTGGACACAGCACTGTTAATTCACTAATTGTATCAAGAATGGCTGACAGAGTCCATTTGGGAGGGTGGGATACTTCATTTTCTTCTTTTTTGTCAAGCAATGAAAGCAATTTTTTTTCAAAAAGATAATGATAGCTTTCAGTACATTCAGAAACTTAACTGTAGTGCCTGGGACACAATAAAATGAAAAATATGATGCCTGTGAAGGCAGAGAGGTGACTGTAGTGGAGCAAGGGTTATAGTCAGAAACAGAAACATATAAAGCCCATCTTAAACTCCTCCTTAGATACCTATCATCTGCTTCTTTACTATATTCAGTCCTTTATCTAGGGTATTCAAGTGATAAAATCAGAGCAGTGGATATAAATGAGCCCTTTATTTTCAGTATTCATGTTGCATTCTCTGGTAATGACTTAGATCCAAATTCTATTTACAGCTGGGGAAAATATCTTTTATAAAGAAATCATTGTAAATTTTGGCAATTTTTGCATTGCTTATTCACAGTTCTTTATTAAGCCAGCTCTATAAATGGCTAAACAATATCATATGAATAACATCTATTTCAGATTTTTGCTTTTTTTTTTTCAATAATTATCTATCTTTACATTTTCTAGTTGCTCAAAAAGCCGTTATTTTCAGACATACAGATACACCACCACTAATACTACATCTGGAATATGCTGAAAGTTCAAAATATCCAAGAATACATTTTGAAAAAGTACAGAGACATTACAGCATGCAATGCCTGAAGGTTCATAAGAACTGAGGTGCTAAATGTACAATTCCTGAATGATCTCCCAGAACATAGAAGAGAGTGACATCCTTTGTATTGAATCTGGTGTGAATCTTCATTCTCTCTCTTTTTCATGGTGGACTTCAGTAAATCCTCCGTTCCTTAGCTCACAGACTAGCTTGAATAGCTCTTGTTTAATGCCATCATCACATAAAGTCCCCATAAATCCTCCTACTGGACTAGATATCTGTGAAATGTGCTGCAGGCTGTATCACATTCCCCATTTTGAAAATTTAAAGGCAAATGCTTAAAGAATGTTGTGATTAAGTTGTGTATTTTGATTACCAATAGGCTAGAGCACACAGATGCCACAATTTATAGTACTTCAGGGAACTGTGAGACTGAACTGGATATTGCTAGAATGAAAAGAGATATGCTATAACATCAGCTGTTTCTTCATCTGCCAAAAGAAAAATGCAGCTTCTGGAAGCATTGTTCTTTACAGTTTTGCTGGTACTTTGCATAACAACTGGAACCAGCAGATATCTAAAAACAGGTGATAATGCTCAGTTTCCTTAATCACAATACTGTTAAATATTAAGGAGTGATGCTGTTTTTCACAAGTACTTAGGGTAACAGCTTTTGCAGAATCTCCTGTCCCTACTTTGGCTATGGAAAAGCACTGGTAAGTCCTTGCTTGCTGCTGCTGAAGGAGTAGTCATCGTGTGGGACATAGTGATGATGACCCATGAGCTGCCTTTCCCTAAAGGTTTCTCATGAGTTGCTGATCAGCAACTCTGATTTCCTGGTGTCCTTCCTCCAGCACATGCTCCATGTGTCCTGCCTTCCCCTTCCTGTAAGAGAGGGAATCAAAGCCTGATCTAGTCTTGGCTCATCATCTTTTAGACTTCAAAATACAGTTCTGCTTTCTGTCCTGGTAAGTTTTCTAAGAGCTCTTCTTAAAGGTGCCTTAAAATAGAAGGGAATTAGGCCTGACACATTTTTAGCTATATAACTAAACAGAGTTGTATTCAGCAGAGAGTTTATTTTTGTTGGATTCATAGACTGATTTCCATGGGAATGCTGTGTCTAGGAAGTGAAATTCTTGTCTTAGTAGAGGTACGGAATAAAGGCTGTGAGCTGTTTATGCCACATCTTGCTGTTAGTGCCGTGTATCTGGCTAGATATGTTTGCAAGCACCTGCAGATAGGTGAATTTTAACCAAATCTAGCTTACGGACTGATACTAAAAATTATAGATGCAGTCACTTATTGCAGATCTGCAGTAGAAGCTGTAGCTCAGTATTTCAATGACCATGCTCCACGTAAACATAAATTAAATTTAAGCACTACTGTGCCTAATTTGAATCAGAAAACTGACATGAGTTCATAAAAATGAAGCTGAGATGGAAGCAGATACTTATGAAGTAAACTTAAATAAAGTCTTTTTACCTTCTATGTTTGGCATTAAAACTTTCATGCACTATAATTTAATCTACACAAGAACTTTAAACGGTATACAATTTATGAGACATAAGAAATTTCCTTTTCAACTGTTCCAGTCTATTGGATCTGACCACATTTGAGAAACAATTTCTTGCATTGAGGAACGGATATTCTGAAACTATTTGAATGAGTACATATTCAACCAACTTTTCTATGAGAATTTGTATTTGTCAGGATCTGCACCTATGCATCAACCACAGCTTTCTGAAAGGTTTGCAGATCAAGCAAGCCATGGGAAGCCATGGGGACAAGGTTGCATGCAGCTCCCAGGTCAGGCTCCTTGCAGAAGCCAGGCCTGAGGACCAGGCCAGGGCAGGCAGGACAGGAGCTCAGGTAGGAGCCACAGCCTCGAGTTGGCAAGTGAGGTCAGGATGAGGTCTGGAGACAGGGATCTGGAGCATACTCCATCCAAGGCACAGACAGACAAACTCCTGGAAGAGGAGACCATTCAAGTCCTTTGCAATATTAATCTGATTTGCAGACTTAAGATTTTTTGGTCTGTTGGTTAAAGCCTGTTGGTAAAGTCATATTAAACTATAGTGACAAGTTTTCAGAAGTTAAGTACTGCCTAAGAAGCAGCATATTTTCAAAGTATTATATAATAACCTTAAAAGTATTATTTTAAAAATTGTTTGAAGTATTCTTCAGCCTTTTAGAATCACTCCGTGGTGATTTGTTTCCTCACACAGGAAATTGCCCTTTCCTGACACGTTTTGTCCTTTGTGTTGTCCTTCAGATGTAAAACCAAATCCTCCTATTTGGCACAAACATCAGACAACAGCTTTGTCTTCATTTTCTCGTAAAAAATAGCATCTTTGTATCAATTTCATAATGAGCTTGAAAGACCTCAGAAATATGAGTACAAAATTGCCAAGTATTTCTTAAAATGCACCGAAGGACATCACTGGTACAGTTGCCACGAGACTAAAAGTCAAGGTCCTCCCTGGCTGGCTCAAGCCTGACTCTGCATAGGAGATCTTGGAGTATGCAAAGGACACTGAAATAAGCTTGTGACTACAATGTTAAAACATCTTGGGGAACCTGCTCTTTCCCTCCCTCAGCACTCTTCTTGCCTGTGACATTAGCCCCCTGGTAAGAGTCACCATTTTTTCTGAAATCCTCTGATTACCAGTTTTGAATTCTAGGGTTGTCCTCAGTCCCCCAAACAAAATTATCTCCCAATGACTTACAGAGCAAGCTTGAAATCCTGTGAGATTTTGTGCACTTCATGCAAATTTATCTTGGATTGTCCTAGTTTTGTGGTTCTCAAGGTGTGGAATAAGAAATTCTCAAAAGGAAAAATAAGAATAAAAATGTGGCAAGTAGGAAGCCTGGGTCATTTTTTACAGGTTCAGATCATCCTTAGTCCAAAATCTTACATGCAGTGTAATCACAAATGGACATTTAAGGAAGTGTTGTTCAGGACTCAAATGCTTGGAATTTGGAGTGTCAGAATGAGATAATTCAACTTTTCTCAATAAAATTTTTAGTAAGTAGTTTTTAATATTATGTTACGATAAGGCTTTTGTGTATCACTGTGGCACCAGAATGGGATTTTAAGTGATTCATCCTGCTCACAATGCAGGTCCAGCTGCAGCTATGCAATTCTGTTCACTGGCAGATTGGGAACTGAGGTTACACGGTTACTATTGCATTGAGTAGTGCCATTGCCCCTGCCACAGCAGTTTTGGGAATGCCTATGTCTGTGCCAGCCTGTGGTCCCACAGAGAGCTTCAGGCATGGTTTGTGAGTCCCATGAGCATGACAGAGACTGACCACAGCAGATACGCTAGAGGTGAAGAATTAATATTTTAAATTCCATTGATAGGTCAATGACAATGCCGCAATTTTAGAAAACTGAAAATAACCCCCCCACAAAGCCCTTTCTTACTCTGTCATGATGATTTTTAATCTATAAATTAACTCCTGGACTTATGAATGGAAATAAATCATAGAATCATAGGATAGTTTGTGTTGGACGGATCTTTAAAGGCCATCTAGTCCAGTCTCCCTGTCATAGGCAGGGACGTCTTAAACTAGATCCATTGCTTCGCATCTGTCTAACATTGAATGTTTCCAGGGATGGGTCATCTACCACCTCTCTGGGTAACCTGTGCCAGTGTTTCCCTACTCTCATTTTTAAAAAAAGTCTTTTTTATATCTAGTAGAAGTCTATCCTCTTTTAATTTAAAACCATTACCCCTTCTCCTATCACTATAAGCCCTACTAAAATGTCTGTCACCAAATACCATCTCATGGTTAAAAAAAACCCTTTCCTTTACTTAACAAAAGAAGACGACTTCAGAAGTTCACAGCCCTTATTGCTCAGCAACTAATTAAAATAAAGTATCTTCTATGGGGTTTTTTGTTAATTATTCTGTGGCTTATGAGTCAATTCAATTTAAACAGTGTCAAATTTTGTTTAGGCCCAACTGATTTATAGTATATTTTGTGACCTTACATTATTGAGAAAGCCACTTTGAAAAGAAGGACAGTTTTGATTTAAAAAGTACTACAATTATCTAACAAAGCTCAGGCATAGCCTGTTTTCTTCTAGGAAAACGTTTTTCATTTATTAATTCTATGGCTTTATATAACATGAAGATATAGGAATAAAACTTATACTTTGATAGCAAGATCTATCACCTGCCTAGTACCTAAGTTATATATAGAGAAAATTTTAAAGCAAGTATAGAATTGTATTGTATGATTTTCAGTAATGCCAAGAATGCCAGTCACACAGTATTTTTTAATGATCAGATTGTTTACTGCATTGATTTGCAGATTAACATTTATCACTTAAAATATACTGGTCATAAACTGTGTGGTTATTTTAGTAATATTTGACCTTTTCTGGTAATATACACATAAGTTTAGGTATTAAGTTTTAGACTACAAGGATTAGACAGAAATAACGTGGCACAATTTTTTTTTTTTTTTTAAGTAAAATATGCAGTTTAAATTTTTTGCCTGTTTTCTGATGTTGACTCCTTTTGACTTATTGGAAAAGAAAGCCATCATTAGTGTTCCAGGAGAAATGAAACAGCGTGCTGAGCTTTCAGCAACTTGCTTTTGTTCTTTTGAGATTTCCACCAATAAGTATCAGACATTTTTTCCTGGTTCTTGGATCACACATTTTGCTGAGGTATTTGAAGCTTTCTTTGTGATTAAACAGTCCCATTTGTTAACAGTGAGACAGCCAGAAAGTTTGTCTGTAGCCTCTATTCATTTTGTGACAACTCTTTCTAGGCATCTTTGAAGTCATGTAAATTATCTGTTCTTTAACTTCATTTTCTCTATTTAGTCATCTAGCTCTGTGCTTAAAGTTGAGCAGATAATAACTTGCTTTCCTAGATTGAGGTCTCAATTAAAAATAAGCCAAAAATACACGCCTCAAGAATAATTACAGTCCTACTGTATCCATGGAAACATGATGGGTGGAGATAGTTCCAGCAGACAACTGTTTACGCAGAAGTATTAGTGCAATGATTGCTAGAAACATCTCTTTTTTGCTTGTCTTTGCCAAGTTTTCTTATTGCTTTACATTTCAGGGCAGAGAACTCAAACACAGAATGTGAGCATCTGCTTTTCATATGTGTTTATGGAAACTCTTATTTTTATATCATGTTCATGCTACCCAAGTACATTTGGTTATTATTTGGAATAATGTAGGAAATTATTAAATGTATTTATTTTTATATTATTTATAGTTGTATATAATTTTATCATGACATCTGAATAAATATCAGCCTAACAAGTGACTATCTTAACAATTTCTGTCATTTCAACAGGGCAGGAAAAAGAAGATTCATTATCATTATTATTATTATTATTATTTAAAAATCAGATGAAAAATACAAATGTGAAAAGCACACTAGTGTGTAACGGAACACTGAAGTGCATCTATGCTCGGTCATATACTCACTGCTCATTTACTCACTGTGTTATGAGTAGACAGAGGTTCTATTTTTGTCAAATAGGCTCAAGTCATATATTCTTTTCATTACAATGCTCAGGAGTGCTATAAGACATTCAGGAACAGGATTAAAATAATAGAAAAACAACCCTGAAGTGCATTGCACTGAGTCTTTATTGGCCATAATGAAGTACTAGAAAAGCAGAAAAGGGAAGAAATGCTTTCCAGAGAACTGCCTCCTGCTTTGAGGCACTCTCACAACACAAATATCTATCTCGTACCTTTTACCTACATGAAATACCTTGCTAACTCCCTACTAAAAAACACAGTGTTTGCAATCATAAAAAAATTATTTTCAGTTTGAATCTCCAAAACCAGTTAGTTTTCTTGCCCTCCATATTCTTATTGGAAAACTTGTGACCACCCACCCTCCCTGTGGTCTGAAACTATTTAATAATTTCCATTCAAAATATAGCTTATCAAATGCTATTTAATATTGGGTCTACTTTGTTCTCTGATTCACAGAACTTTTATTCAACTCTAGTGTCTAATTCTTTTGCATTTTTACCGATGCAATCCTGTCTTCTTGAACCCATTTCATCTTGTTTGACAGGCTGGGCAAAGTAACTTATTTTAGGGCTAGACTACTTGAACAAGAACTCATGCATTTATATATATCTCTTTAGCTACCTCCTGGAAGCTTCCATAATATTTCTTCTTGGTAAGTTCAAGACAACTTATCTTTCAGTGAGAATGAACTACTGTCAGCTTACCATGAGGTAAGTGCAGGCAGGCAAACACTCAGTAGAGACTACTTCTTGGTAACAAGTAAATCTACACTCTTCCCAAATTTTCACTAACTCGTTCACAAGTCCACATCCCAAGACTTCTATTTCATTGCAGTACCTATTCAGTTTGAATTTTTTAGGGGAATTTTCATGTGCATGCTTGAATATTCTCTAAAACAAAATCTTTTCCACTGTTTGAGTATTGATTTTGTCTACTTCCAGCATCACTGGATATGGAGTAATAAATAAAGTTAGAATAGAATTACAGAAGAAAAAACCACCTGCTGCTTCCTGGACGACAGAAAAGAGGCTCCTGCTGCCTCTTCCCAGAGGAAATAAGGTCACAATGCCCTAAAAAGGTTTCTATACTGAAGAATGGAGTGGTGTGGAGGCACCACAGCCCCTCTTCTAGACATCCTGCAGGAAGAGGAACATGGTAACCCTTTTTGACCTGTGTCACTTATTCAGCAAGAAAAGAATAGATACTAACTTTGTCTAATGTAACAATTATGACTAAAGTAATCAAACTCTAAGAAAAAAGGTATTAAAAAGAATATTGAGATGGGAAAAATTGAAGGAAGTTTTCCATCACAGTGGTTGGGATCAAATGGCAAGTTGTATCTACCTTCCTTCCCCACTGCAGGATGCTGGTCGTGTGAGAAATTTAAAGTTATGTGCACTAATTAATTGCTTTCAAAGAACAAGAGTTTGCTTTCACTTCATAGTACTTTAGTAGGTTGCTATGCTTTAAAGTTTGTGCTTGTGCTTTGCTTTATATTATTATTACATGGTTTTAAGTGTGTTTTTGTAGCCAAACCCTATCACCAGTGGCCATGAACTTTTATTAGCTTGTTACAATTTGTATTAATAAAAAATTGCTATTCTGTAAACTGCTAGAGTGAGTCTTTTATGAAGGGGCTAGCAGTTTGTCAATAGCAGAATAGCTCATGGGAGACATCTGCTGAGGGATTTTCTCTTTCACTGTTACGTGTCATCCTGCAAAAAGGGTACTAAAATTATCCTAATCTTGTGAATTTGTTTGGTGAAGAGTTCCTGTGTAGAATAGCAGGCAGACTAGATTGGATTTACATGGTTTTGTCTTCCCTGGATACTAACAGACAAATATATCTTTAAGGGTTGAGCACATTCCTCCCGTTTATGTGACACTGGAAATACTTTGCATGTATTTTTTGACAGTGGCTCACAGGCATTCTGTGGCTAACACTTGCAAGCTTGCCCTTCTTTTGCATTGGCACTTGTTGTATTTCCAGTTTATGGCAATGATTCTTCCTAGTTCCTGGTTGCATGACCTTGCACTTGATACTACGTGTTATCCTTCTTATCACTGCAGTTCTAAAGGTCACCCAGCTCCTCCTGTATGATATTCTGATGCTCCCCTGTATTGATTACTGCTCCCAGCTTTGTGTCATCAGCAGATTTCATCAGTGCGCAGTTACTCTTTGTGCCAAGGTCACCAATAAAACATTACATATGATTGGCCTCAAGACCTATCCTTGAGGAATTATACTAGCTACTTTCTTCCAACAACACTGTTCTCTTTTTAGAAGTCTCCCTGTTAGTGAGTTTTTTAGCTGCTTTTCAGCTCTTGTGTTGTTCCTTTTCATCCCCAAAAAAACTGTGTTTGGGGGCAGGTGTATTTATCCTTTAAGATCTTGCTTTCTTTCCTTTGCCCATAATGCTTGCTGTGTCAACAAAGACAGAGATCAGGTTGGTCTGGCATGATCTGTCATACATTATCCCCCATTGCCTTTTTTTTTTCTATTTTCCATCTTTGACTTTTCCTTGAAATGCTCTAATGCTTTACGGATTACTCTAATCCAACTGTCTGGTACACAGTAGAAGAGGCATCTATGACTGTGACCTAGCTTGTAAATAATTAGCAAATGCAAAGTCAGATTATTTCCTTGAGGCACAGTGGTAAAGCCAATTCAGAACCACCTCCTGCTGTTATTAAAACAAAGCCCTAAGGTCAGTCCTTAAATCTCTTATAGCTTCTTAAGTGCCCTAGCTACCAGTCTAGTGGTTAAAAGGACATTAGGGCTTGCTATTCCAGTCACCTCTTGGAATAAGCAATTTCACTTTGAATGCTGAAAATAAGGAAGTTCAGTTCTATGTTATGAAAGAGGTTCACACCTCTGGCTCAGAAAAGTTAACTGCTGTCACAGGCAGGATGCAAACAATTCTATTCTTCATATTTCTGTTTTAGAAAACCCTTTTTTAGGCTCATAGCATTCTGCCTGCATTATGTAAGTGAGCATGGGTGCCTCTGTGAATTACTTTGGGTGCCAAGAAACCTGAAATTGCTCACATTATTCTTAATTCCATTTAAGGAATTTTCCTAATGTCATGTAAAGTCTTTAAAACAGCACAAAAAGTGCTCAACAGAAAGGGTTCATTTTCTCATCTTCTATTTTTTCCTGCTTTAATCAATGAGAAAATGATAAGAAAATATCTTTTCAAGGTTGTAAACGTTCCAGGGCAAGTGTCAAACTCAGTGTTTGGCATCATCTCAGTTCTAATATACCTTACAAGATGATTTTCTTTTATATTTGCATGGAATACCAAGAGGCTCACCTCATTTCTGTAGTATTTTTTTCCCCAGATAAATTTGTACGGAATTTCAAAGACACACACTACAGTTAAGTAGTCTTCAACATTCACAGACATTCTCTGCTTTCCTGTTCTTATATCATTTACCTGCTACACTGTCCTCCCCAAATTAGCTATAGAGGAGTGTATGATACTAAGATGGCATTACTTTATGTACAGTGGGTTTCCTCTAGCATGTTTCTAACATTTGCTGGGCTATTTTGGTTGCTTGATCCTTCAGAAAACTCTCATATTTTGATCAAATGCAGCATTATAATATTTTTGCATGCTCTCTAAAAGAAAATAATTTTAGAACTTGTAACCTTCCTACTTCTAGACAGAGAAAAAATAAAACTCATTAATCATGTCCTGCAGAGTGTCACTATTATAGATGCTGTAGAGACTTGCTACAGTGGCAGTAAAATATTCATATTTTCAGAAAACCAATTACAAGGTACACTAAATCACTTAAATGTGTTATTGGTGATATTTAGAAAGCAGTGCGAATTTCTTCCTTACACATAATTACCTGAGGCAACCAATTCTTTTCATGGTCAGTGAGGGGAAAATGACAATTGATGATGAAAAAAGGAACTTTTGTTTGCAGAGACATTTTATGGCACTAAAAAGTCACCATTTTTAACCCTTGACTTCAGGAGTGAAATGTAACCACCTCAGTGGTTGGCAGAAAACAAGGTCCAAAGATTCCTTTTAAAACCTTACCAATACCCTATTGAAAGCAGAATTTGACTACCCTGGCCACTCCTGTAGTACCCCTGTTCATTTGGTCTTCACTTTCTGTGAAAACCAGACCAAAGAGAATTTTTCTACCACTGTAAAAGACATCATTGCTTTGCTTTGTGACAGTGGTCTTTATTCTTAGTAGTATTCCTCAACTTCCACATGAAGGACTTTAAGAGAAACAAACTCTACGTCACCATCCCCATGGTCTCAACTTCTTGTGTTCTAAATCCCTTCCTCACGGCTTTTCCTGTCACAGTGCTGTCAGGTCACTGGCATATGGATTGAGGGACATCGAGTGGTGTCTGTGGCTTACATGACCTATTATTATATATGTATGAAAACCCATGGTTATTGTCACCTCACTCCCTCCCTTAGGTCCTCACCCCTTATGTATCTGTATGCCTTTCACATCTTATCATAAATCTGGTTTTCTGGCTCTCTGTATCAGGAAATAACCTTTTCCTGTGATTTTTTAATATTTTATAGCCGGGAACTCCAGGTGCTACCATGAAAGAATGATATAACTGTATGAAAAATCCCCATGGGTGTGTATTTTCAAACTGCTGCATACAATTGATCAGTGCCAGGTATGTGGCAGTGTAATTGTTGGACAAAGGCTGCACACATTTTCTTTGCCTAGTTTCTGCTAATAGTTACTATGGAAATGTAAATTAAATAATTGGTGATATGTTGGACTATAAATACACCTGTAGATGTTGTTTGCAGTGCCCAGTTTTTAAAGCAACATCATTTTGCCTGTATGTAAATGCAACTATTTGCCTTAAATGCAACATAAGAAACCTTCTGTCATCATTACTGAGCTGCTCTCTAGACAGAATTCCCAGACTGAGTAAGAAGATATATTGGTTTGCGCAGAAAAGACAACCTCTCTTCCTCAACCTCTCCTTGTTTTATTCCTTTCCTCCTTTTTGTTGCCCTCATTGTTTACTTTTCTGTTGGGTGGTTTCCTTTTTCTTCTGTTTGACATCTTTTCTCAAATATCATTCCTTCACTCTTCTCATAGAAATTCTGGGAAGTTAAATTGCAAAGTTGAAAAGATGGAACAATATTTTTAAGCACACTTGTCTGAGTTCAATTGGTTTCTCTTGACAGTCACTCTAAATCTCCTTCTTGTGCTAGACCTCTTTCTTTCCTATTAGTAACTTGATCTTCATAACCTTCTTCTCTTGCCCTGCCAGGTCTCCTAGACAAAAAAATGGATGCTTCAAAGCACCACTGACCTGCTTTGACAACAGATTGATTATGCTGTGCTTTCCAGAAAAACATGTCACCCAAGAGACAGCAGACAGTAACCTTAGGTTGCAACCAGGGTGATTCTCTTGTGTTTACATTGACATCAATTGTAAATAATCCCACTGAAGTCAGTGAGTCAACTCTGTGCATTGGTATCTGAAATGAGAATCAAACCTCTGTGTTATTATCTCCACACATTGATAAAAGCTTCCCACAGACCCACTGCGGTATAAAGGCTACACACAGCAGCTTTAGTACCCATGGGCACAGTGCTTACTGAAATTAAGTGTCTAAATAAAGTCAGGCTCTTTGAAGATCAGATAGTTTTTCATTGCTTCACTTTTGTTATCACTATTGCAAAGCAATACTGTGACCATTATCAGCTGTAAAAAGGTACATGGCTTTGCTTTTATAAATGAAGCACCCAGAATAGGAGTGATACTTGACAGTATCTTATAGCATCACTGCAACATATTTGTAACGTGTTAGCCCTCCATACACACATAAATACAACACATTTGGCTTATAACTGTTATTCATAGGCACATAATCTACCTTACTTAAACTGTATGCGTGCTTTGGGCTGGTCAACAAGACATGAAATGCAGCCACATACGTAGTCACGTAGAAATGACTACAGGGGCAGAAACCATGACGTTATATCTCCTATTTAAAAAAAAAAAAACAAACATTAAAATTATTTGATTAGAACTTTTTCTACTGGTGTGTGTGCATAAATAGTTACACACACACCTAAGCCTATGTACATAGACACACAAACACATACAGCCTTTATAGAGATTTTATTGCTGACAACATTTAATCTATGTGAAGGTAAACGTGACAGACAAGAAATTAATTACAGTTTTTTGCCCTTTGACTACCTTTTCTAGGCCTATGCCAATGCATCTCCCTTGGGAATGCCTGCAACATAGCGAAATTATGGACTCTATGAAAGATAAATCAAAGTGTTTTAAATCAGCATTCAAGACAAATATTCTCTCTTTTTTCAATATGGCAGAATTTCAACATCCAAATATTGTATTTCTGCCTAACAGGTATAGCTTATCTTTGCTGTACCTCAAACCCTATCATGAACTTTACTGCACTTGATGCTAGATCACTTTTTAAATCTTTCTCTTTCAAGGAGGGAGTATAATGCATGAGACTGTGTCCTAGTTCAGCAAGCTGGGACCAGTTTATTACTGTGTGGGTGTGACCAAACCTATGGGTGTGACCAATTCTAAAACCCTCTATGTCATTTCTCATGAAGTGTTAACAATGGACCATTTTCAGCAGCTGCCCAGGGCACACCTGACCCTCTCAGGATGTAAGCTGGGTATGAAGGAAGCCTGTGAGATAAGAGCTGTGATAACTCCCCTTTGGGGAGTCGTTAGCACCTTCACACCCAGCCTGAGGGGGCGTGTCTTCTAATGGGCCATCAACGATTCCAAAAATACCCCCTGACTCACAGAGTCAGATCACCTATTGTGGAACTCCCTGGACCTGAGGGTATATAATCTCTGGAGTTTGGGACTTCTGGTACCACTTGTTGGATCCAGACGAGGACCAGAACTTTGACAGGAGGAGACGACCACTCTTGACCAGACCAGCAACCATCATCTGCACTAACAGGTTTTTCAGCTCCTTTACTTTGGACTAGGGGACCCATGTGGGTCTCAGCACAGGGGCTAGCAAATACCATTGTGTTTGTGCCCCAGGGTGCTGGGTTATACTTCTGGGTTTTGTGGGTTGAAACCAACTTCTCCTTGTGCCAGTGCATTTATTGTAATATTGTTATTAAATTGTAACTCTGACTTATAATCTATTTTGTTGGGTTTGTTTGTCCTGCTGGTTTACCTTTAAACCAGCACAGACTGTGTACTATGAAGTCATTGGTAGGAACCTCATAGTTACATACTTTGAGATCTGAAGGATTAAAATTACACTTTAAGGACTGGGTTTCATGTTCCAATTAAACAGATTAATTCTTCAGAGGAAAAGTGAATTACTATACTATTTTTTAATTTTATAACAGTGACTGTTGGAGCAGAAACAGTAAAAATGAGCCCACTGGAGTAATTAAATATCAAGAAATGGACAACTGTAATCCCTAAAATTTTCAATCATCAAGTATGCATTTACTATTAGAATGCTTCACAGAATATTTACCAATTTTTGAGCATACACAGAAACTATTTCCAGTTCTTTTCATGAAGTGTCTTTTTACAGAAATACCATTGGAATCTCTCATCATCGTAAACAAATAAATATTCTGAAATCTTAAATTTAAGATACTATGGATTTTCTCTGGGGGTTGGAAGTGAAAGTAAGTGTGTCAGTAAACATTTTTAAGATTCCACCAAATCTGAATAGGGCTATATGGACCTGGATATGTCAGTTTACATTATGCTTTTAGGATGAAAGGAAATTCGTATGGAAATAAGAGGTATATTTGGATATAACTTTTCATTGGACAGCAAGACACAGGAGCAGTAGTTGGCCTTTGCAGTAAGTGGGATCTATTTCACCATCCACACTGACTAGTGAACACAGTTTGGAAATACCTTGAATTGCAATGCTAGCAGTTAAACAATCATTGCTATTACAGATGATGATATACAATGTCTCAACAGTTTGCTTGTGTTTCATGAAGCAGTTAAAAGTCACCATTAAAATAACTATATATTTTCAGTGACAAGAGTATATATAGTGCCCAACAGATTGAACACTGGTAAGTTTACCTGTCATGGCTTGAGTTTTTTAAAGAGTCAAAAAGCTATAGCTGGCATGAGAGATTCTTTCTTTCCTCTGGACTTCTGTTAATTGTGACAAATCCATGGTATTTAAGTTAAAATTGTGATATTGGTAGAAAATTCAAGTTCCTGTTGCAGTGTGGCTGGGTGTCAGGGCTGTGCCTATGTGCACACCCAGGGCATTTATCATTTGCATAGCGAGCCCAGAAACTCCTCAGCTATTCCCTGCACAGGGAAGACAAACAGTTTGACATTTGATTCAAATACTGTCTTGAAAGAAGGTAATTGACTGAACTCCACAAAAAAGCATTACAGGATCTCTCTGGGTGGGAATGTTGAACAGCAACTTTCCCCAGGCACTCCTGCTGTGCTTAGTCCAAGTACTCTATACTATTTTTGTACATAAGATGTGCTGATTAACTCCCTGGGTGGAGAAACTGGCAGTCCCAGGGACTGCCCCAGGCAGTTGCTCCTGCAGAATTGACAGAAGTCTATATGGATAATTTTAAATAGTTAGTACTAACTGTTCACAGAGATGTAGAATCGTAAAATCATAGAAAGGCTTGGATTGAAAGGGACCTTAAAGATCATATAATTCCAACAACTCCCTTGCCATGGGTAGAGACAAATTCCAATAGACCAAGTTACTCAGAGCCCATCCAACCTGGGCTTAAACATTGCCAGGGATGACGCATCCACAGCTTCCTTGCATAACCTGTTCCGGTGCCTCATGACCCTTGTAGTAAAGACTTTTTTCCTAACATCTAATCTAAACCTACTCTCTTTCCATTCAAAATCATCCCCCCTTGTCCTACCACTACATGGCCTTGTAAGTAGTCTCTCTCCATCTTTCTTGTAGGTTCTTTATAGGTACTGGAAGGCTATAATTGGGTCACCCTGAAGCCTTCATTTTTCTGGGCTAAACAATCCAATTCTCTTTGTCTTTCCTTGCAGGAGATATGCTCCATCCCTCTAATCAGCTTGGTGGCCTCCTCTAGACTCGCTTTAAGAGGTCTGTGTCCTTTCTGTGCTGAGGACCCCTGAGCCAGTTGCAGTACTCCAAGTGAGGTCTCATGAGGGCAGAGTAGAGGGGCAGAATCACCTCCCAGGATGTGCTGGCCACACTTCTTTTGATGCAGCCAAGGACATGTTTGGCCTTCCAGCTGCAAGTGCACATTGCCAGGTCATATCCAGACTCTCAGCCACCAGCATTTCCAAGTCCTTCTCAGTAGGGCTGCTCTCAATCTGTTCATCCCTCAGCCTGGATTGATACCAGGCATTGCCCCAATCCAGGTGCAGCACCTTGCACTTGGCTCTGTTAGACCTCATGGGATTCCCATGGGTCCACGTTTTGAGCTTGCTCAGGTCCCTCCTTTAGGTGTGTCAACTGCACCACTCAGCTTGGTGTCACCTGCAAATTTGCTGAGGATGCCCTCAGTCCCTCTAAGTCATTAATGATGATATTAAATATCACTGGTCCCAGTACAGAACCCAGAAACAGTCACACAGGACAATATTTTGTATTTAGTCATAACTAAAGGATATTTTTTTATAAAGGTGTCCTAGTTTAGCAGGTGAGACCAGCTGGCACTGTGTGGGGGTGATCAAGGCCGTCTATTCTACCCCCTCTATTCATTTCCAAACAATGGACCATCTGCAGCAGCTGCCCAGGGAGTCGTTAGCACCTTCACACCTAGCCGGGGGGGGGCGTGGCTGCTAATGGGCTATCAATAGTTCGGGA
>JAWWEV010000043.1:25450334-25468248 GCA_035583235.1 Hafferia zeledoni
AAATTGTGGCTCTGATTTATAATCTCTCTCGTGTTGAGTTAATTTCTCCTGCTGGTTTACCTTGAAACCAGCACAAAAGGATAATGAATAGCAATGGCTCATGCATATGTTTGGGGTTTTTTAAAATTCTCTGTCCATGAGAATCTGTGAAAAACAATAGGTGGGTCATTCGGTACACTCCTTCCACAAATCCTGGGGATGATTCATATATTCCAAATATTTTCCATTAATGTGCGAACAGGCCTACAATCTGAGCCAGTGAGCTGGTACTTGCAGTGCTTAAAATGACATTTGCCCACTTTTCACCTGGTATTTTTCTCTTCTGTGTTTTCAGAAGAAGCCACACAGGTACAGACCTCAGTGTATTTGCTTACAAATTCTCTAATAGCATTCCAAGGATAAGAATATACATGCATAAATTTCTCCTGGCCAACAGAAGAGTGAGCAGCAGTTTTCAAAGAAGCTTTAAATTCCAGTAACATTGAAACTTTGCAGATACATTTAACATATCAAAGTGTTGTTTAAAATTAGTAAGCAGAAGCCTTTTAAAGAGAGCGTTATTGGGATTGCAGTGCTGTCAGCAAGGCAAATGGCATGAAACCTTGAGATTTGCTGCAAACACAAGTAATGTCAAAGACTTTCTTTATTCTTCTTCATGAAACATATATCAGGAGAGTAGGTGCCGAGTGCGGAACAGTGGGCTCAGGAATGGGAATGGACAGAGGCTCTTTGAGTTACTGTCTTTAAACGGAGAAGAAGGGAATTCTGAGCCAAATAAGTAATGGGACGGTGCCCCACAAACTCTTGTGAGGGAGTCTGAATCTGAAGTTTCAAAAGTATCATCATAGTACTCAAAGAGTTCACATATCTGTTAATATTGGGAAACAAATGTAAAATTGATTAAGCTTTGCAAATATTTCGGTTTCTAAATGCTGTTGACCTCCATATGACAAGTTTCTTTGTAGGTTTTACTGTGGTTGACTTTTTTCTTTTTGTAACATATGATTTTGTGTCACAAAAATTATGCAGCAGGATTTCACAAAAAACATAAAAATCATTAATTACAGAAATGGATGCCACTTTTGTTTGTTTATTCAACTTAAAAACAAACATTGTTCAAAAATATTTAAGTAGAGTATTTCCAACAGGAGAAAGAAAAATAAGAGGAAAGAAGGCAAACACTTCATTAGAAAAGAAAAAGTCATTATTCCAGGGAATTCCGTTATCTTCTTTAATAAACAGTGATTTCCCCTCTTCAGCTGGTTCACTTAACTTGCTCTTTTAATCATTCATTTAATTTTTCTAGACATAATCATGTAAATTATAAACAATAAATCAGGTAACAAGTGATAATGACAGATAATGAAGTTACTTTATTTTATTCTTTGTGCAATACAATGATATGGCTTTTTCACAGAAGGAAAAGGGCAACATTAACTGATTTGACAGTGATCTGTTTATACAGATGGAGACTGGAGTTTGTCTGGAAGAACTGACCTCAGAATCTTGAGACTGGAAACAGAGATTAGTAATGATCAGCATCTGTACACACGACCTAGGGCCTAATTGGTTATCGAAGAGTTATTTATTCTAGGGAGTTGCAACAACTGCAACTCTGAATTCCTTTGCTCCAGAGTTTGCTCTGCCCACAACTGTGCAGCTGCAAAAGCTCAGAAGAATGAGTGTAAGATTACATTTCTGTGCGTGCACACGTGCATGGGTACAAATGTACGTAATGAGAACCAAGGCAAGAAAAAGGTCTGTGAGTGTTAAGATGCTTTTTTAACTTGGTGACTCCTTTAAAGAGATACTTTTGTCAGTCAAGGAGGAGGCAGTGTCATCCTGCTATTCTGCAGTCCCAGTGATTTGACTTAAGAACTGGTCCTAAGGATTGTGTTCTCCCACTATCTTGGCAGTCTTGTTCTATGAATATGTACCTCACAACTTGTGAATACCCTGTGATATACCGTTCCATGTATGGGAAAATCTATTAAAAACAAATACAAAAGGAAGACTGGCAAACCCAAAGCAAATGTTCCTTTTAGGTCTGTGATACAAACATGTAGCCAGTATTTTTTTTTTAATGTGCAGAATTTGCAACTCTGTAATACCTATATTTTGTACTGACTGACAAAACTGCTCAGGGATGATCGGTTCATACCTATCTTCCTCTGTTTTCCAACCACAGGATGATGTACAATAGTTGCATGAGGCACAAAAATGTCACTTTTGAATAAATGTTTTTAGAAAACAAGCAGTGAAAAGTAGGCAAAGAAAATTATTGTGACAGTGCAAAATAAAACCCATAGTAGCATCTAGAAAACAATGTTGATAATTATCCCCTTTAAGAAAGCATTATGTTTAACTGAAATAGCAGTTGCTTGGTCTTATTGTTTTATTCACTTTGCATACACACAATACATAGGAATATCTACTTGAAGAATGAGAAAGGCCAGCAACAAGTTTTCAGAACAAAATGCCTTCAATTTTCTTCACATAAGCTGGTAAAGTATATTTTAACTTCTTCAGTAAAAACTGTTCAGTAAAACTTTCTTTAAAAAATTTCAACTATGACTAATTTCTTGCTTTGTTCAATGAATTACTTTTTTTCTGTAAATACTCAGAGTTTTCCAAGTTAAAATTTACTTTGGTATTTAGAATGCCAGCCAAGAAACATTAAAATAATTTTACATTTCTAGAAGCAAGCACAAGTTTATAAAGAGTCACTTTTTGTTCTTCTACTCCCATCAGATATTACATTTTCCTCTTTACTTTCCCAGTGTAGCCTCATAGTTATAGTACATTTTTCTACACATAAATTTTCATTTCAATCATACCGCAGGAATGTCCACATAAAGCCCTTGAATACTGGCTTGAGAATATTTTGATAAAATATACTAAGAAGTTTCTCTGCCTGGGAAATCCTGACACACCCCAATAATCACAAGAAATCTATTTTCTAGCGATACTCCAGAAGACTTCATTGCACATCACAGGGAGAAGTTTAATGCCTTTTAGGTCTGTCAGAAATATTCACTAGGGCAAGTTTCAACCCAGTTCTTAAAATCATTTCATGTTTGTGATTCATGTTTGAGGTTCAGTTGTTGGGAAAAATCTGTGGCTGCTTTGATGAAGCTTTAGTAACATCACTCTTCTGATGATGAAAGAGTGGAACAGGATTCATGGGCTTAAGTGTCTTTTTCTGCAGTTTTTTCCATGAACAAAAGACCTGAATCTCAAAGTCTTCTCCAGCAAGTCCCTATGTAGTTCTCATGTTACAACTGCTGCTCCTACTGTTGGCTGCTATCTCAGGTGTCCAAACATCAATGTAATTGAGAACAAGTTTTCTTCTGGTCGCTTTGTTGAAGACTTTTTCAATTAATCAATCTGAAGCTAAGATGTGCCATGTTCCTTTTAAATTGTTTCCAATAGTTCCACTTTTTCATCTTTTATTCAGGATCATAAACAGAGCACCTTCCCTGACTTCAGAATTTGACTTTAAGACTACATCTAAATACTTCGTCCTACACAGAAACATTCAGTAGAGGTCTCTTTAGTTTCTGTTCATTGGTCAGTTTTGCATTGCTTATGCCCACTGAGATTGGCACTGCAAAAATGAAATTTCAGCTTATTTTTTCTGCCTTTTCAACACTTTATTTCTCCGCTAGCATTTTCTTCTCTATAAATTCATACAGAAATTAGTCATCTCCATTTTCAAGGTCATTCATGACCTGCTAGCCACTCAGCCACAACTGCTTCTTAATTTTTATACCCAAGGTCTTTCTTCCCTATTGCTCTTCATGCTTGAGAAGACCTTCCAACAGCTGTCTCTAAATCTACTTCATTTTTGTCCTTCACATTCCCACTTAAATCCCCCTGTTCTATCACATTTAGAAACACCTTACATGAGTTAGGCCTGTTCAACACCTTCAGTTATTGCTTTCTAAACATTTATTTGTTTGTGTTCTCCTTTTGCCTGTATCATGTTGTCTCTTTTTTAACTTTAGATTGCAATTACTCTAGGACAGACACATTTTTGGTCTGTGTCTTCCTGCCTCTTCAGACATTACTATTCTATCCATGATTGGGAGCTAAACTAATATGGGCAAAAATTATTGACTTTGAGTCATGTCAGTTGCTGCACACAACAACTACTAAACCTGAAATTTGTAACAGAAAGCTTTATTTCTATGTTACTTTTTCACGCCTCTCCTTTCACTAATTTCTCTCCATAGAGTTGCCTTTTCACATTTCTGTCCACTTTCATTTAGGAAAATCTCCTCTTCTGTCTCTTCCACCATTATTGTCTTATGCTTATTTCTTTGTTTGTCTCAAATGAGACTTCATTTATGTTTCTATTGCATCTACATGCCTTCTTCATTCTCTCCTTTCTATGCCTCTCTACCCCTCCCTTTCTCTCTCATCTTCCTTTTACAATTCCTTTGAAAGATTCAACACCTACATCTGCACAAATGGAAATAAACTGAAATTATTCCTGACTTTAATACAAACACAGACATTCAGAGATAAATAATCTGGTTTTGCAATGCCTTTTTTCACTAAGTGGTCTATGGCATTTGTACTTTGATCAAGTTTCAAGCCAGTGTCACCCAATCAAAATGCAGATTGTCTCATCTTGCAGCTTTTGGTCTCCAAAGAGTCAAGTATGGAAAAGCACAAAGAATTGCTACAGAACAGAGTTCTGAGAGGGGTGACTAATTTCTTCAAGTCTATTTCTTTTTGCAGGTATGAAGTGCATTATCAGGATATTGCAAAAGGTGCAGCACTGCATTTTTCTGAGACTTAGTGCATTCGGTTGGTTGTAAAATACTTCAGGAAAACCCATCCTTCCTCACCTATATTCCTGGTTTTGGGGTTTTTTGGTTGGTTTTTTTGTTTGTTTGGTTTTGGGTTTTGGTTTAATTTCTGTAGTGGCAAAATGGGTACAGCTAGTTAGAAATATTTTTTTTCTCTCCAGAAAAAAAAAAATGTACTCTTGTGGGAAAATGCTTAACATATGAGGAATGGAAAGAGCACTTCAGAAAATGGACCTGTGAGGAGGATGGCACTGGGGAGCAACCCAGCCCAGCCCAGCCACATATATGACAGAATTTTGTTGCTGAAGTTTAAATGTTATGTGTTTTATTGTATGGCACTTGGTTCATAAAGTTTTATTTGTTCCTTCACATTTATTCACCTTATAGCCTTACTCCCTGTTAGCACTGGGTTTTCTTCTTCCTGCCTCTGCCCTAATTCCTGGTTTCCTGTTGGTTAGTTTTCCTGTCATTGGCTATTCCGTTGCCCAGTTACTCACTCCACCCCTACCCTTACCCAATCCCATCCAAGTTCCAGAACCTTCTCTCAGAACCCTGTAAATACCCAAGTCCTCCCTCAATAAAGCTTCGCTTTTTGTGCCTTCGTTTCATCTGATGCAGAGTGTGCGCTGGATCATTTTTTCCCTCGGTCAATGGCTTGTCACACATTTTTCTGTCAGAGACTAAAATATACTTTTTCTACATTATTTTTGACAATGAACTAGAAGACTTTGCTGTTCTGCCAAGACAGACTTGATGATTCTAGGATGCCTTTTGCCCCCAAATTTTTCAGAATTCAATAGCTTTTAACTTCATTTAGCTAAAAACACCATTTCTACTGGGAGAAGAAAAAAAAAAAAGAAAAAAAGAAAAAAAGCCTCTTCAACAGTTTGGGGTTTTAATAATGGTATCAAGCTATTAGACCAGATAAAGAATCAGGCTGTACAGTATTTTACCTGATTATGAATTTTGTTTTCACTTTTTACAGAAAGAATTTGCAATCCCAGTTACAATATGTAGTCAGAAGGGCCATTCTGGAGGGATACTGAGGACTGAGAAACAAGCATAGGAGCATGTGAAGTAGCTAAGAAAGTGATGGTAGAGGAGAGTTTAGTGGAAACAGAACACAAAATCTGTAGAAAATCAATTTTTTCATGCTGCTACCCCTGGAAGAACTTTTTTCTTTCTGTAATACCATTTACTGCAATCCGTAGGGGGCTTGAGCTCTAACAAATGACTGCTGATAACTCACTGTGGTGTTTTAAAACATTGTCAACTTCAGCTGTTTGCTTCCTTGCCTCTATTGAAGGTTACCACTACCATAGCAAAGGCATTAAAAAAGCAGCCCTCTCCCGGCATCTGCCACTCCAATGCACAGGGCTTCAAAGAGCCTAAACTACCTCTGAAAGGATGTTGAAACACTGGTTTATGAACTGCAACAGATAAGACAAGCTGGCTGCTTCCTGGCAGCTAGTGTGGCTACTCTTACAACTTCCAGCAGAAGATTATTCTGCCCTGCAGGACCACCGTGTCCTGAACCACTACAGCTCCTTGCTCAGCAAACATGATTCAGAGCCTATAGTCTGCATACACCCCAACAGAAATTGCTCTGTGGTAGAAGTGTCATACTGATTGCTGTATGTTTTGTCACAGTATATTCCCATATAAAACAGTACAAAATAAGAAAAGAAAAATGACAAAACATACTGGAGAGGATTCACAGTGCCTGCTGCTGTGTAAATCTAGACTGTGATTACAGAGTATTATGAAAACATAAAATCAGGGCAGGGTCTCCATAATAATGATGCTGCCTGTTCTTTAATTGCTCTACTTTACATTGATTCAGAAAGTAGTTGAATTGGACCCTTATGCTGCATTGTGAAGCAAAGTCATTGGACCTTGTATCAGTTAACAGAAATAAACTGTGGAGTCATGGCATGCCTGAGAGCCTGCAGTGTCACCTATGGCCCCTGGAGGACATTTCTGCTTCCTTTGGCCAATGTGGTGCCACCTCTCCGTGCTGCCTGCACAGCTCCTTCCACTCCATTCTGGCTACAAGAGAGGACATCCAAGGGAGCTGAGCACTTGTTAGAATGTTCCAGAGTCCTACTTTTAGATTTGCCATGCTCCTGGGTAAGCAGTGCTGTGTCATTATGTATTTAACCTTAGAAACACCTGACTCTAAGCAGGTTAAGGCAACTGAAACTCAACATAATTTCCAAGGCAAATTACCTGAGCAAAGGAAATGACATCTACTGCATTATTTGATCTGAATAGCACAAATGTAAAAGCTCTTGAATGCTAAATAGGCTTTCACAACATTTTAAAGAATTGCTCATCAGAAAAGTGAGTTTGGAAAACTTTTTCTTACAAAATGAAGGCTCTCCAATGCCAGCATGCTGACAGTTTAAGTGTGCTTTCTTTCATGGCACTTTATTGCTAGTGGCACTAATGGTTGCTGATCCACCAGTCAATATGCACAGCACGTTTCTCTTCTGCAGTGGCAGCCACATAAAAGGTTGGCTCATGTATGAACTTTTATGTTAAACAGAAATAAATATTCCAAACTACTGTATACCCACCATATACTTCACTTCAGAAAAGCCAGTATCCAAAAAACCTGTAAGCAATATCAAGTACTAGATATTAATTAATAACCAAAGTTAATGTAAAGAGTTTTTTAGTCCTTATTATTTTAAATGAAATCACTATTAAATAATACCTTACTGATCAAATAACATTTTCTGTCCCCTGGAAAAGAAAGAAAAACTGTCTTAGTCTCTACTCCATCTATTGAAAATTTAAAATATTTGCCTTTAATACTCCAGTTACTTTTGTAGCTCAGCAGAGAATATCTGCATCACAACACACCAATTCTTCATGCTTTTCTCAAGCCATTGCAGGTCCTTTAGCCCTGGAAGTCCTGTATTTTGCCACAAATACTCTGCCCTACTCTTGAGTACAAGGATGCCATACTCCTGCCCTGCTGACACTGGGACAAGGTGGCAGCCGCAGATCATTCCTACCATGGCTCTTAATTAAGAGCAAACATGGCAGTCCAACTTGACATTATCAAACTCAGGAGTCTCAGCAAAATCATATTCTGGTTTGTAGCAAACACACACAACCTTCAAGCAAGGGTAAGAACAACTGAGCCATTACTTGCAGGTATTCATTTTTTTCTTCTTTGATCATTAGAGTAAGTAATAATTTAATATTTTTAATATCCTTGAACCTACCATAGAACATTAAATAATGCATATGATTAGCTGACAAAGAAATTATGAACAAAATAAGTATTTAGAGAAGAAGAGAACACACCTTTCCTAGTGAAAATCTACATTGTTCTTCAGTGATGGAAAATAAGTCTCATCATGCCTGTTTTTGGCTGCAGCAGGAAAAAGCAGAAGCTTTGAAGATAATCTATCACTCATTAAGGAAAATAATAATAATAATAATCACTAATAGTAATGATCACTCGCTCCAGATGACTGGGGGAGTAAAATTTTGGAAATCTGGCTTTAATCTTGAGGGACTCACTGTTCCCTTTTTGACTTCTCTATGCTTGTCCTAGTTTATGTCGCCCTAGGCCTCTAATCCATCTAGCCTATAAGTGAGTCTATCTCTGCTATCTGTCATTTGTTACAATTTTATAAAAGTTGTGGTATATACAGGAAGAGTGAGAAACACCAACATAAGCAAATTCTGGTTGATCTTTCCTTACTGAAGAATCAAGAATAACTTTATTACTGACTCTTCTGCTTTCTATATAGACCAAAAAGAAACAAATGAGAAACATCTGTTCTCTTATTATTCAGTCACATTCCTAAGTGTAGTAAATTTATTGTTGGATCAACAGCTTGGAAAACAAAAGTAATGCTTGCAATATTCCCTTAATTATTTTCTTGGATTGACCTTGTCACCACCAGGAATTCTTGTTAGGTAAATTCCACCATTTTACTTTTTCTCTTGTGTATTTTCCTGCTAGTAGTTTTTCACAGATATCAATGAGGAGTGACTTAAAACGCGTAAATCTAAAATTAAAAAAAAAGAAGCTGCCACTTCATTCTCCAGGCTTCTCACTTGATATTCTCTAGTCCCCTTTAAGCTGGCTGTCAATGCCTCTAGCAGTGAAAGTGAGAAGCACGGGGTTGCTGATGCTAGCATCTCTGTGTCAATTGCTGTAATATCCAGTGCCCTTGGGATAAGAAAATTGCTGCAAGCCATTAATGCCACTGTTAAGTGTCCTCCTCCAAAAGCCATTGACAGAGAAAAGGGAGTGCTCTTCCTATAGTCAATAAAAATAAAATGCAGCATATGGGAAAATTAGGTAATTGCAAGAACAGAGAGGCACTTCTAAAATATCATTTAACCCCTTGGGCATCCAGTATAAGTACACTACCTGTGGAAAAAGCAAGAACTGGGATTCATGCGATTTTTTGTTATTTCAAAGCACTGGCAAAGATTTTGCGTGGAAATGGCCATACCTGAAGTTTTGTTTCTGTAAATTCTTCAAGAACTATACTCAAACCCTGTCTGAGATTAATATAGGAATTAATTTTCTACAGAAATTTTCACATTTCATGGTCTTCACTAAGATGGTTATAGTTTCTCATCTTCAACACAGTATCTTGCTCAGAATCATAAACTTTATTTAAAAAAAAAAAAAAGGTAAAAAAAAGAAAACAAAGAAGAAACATACTAAAATACTAGTGCTGTTATCTGTCTTCCTGGGATATTGTCTTTCATTTTCATTTTCTAAATCATCACAAGCAGGGTTGAGTAGACGTGTTGGTATCTTTAGAATATCTGCAGTCACTTTGAGGACAGCATAATCTCAGGTCATTTCCTTTCAATAGAAAAGATTAAGGATACAGTGGTGGAAAACTTTAGGAAGAGATCACTTCAGGCTGCAGGTGAGAGGTATGTAGAGTTGGCATTACCTATACCTACTGAGATTCAAGTCTACTTGTTGTCTGTTAATGCACAGCAACTAAATATACTACAGTTCATCGACCATGAGAGAAGTGTGATTTTGGAAAACCAGCAAAATTGTTTCAGTGTTCCTTCAGCAATACAAAGTTTACAGCTGTGACAAATGGCCTATCTCTGAGCCTTCTCTTAAATCAATCAGTAGCCTTTTCAGTTATTTTACACATTGATATAAATCAAAGTGCAACTGCTTTTATCTACATCCACTGTTACAGACACAATGCTGATAAACACAGTATACAATCTGGGTTGAATAACACTGATTACTTTCTCCTATTTTCAATTTTCCCGGAGAAAAGAATCAAATGTTGTTACTGTGCTAAAAATAGTAAATACAATAAGGTGGATTAAGAAAGCCTTTGTCAGAATATCTTTATGGTTAATTAAATAAGAGATGCTTTGATCTGGAATACTGAATAATAATAATGCAATTACAAACATAAGGATTTGTTAATAATGAAATGTAAATAATATAAATTCATTAACAATGTCATTATGTAATGCATTATAAAGTTATAAAAAGACATTACTTGAGGGATAAATATAAAATTAAAATCAGGGGTAAACTGTGTGATGAAGTGTAAATTAAACTTAGATCCTCTAAAAAAAAGAAATTAATATCCATCATGAACCAAACATTTTAAAATAGATATAGTAAGAACATTTAATTTGGACACAGAATAAAGATATTTTTATTGTGAACAATGTCAATTTGTTATATTTTTAAAGAGCTTTTAGACAAAAAATATCTAAAATTAATGTCACAAATTGTAACTCTGATATTTAACTGAAAGAGAGTAGGTTTAGATTTGCTATTAGGAAGGAATTCTTTCCTGTGAGGGTGGTGAAACCTTGGACCAGGTTGTTCAGAGAAGTCATTGATCCCTGGAATTATTCAAGGCCGGGTTGGATAGGGTTCTGAGTAACCTGGTCTAGTGGCTGGGACCTCCACCCATGGCAAGGGGGCTGGAATTAGATAATATTTAAGGTCCTTTCCAACTCAAACAGTTCTATGATTCTATAAATCCAAACTCTACTTTACAAATAAAATTACTGGAAGTACATTTTTTTCTCTGTAAGTCATCCTCAAATTAGTCTTTTTTGTAAAGAACTTTCTTTTGCATGGTTTATCCAGTAGTTTTCTTCTTCAAGGTTTCTTATACATTCCTTTGAAGTATTTAGATTAGACCTTTACTGCAGACATGACACAAGTCTTGACAGACACTGTTTCTTTGTTGACAGTCTTTTCATCTGCGTTGCACCATTGCCCATCAGTGCATGGGATGCTACTAGGAGGTATGTAATGAACGCAAGACCTATTTCTAGCCCCATTCCATCCATATCCTCTGTCCCATCAGAAAATCTGACTCTGCAAATGCCTTTAACTCAAACCTGCTATATCACACCTCTTAATTGCTTCTGCATTGGTCAAAGTTGTGATTATGTGTGGATAGTGGGATATAGCTGAACTAAAGCCTTATGGGAAAAGTTCTCACAGTGAAGGGAGATAGGAAACAAAATTCAGATACAACTCCGAGTTCTGTGGCTTGGGCTCATGGCTACTTAATTTAAATACTCAAGATTTCCTGGATCAAGGGAGAAACAATGGATGCATGAAAATATGTTATGATCAATAATAAGTCAAGGTAAAAATATTCTAAATGGGAATACTTGCAGAACTGGAACATATATAGAGGAATAATCAATGTTCAGACATACTTATGACATGAATAAACTGTCTCAGTATTATCCAGGAAAGCTATTTACTTTTCTAAAATGTTGCTGGTTGGAATTCTCCTGTTTTGAAATTAGCTAAAACTTTCAAAATCAAACTACTTTTCAAGCCAGATGCTTTAGGAAAGTCGAAACATCCATGCTGTTCTAGTAAATCAGGCAGTACATACAGGACTGACAAATCTGATGGAAGCCATCACAATTAGCCTCATCTATATTTCTTTGTTTATTACAGCCATTTGCCGCTTCAGAAAATACTCCTGTCTGCCTGCAGCATAGCTTAGAGCGATCGTAAAATAATCTGTTTTTTTTTCTCACCATACACAAACAGACTAACTCAACAATCATTACACAGAAGAGGCATGGAGAACAGAAATTCAAAATGTCAAATCAATAATGTCACATTCTCAGTGCCTGTAAATACTTTTGAATTGGACTTCTGCATACATCAAAAATAGCCAGTTAGGGGACTTATTTCACCCTTTTAAACTGCATCCTAATAAATCATACCAATTTCTAACCTATCAAAAATTGAGTAGCTCAGTTACTGCAGTGTCGGTGCATAACAAGTATTTACAGTGGCATTGTGTTATTTCATCTAGGTACCTCAGGCTAGAATGCTAACAAAACTCATGGGAGAGAAACAAAGCAGAAAGCTCTTGAAGATTCTTCTGATACCACCATCAGGAGGGGTGTGTGGTAAGCAATGCTCATTATCCATTACAGTCCTGTGATCCCTGTGGATTTGAAAGCAGCACAGGGGAGCAGCAAAAAGACCACAGCTACCTTTCCAAGGACTAAATCACCTTTGCAGGGTGCCTGGAATCTGAAGGAACCTTAGATTTACTCACTATCTCCCTCTTCTCATTCTGTTTGATTGCATCAGTTATCTTATTAAGTCATTTGTTGCTAACCTTTTCTCATCAAGACCCAGAAAGGATCCTGCACTGTCTCTCTCTTTCTTCACATTTCTCCTGTCACAGCTGGTGTAGAGCATCCTGTGACCTCCAGCCTCCAAGACACCCTAGAATACTGGTTCAATGTCTTTTTTTCCATGAACTATCTCTTATCAGTTCCAAACTTTAGCTTTGCTTTCCAGTTGTCATAGTCTAAACATTATGAGATACTTTGTTGTTTAACGTAATTCAACAGTGGGAAATAATTAGTATTTTTATATGACCAAATTTCATTTCTATTAATCTTACTCCAAAAAGACCTTTAGTATAGGATTTTGTTTCAGCAAGTCTCAAAAATCCCAACTTTCCACAAAAAAAATCATTATTCATTTCCTTCAATATGAAAGATGACTCATTTTAAAATATTGTTTTAGTCTGTAACATGATTTGGGAAGTAATCAGCCACAAATGGATACTGACTGTCACAGTCTAGTTTCTGTTGAATTGGCTTCCACTTATTTAAATAACCTTGATTCCTACTGAAGCCAAGTGGAGCTTCAAATGTTAAAATCCTTGAAAAATCAGGCTGCATATGAGCGGAATATTTTCTTTTCCTTGCTTGCTTCTTTAATTCATAAAGGGTAGAGCAACATCTTTGAACATACTCTGTAGATTTTCTAGTGATTAGTTTCTCGATCACAGTACTTTCCCAGGTCAAATGTCAATCTCTGATTAGATCTGAAGTGTCAGTACAGGAGTGGCAAGTAATAAAAATATGTGGCAATGTTTGGCATCCACAAAAAACAGTTTAACATGCATGGTGGTTTGACCTTGGCTGGACACCAGATGCCCACCGAAGCTGAAGGCAGGAAAGAAAAAGAATTAAAGGCTCCTGGGTCAGAACCAGAACAAGGAGACATCACTCATTGATTACTGTTACAGGCAAAACAGACCTGACTTGGGGAATTAATTGAATTTATTACCAATCAAATCAGAAAAGAATAACAAGAAATAAAACCCAATCTTAAAAATATTTTCCTCTCACCTTTTGGACTCAGCTTTATTCCCAATTCTCTACCTACTCCCCTGCAGCAGTGCTGGGGTGCAGGGAATGGGGGCTGTGGTCACTTAATCACACATTTCTGCTTCTCCTTCCTCCTCAGGGAGAGGAGTCCCCTGCTCCAGTATGGGATCCCTGTCATGGAAGACAGTCCTGCATGAACTTCTCCAGTGTGATATCCTTCCCATGAGTTGCAGTTCCTCACATGCTGTTCCACATGCTGCTCCATATGTAATCCCCCATGGGATTACAGCTCCCACCAGCAAATCTGCTCCAGTGTGGACTCCCCTGTCCATGGGGTCACTTCTGTCTTCACTGGTGTATTGGGCCTGGCTGAGATGGAGTTCATTTCCCCATAGCAGCCCTCACAGTGCTGTGCTTTGCATGAGTAGCTAGAAAGATGTTGATAGCACACCAGTGATTTGGCTACTACTGAGCAGTGATGGCACAGCATCAGCACTGTCACTCCAGCTTTCTACCCCCATCAGTAGGCTGGGGATGGGCAAGATCCTGAGAAGTAACATGACTAGGACAGATGGCCCAAATGGACCAAAGTGATATTCCATACTATATGATGTTGGCTCAGATATAAAAGCTAAGAAAAGGGGGAGGAAAAGGGAGCATTCATTATTTACAATGTTTGACTTTTTAAGCAAACACTGCTCGTGCACTAGCCCTGATTCTCTGGAAGTGGCCAGACAACACGTGCTATTGGGAACTACAGAATAACTTGGGATTTTTTTCCTGTGCTTCTGCACACAACCTTTTACCTTTGCTTTAGTAAACTTCCCTGTCTTAATGTATGAGTTGTATTCTATCTGTTATGATCCGGTTCTTAAAATCATTAGGGAGATGCCTCTGCCCAAATTAAGGTGCAAATGAGACCACATGCCAAAATCAATAGTATGGATTTTTATTTAACAGTAAAAGTGAGATAGAGGGAGAGACAAAGAAATAGGGAGAAGAATGGGGAGTGAGGGGAGAGAAAGAGAGTGACACAGACACAGATTAAGTAGAAAAAATATCACCACTCCATGGATTCCAGCAGAATCCTGTTAATCCTCTTCTTGTGATCTTCTTGGTGGTGAGAGTCCCAGTCTTGTCAAAGTGATGGTTGCAGTCTGGATCTATTGAGAGAAAACCAGAGTGGTGTGGAAAAAAGCCCACAGTGGTGAGGGAAGTTCCAGGGTGATGAGGGAAGTCTCAGGGTGATGAAGAAAGTCCATGAAACACAGAGTACATGGGGATTGTACTATACACCCAATACCTCTCCTGGGGTGAGGATTTTCACACTGGATGATGTAATAGTGGTTCATGGGACATTTCATGTGACACCTTCTAAAACTTTACAGCTGCCTGTTACATCAGTGAAATTCAGTCCATTACAGCCCATTATGACCCATCAGCAAAGATGGGAATACCTCATGAGTGTTTGGTACGTCCTCAGAGGGGACTTATTACATCTGAGTCATTTGTGTAAGGACAAAGAAACACTAACCTGCCAGCAGCCTTTCTTTCTTTCCTTGTCTTGTTCAACATCCAGCATGTAGCTTGAGGTGGTGGGTGTGCACAGCCCCTGCACCTGGGTGGTTACTTGGCACATCATCCTCTTGCACCTTGATTGTTTGAGCCATTACCATTCCAGTCTTTCATACTTGTGGATACATTCTTCTCCTGGGATAATTGGACTACTGTAATATTCCTATCACAGTTCAAATTAGCAGGCATATTCAGGGAGAGGTGGTCTTTGTTGAGCAGTTGTTTCTTTGCACAGTTTTCTACTGTGGACAGAAGCCTTTCTCTGATTTTTAAAACTGTTAAAGCCACTAACCATTTCAGTCTCTCACACCACTTTATTTACTCTCCCCTGTCTGGCTGAGAAGTGAGAGTGATAGAGCAGCTTGGTGGGCACCTGATATCCAGACAGAGTCAAACATCACATTCCTTTTTGGTGGCAACATGGGGTGAGTTTTATAATAAGCATGCTGCAGTGTAGGGGGTGACTATGAGTGCATCCCTTAAGAAAAGCAATTTAGAGTTCTCCCTTAAGAAGAAGACAACTACCTGTAGTGTGTGTGTGGTCCTGTGACCAATGAGAGGCTTTGGGGAATGTGAGGTGAATTGGTTAACCAATAATGTAATGAGATATAGGATGTGAGAGGATATAAAAGGTGTGGATGTTGCTGAGAAGACATCTTCTACTAGGAACTACTACTTCTACTACTACTACTGTGAGCTATGAGGAACTGTCTGTTAACTATCTTGAATAAAGTCTTGTAAGCATTCTGATCAAGCCTTCTGATGCCTGCTGTGCCTGAGCTCTTCTGAATGCCATTCATGGTGCCCCCCTGCATGGGACTAAGGGGCTACCCCTACACTGCAGAGCCAGTTATTGAGTAGCAAACTCTTGTATGGGACACAAAGTTTGTCAGGTGTGCTGTTTATCTCTTTATTTTGCTGAGTTTGGGAACATTTTAATGCAAACAATGTACTTTACCTCTACATTAATGGCCTTGCTGTGCTGGGGAAGTTATCTTGTGGAAATGATGAGGGCACATCCCTTTCTTCCTAGTAAAGGTTGATGTTGATGGTTTTATTATGCAGGTTCTATGTTCCTTGTTCATCCTTATCTGAGCTTTTTAATATTATTAGTTGATAGTCAGTGTATTAAGGTATTTATTCATCCTGTTATAAGAGAGAAGAAATTTTTTGTGAAGAGATATTGAAGCAGCCAGTCTGTGGGTGGCAGGGTGTGTGGAAGGATTTAGATAGGTTCCTAGAGTGGTTATCACCTCCCATAGCCTAGGACTTTACACCTGAACAGGTAATCAACCCTAACAAACTGACATATCACAGGAAAGAAGAATGCCTTGCCTACCCCAATGAAAACCAGCAGCCTCTATCACTATGCTGGTGCTGAGTACAGTTCAGCACTCTCAGAGGACTACAGTTCAGGCAGGAATCCAAACTGCATTTGAGGACACGATGGCAGAAACAGGGACCCAAACAACACCAACTGCAGTGACTGCCAAACAAGAAAGAGGAAGAGGAGAATCAGAATGGGAAGGGTCTGACCAAGAAACCAGTCCTTCAACAAAGAAATTGAAGAAAAAATTGAGATAAATCAAACAGGAAATGCTTATTGTGTGGGCCCTGGCCTCATCAGAACTCTCCGATTATTATAGTAGCAAAGGCAGAAAGTAGTAGGACAACTATAATGCTTCTGCAATTGTCTCATAATCTCACCTGGAAAACAGTAGAATAACTCAGCTTAATAGCCATTTTTATATTTGACTGTGTTATTTTAACTTAATACCCTGATATATCATATGACTGCCAGAATAGCACACACAAAAAAAAGGCCTTGTAAAATATATCTTTCAATCTTATCAAATTTTAAGCAAAATACTCCAATACCTAAGGAGACTGCTATGAAATACACACTTCAACTTTGGTTTATTTTTTTTTTTAATGAACTAAACATTTATATGCTATTTACTTGAAGACAGAGATATGATTGATGTCGGTCCTTCTCAGACTGGATGTAGGACCCCAAATACCTTCTGCTGAAATGCTTTGGCCTCTATTGACAGTGATGTTAATCTGATACATGTGATCTTTGGGCAACACTGCAACATTCAGTAAGTTCTGTGAAAAGCCAGAGGAACTCACTACCACAAAAGTTTCATCTGTGCCATGACAGTATAAAAAAGGAAATATGAGAACTCTGAACTGATAATGAGTGCAGAAGCCATGGATATCAGCAGTCATTAGTTAGCAAAAATTCAGAGTTTTGGTTTGAGTCCATTGGAAGCTGGATGACAGAAGAAGCTATGACAGCAGGAAGAGAAGCTGTCAAAGGAGTACCAAAGTGTAATGAGAGAAGACATTTCAGAAAATAGAATATGGCTCCATTTCTGCTTGTCAGGATTCATTTAGGCTAAATTGCTCTGAATTCACTGCTCAAAATGGACAGTGTACACTGATGACTAGTAGCAACCAGCCATTCTTCAACTACAAATTCATCTCGAAAGGGAATGCATGCCCAAGCGTTTCCAGAGCACAGTATCTGGTTACATAAGGCTGCTTTTTCATGGTGATTAAGGTTATTGTCAAGTATTTACCAGCACTGGCCTTGTGGTCCATTTACAGTGGCAAATGTTTATTACTGAAACCTGATTTCTTCCATTTTTATAGCACATGCTGAAAAAGGAGTTAGTGCTTCTTTTCTTTGCCTTGCAAAATTGATGTGTCCCTTGGAGTAAATTCATCACTAGAAGAATACAAAAATACACAAAGAAATATGTGGAAATGTTGTGGTTTCACCTAGATGGGCCTGGATCTGAGTTTTTTGGGGTTCGGCCTGGGCCTGGGGGCTGTCAGCTGATCTGGGCTGGGCTAAGCTGACAGCTGACTCC
>JAWWEV010000043.1:25475306-25511886 GCA_035583235.1 Hafferia zeledoni
GATGGTCCCATGTGGGGCCAGGAGTTGGACTCAATGATCCTTGTGGGTCCCTTCCAACTCAGCATTTTCCGTGATTCTATGATCAAGATAAAACTTAACAGATGTTTTTAATTGAATTCTGCACATACAAAACCAAGCAGAAACAAGCAGTTTGGTGCAACAAATGCTGTCAGGTGTCTGCTGTCCTAATAACATAATAGTTCACATGCTATAACTTAGAAAGGAAATGAAAATCAAATTTGTTCTGCAATGCCTTAGAAAGATTTATTTCATACCTGTAAGGGATTCTATTCACCTTAGGCCTGTATCCACAAAACTAGACAGATACTCACAGTCTTTTTGTTTCATCTGCTTTGGAGGAGAGTAAAAACTCTCCATTTCTAATGGAGAACAGTACTTTGTGCCATTTGTCATCCAAAGGTCATATTTGATTGGATTTTGTTTTAGCAGGCAGATCTTTTTCCAAAGAAGTGTGGGTGTTTTTTGTATTGCCTTTGCAACCAGAGACACTGAAGCCCTCACTAGGACTCTAATGACATTGAGTGGACAGTAACTCCTGACCCAGCTGGTGCAATCCAGAACCCTCTGCCAAGACCGTGGTTATGGACAGTTGTGAATGTATCAGGCAATAGTAAGTATCAATCTAAGATTGACCTGAAGAAAGCCAAACATAGGTATTAAATTCTTCCCACAGAAGTTCCCTGTGCTCAGAAAGCAGCAAGTTTTCGTACTATACGTAAATCAAGGTAGCACAGAAAATGCTGATCCAGTATCTAACATTAATTCAATAGCCTGAGGCTCATTTCCTGATGCAGAAGAAACAGTAAAACAGTGTTGCATCTGCATTTCAGGCCGCTTCTGTCTACATAAGGAACATCAGCATATGGCAGAGCAATTTCATTTGTTGGTTACACTGAGAACTACAACAGACCTTCACAAAACATCCATCCTTTTTACATACTTGCATCCCATGTTTTTTACAGAACTTATGGTGAAATGTGTAGTTTACTTGGTAGATTCACAGCACCCAGATGAGCTTGCTTTGCATATTTTAAACTTGATTTTTTTTTTTAGGCTTTGCTTTCAACAGCATTTTTTTATTTATGTGATGTGCACAGTGTTTGAAATCCCTTGACTTAATGCTTTTATGGCTGCCATCACCAACTCCATTTTGTTAATAAAGGATTTAGTTGCCTGTAGTGACAGATCTGATGCAAGTAATAATTGTTCTCTGATAATAAATGCAATTACTTTCAAGAACAGAATTTCAAATAACAAATTTCCAGTAATATAATAACTCAGATAAACAACAACCAGGTGCCTTAAATAAAGTTCTGTATATTCTTCCTTTTCTTTTCTTTCTTGAATTCCATTAATAATGTTTAGTTCTAATAGTCAATTTAAGAATGGAAAAACTTCTCCAGTGATGTGAGTCCAGTGACATCTTTGAAAAGGAGTGTAAAATATACGCTGACCTCTTCTTCCAAAATGGTGCATAAAAAACACACCTCACACACTGCAGAGCTTTTTGACATTCACACTGAATTTTTGTTTTCAAAGACTTTCATCCAAAGAGGAAAAATAATTGAAGGCTTACCCAGGCTTTGCAGACAAAGCATAGGCAAGTTCATGGATAAACAAGTTACCTTTGTTGCTAATTCATTGTACAACAAGAACAAAAAAGCAAACCAAGTTTATTAGTTAGGTTATTAAACAAAGCAAAGTGAATGCCTGAGCACTGGCAGGACACCAAGCAGGACAGCCCCTGCATCTCCTTAATGGTTCTGGATCCTTCCTCCTTCTCTCAGTTTTGCCAGTTCCTCTTCCATCAACTAAGACAAGGACATTTTCACCATATGCAGCAACACTCGCCCTCCTCTTTTCAGTCTAACTTTTCTCATCTCAAATCCACCACACGGGTCATCACATCTTGCTTTACAAGTGGGATGTTCAAAGTACCTTGTGAAGCAAGCAGAATACGCCAAAGATGTTGTTTCCTTTAAGACTTAAACACCATTGTTGCGTCAAGATTCAAACACTTTATTATTTTTATTGTCAAACATTTCTAATTTGCAATCCACATGAAACACTCACAGCAGCAGGTTGGCTGTAGAGTTAGGTAGTCACTTTTTCCTTCTCTTTACAGCAGGGAAGATGTCAGATGCTCCAGGTCAGATTAAGTTCCCTGACTGTACAATATGGCCACCATTGGAGATGAGTTTTGGTGTGGCATCCCATCTGCTATTGCCAATCCAGGGGACCACGAGGGCTGTCTGAGGTAAAAGCCCTCTGCAGATTTCTTGGAAATGAAAACTATCTTAAATGGTCATAAATAAAATGTTTAAGCATCTGGATGCATCCTTTCACTTATGAGTCAGTTTTAAACTGATATCTAAATCATGATTTGGAAGGGGAGTGAGATCACATAGTAGGACATTTGCTAAAATGAATGCCATGCCTATTATACTGGCAAAATCTGCCCTCTCCCATTTAATGGCTGGAACCTTACAACATTAAGGAAATAGGGGGGTATCATGCTCTCCATTTTGTAAAGAGTGAGACTGGGAGAAAATAGGATTAACAGCTAGGCTTCAATTTTGTTCTGGAGCAGTATATACAGTGTTTCTGAAAGACAAGCACCAATGACTTGGTCCACAAAAGGCACTTCGACCTCTAGGCCCAGGTGATTGAAATTTTGGGATAGTACATAACCACAAAGTCTGTGCCCAACCAATTGGTGGTCTAGCAGCTGTGGTATCCTGATTTTTTGCCTGATAGTTGCCCGTAAAAGTGTTTACTTCATTTCTACATGATATTGCTGTTCTTTGGACTATTTTTTAATTGATGATGTTTTGAAATTTGTTGCTAAGCCCTAATCTTTAAGTGCATTTAAGTACTTAAACCCCTTACTGCCCTGGGTGTCTGTGCCCAGGTGCTGTCCACAAGGGCACAGCCAGTTCCAGCTGGCTCCTGCAGGGCACAGCCAAGCCCCTGCAGCATGATGTGGTAGTGGCTAGTGGTGCCTCAGGAAAACAGATCTTGGAAAGGGCAAAATGTCTGATAGAGAGGAAGAGGGGAATGAAGAGAAGTGGGAAAAACAGCCCTGCAAACACCCAGGTCAGAGACCACATATGAGAAGCTGGTGAAGAACTCCGTTAATTGGCAATAAATTAAATTAATCTTCCCCAAGTGGAGTCTGTTTTGTCTGTGACAATAACTGGATTGATCTCTCTGTCCTTCTCTCAATACAGGGACTTTCATCTTATTTTGTTCCCCCTGTCCTGTTGTGGAGGTGGAGTGCAAGAGCAGCTGGGTTGGCGCCTGGCAGTCAGCCTGGGTCAGCCAGGCACAAATGTTTATAATGAGTGGTAGTTACACTGATTTCATTTAGGAATGTAATCACAGCATAGATTTGGTCAAAGCTCAACAGGGCAGCTACAAGTTTCCAAATCATACTGGCTATTTGTAGTTGTTAAAAATTATACTATATATGGCAGAACTATTTGCATGAACATTCCACAGGCTCATCTGTTATAGTCTTGGTTCCATGTACATTCATCGCTCCACCTCCCACAAAACTCTGTTACCCATACTATTTGGGCTTCTGGTTCTGTAATGCCCTATACTTGTCTCTGGTCCCTAGGCACTGTACTCACAGCCCCTTTGGTTTCTTTGCTCCACTCTTGCTTGTGTCCTCCAACCCCCAGCTCCCTTTTCTGCCCTAGATGAGCGCTTCTCTCCTAGCTATTTGCACTGCAGTCAGGCAGACCTGTGTGCAGGGTCCCTGACCAGTCAGAGCCCAAACCGAGCAAATAACTGTTCAGGTCATGTATCAGCCAGTGCAGGCATTAAAATGAATGTTTGCCATTGTGGGCTTTTATTCTGATATCGTTCCTCTACTCCACCACTGCTTTTTATGACATTTTTAAGAACTTGATGTCTTCAAGACTTCATTTCAGTAAAATTTTGAGGAAATTGGCCAGTCACCTCGAAATGTATTTGTTGTGGGAGAAACGACTTGCAGAAAGAGATAGAACAATCACCAAAAAAAAGAAAAGAAAAAAAGGAGAGAAAAAAAAAAGGAAAGCAGGCTAACAATCTATTGAGCTGTAAGTCTCTTTAATACAGAGGAAAAATCTCCAAAGACTTCATAGACAACAGGTGCCATCACATAGCATTTCATCTTGATCTAAACAGCATGAAATTGTATATTTGTACCTGTGACTCCTGCCATCTGCCCCTGGGATCAGGCTGCAACATTATGTGCTGGGACTGCATATCACATTATGAAACATTGCCTGCAGTGACCTTTAGTCTCCAGGGGCCACACTTCAGTTATTAAAGATGAAAGAGGCAACAATCTTCACCATTTGATTCCTCGCATAAGATCTTCTCTCTGTGCAAGGGGTTAGTAGCATTTTTAAAAATTATTTTCTGTAGTTATTGTATATGTATTATGCCAGCTTAGAGGAAAGATTTTCTTAAGAAATAATGGAACCATGCATCCAGACCATGTTGAAAGAATAAATTTGAAAGTTACTTTAAAATTACTGCAACAGCCTTTTATGCTACGGTGAGTAAATATTACCTTATGAAAAAAACTTTGTTGGGAATCTCCTAAAATATGTAACTACCATCACAGTGCCACCTCCTCCACATTTGAGCCAAGAATGTATCTGTGCCCCTCAGTCAACTCATCATGCCTTATCTAAGGAACTTTCTTCCTTGTGAAGTGGGAAAACAAGATTACAAATAAGAACACATTGTATTTTATAGACATTCCATTTCTATTAAATGCTGTCTGCAAATATTAGCAGAAGGAAACTTCTTCCACCAGTAAGACCAGTAGGGAATTGGACAACTGAGATGCCTTGCTCTGCCCAAGCTCCCTCAGACCAGTCATAGAATCATTTAGGTTGGACAAGACCTTTAATATTATCAAATCCAACCCTTTTGTAAGCATAGAAAAACCTTCTGGAAGATTTATTACAGGGAAATTAAGATTTATGTTGCTGAAGAAAGGTTTCCTACCTGGAAGAAAGCATCTTTCCCAGAGACAGTTTCAGATGTTTTCTCCTGCATTCCAGAGGAGCTGACTTCCTGGTAGAAGATAAGTTCTTAGAGACATGTTTAAATGTCCCTGCAACTGCGGGGCCAAGGGACAATAAAAGCCCTGAAAAGAGCTGGGAGGAGGGGGGGGGCGGGCATGTCTTTCCCAGACTCGGTGCAGCTTGTGCTGAAATGTTAAGTGTTCTCAGCTTTCAGAAATAAATTCTCCTAAATCCTTCCATTGCCTGGTATGTCAGGGGTACCTGTGCATAATCTTTCCTCACACCTTTACCCAGCACTGCCATGTCCATTTCCCTATGTGCCACATCTACATGGCTTTTGAATACCACCTGGGATGGAGATAACTGTTTCCCTGGGCAGCCTATTCCAATGCTTGGAAACGCTTTCAGTAAATAAATGTTTCCTAATATCCAATCTAAATTTCCCCATGCACAACTTGAGGCCATTTGCTCTTGCCCTGTCACTTGTTACCTGGGAGAAGAGGCTGACCCTCACCTTGCTAAAACCTTCTTTTGCATAGCTGTAGAGAGCACTAAGGTCTCCCCTCAGCCTCCTTTCCTCCAGGATAAGCAAATCCAGCTCCCTCAGCCACTTCTTACATGACTTGTGCTCTAGCCCTTTCAACAGCTTTGTGCTCTTCTCTGGACACAGTCCAGCATCTCAATGAATTTCATGTAGTGAGGGGCCCAGAATTGGACACAGTACTCGAGTGGGGCATCACCAATCCTTAAATTCCTCTGCCTGTATCTATATGGCAGAACTCAACACTACAAAAAGACAGCCAAGCTAGATAACATACAGGAGCTATGATTAAACATTAATTTTTACAGTATTAGGCATGAGCTCAATGCCCTGTACTTAGTGCTCATTAGCAACAGGATGTTTCTGCTCTGAAGAAGAACCAGGGTAGCATAGCTACATACTTCTGCTCTCCAGCCTAGTGCAGATGGCTCACAAAGCATGCTTTGTGCCACACAGTTTTATCCTGAGAACCCCAGTCTGGAAGCTGGTTAGAAGTTAGAAATCCAACCCTTCTTAATGCAGAAATGTGTGTCATTCATAGCTCAGTATGCATGCAAAATGTAAGACAGTCTTTTCTAAAGTGATTTGACAGATGTCACAAAAGTGCGAAATGGGAATTGGCCTTAATGGTCCTGCAAACTGCTACAGAATTTATAAAGTGGGATCTAGACCCAAAGGGACACAACTTACCAATTCCATGGTGTCCCAAAGACACCAGCACAGCTAGACATATACCCTAGTTTGCATTGTCTTTAATTGCTTCAACTTTCTCCTCCCATAAGAATTAGTTTTCCACTTTTTGGGGATTTGTTAGGACCTTAAGGAAACTAGAAAAGACCACAAAGAAAGTTTCAGAGTTTGTTTCACGCCCATTAAGTAATTTATATCCCTCCTATATTGGGTTTAGATATGGGAGTTGAGGCTGAAAGGTCAAATTTATCACACATTAAACACTCACTGTGTTGTGAGGTTGCCTGTTCCTTTTATTTCACTGGCAAAAAGGAGAGCAAGTCCCCTGGGACTCCTAAAGCAGACCTGGACTAGTAAACATCCTCAGAGAGGTGAAGTGAAATGAATGTAAAAGTGAATTCCACTCAAAAGTGCTCCATCTTCACCCACATACTCTGTAGTCAGAAAACCTGGCCACTGTGAGCAAGGCAATGAGCTATTATTCTTAAAGACATGCTGGAAATTTTCTTCCTGTTTTCTCCTCCACCCAACTCATGAACAGAGGAGGAGTGTCCTTGATGCACAATGCCTCCAAGGGCTGCCTTTGCAGTGCTTCAGCCTGTGCCCTTTGTCTTGCACAGGGCTGTGCCTAAAGGCACAGACTAGCTTGAAGGGCCAGCAACAAACATTAGCATTGTAATCAGGCATAAGAAACATTAAATTAACTGAAAGAACCATACTGGCTTCACTTTCTGAAAGGAAGGAAATATGAACTATACATAGAAATTAATTTAGTTTGCAAAAATTATTTTAATGGCATGAGATCTTGTTAGGCAGTGCATGGTGTCATTTGTCACACAGGAAAAGCATTTTAAATACAATTTTCAACTTCATCCTTTTAAACTTTCTTTATAGACTCCACTCACACTGTTTCTAATCATTTCAGTCTTCAGGAAGAGCTCTACAAAAATATGACTGTAAATAAGGCATAGGAACAAGCAATTCCCAATAGGCTTAACTTTTCTCTGTGTCCTCCCCTCCCCAAATCTCTTCAGATTATGTGTAGTACAAATGGAATGCATAGCATCTTGTAGGATGGATTGTCATTTGATTTAAAAAGCCAACATCTGCATATTTTGGCCAATAAAATAAAAGAATGCAAAAAGTTGCAGGGCTTTTTTTGTGGCACATGGTCTTTTCTGAGATACGTATAAGCTTGCCTTATCCTGAAACTGTATGTGCCTGCACTTACAGGTGTTGTCACTATTGACTATAATTAGATGAGGATCAGTTACACTAGTTGCTAACTGAATATAAAAAAAACTAAACAAAACAAAACAAAACAGTGGAAAAAAGGTCACTGCAAAACACCTGAAGCATTAAAACACTGCATTTGAATAGCAACTGATCATAGTTTTCTTGATATGGTTAAATCTGCCCATCTGCACAATGTGAACATTTTAAACAATTTGCCTCACCTCTTCCGCTTTTAAAGAAGGGAAAGAAAATAGAGGCTTTACCAAGGGCATTCTGTATTTTTATTTCCTATCAGTGCTACAGGCTCTAACATAACTGGCATCACAGTGAAAGATTGATACAGGAGGCAACATAATGAGGATGTCTCCTTTTTGTTTCCAGTCTTTTTCAGAATGCCACAAGACAGATGCATTTCCAACACATGTGCAGGCTGTGTGGCTGCCAACAAACAATTTCTACACAATTTGGGTTTTCATCATTGAAGCATCTATTTTGGTTTCCATTTTTACATTTATTTCTTCCTCAGTCTACATCAGTCACCATCACAACTGACAGGTATATGCAGCATAGGACAGCCTTCGCTCTCTTCATAAGCACTCTACTTTTGCCAAACTATTTGGTCTTGTCACATCCTTCCTGGGACAGATGGAGAGCCTGCAGTAGTATTTGACTGTTTTGGATGTCTGTGAGCATGAACCATTTAAAGTCTAGAGATTCCTTTAATGGGAATGAGATAATTAGATGCACCCAAGAAATTGGAGTACAATAGGACTACAGGTAAAATAAAGAGGGAAAGAGGCTACAATAGACATGAACAGTGTATGACAGGCTGGGTTCTTTGAAGGTTCAGATGGGAGAATGGAGAATGTGCTCTTGTGCTTTTTATAAATTTGAGAGAACTAATTCAAGATTTGTCTACCTATTTTAGCTTCTGCTGCACATAAATGACTATATGTTATTAATAATATTTCCTTCATTATGATTTGATCTTCCCACTCGACTCTTAATAAATTTTGGTTTTAATTAGGCCACGTGCAACTTGTAATGCAATAGAGGCACAGCTTTAAAACTATGATTTCCAAACAGTAAGTGCAGCCTCACATGAAGAAACTTATCATGAAAAATAATTTGACATTACTGTCTGAAGCTTTGCATTTCTGTAATGGATAACTGAGAATAATTTCCTCTTGTTGTAACTCTTATAGGACACAATGTTCATTTAATACAGAATTTAATAGAACAGAGTGTGCTCATGCAATGGGAAAACATTAGAAAAAGTTATGCAGCATGCATTTCAATTAAACTTTTCCCACATACATTTATTTTTGTTATTGCCAACCACTTGTTAACTAAATGCTTCACGTGACTAGACACGAGTATGATGTTGTGGCTGTGCCCCTTTGGATAGTAAGGAAGAATGGCACTTCTCATTCACTTCAGTGGCTTGAGAGAAGATAGCAATCCAATTTCCTGATAATTGGTATGAATCACTAGGAAAAGGTGCACTGCTGAATTGTCATTTGTCATGTAAAGGCACAATAGTTATTCCATTTCTTGTTAAAGTATTCAAGGGGTACCCTAATGATTTGTGACTAAATCCTAAGCAACACATTGGGATTCATAATTATTCACCACAAACAAATATGCTTCTAATAAGCAATTTATTTGCTGACACTCCATATAAACTAAGGTTAGTGAGCTCAGTTCACATCCTGAGGTAATCTTGTTTCAGTGGAATAAATGAGGATCCAGACATGAATAGCAAGAATTCATTAATAATAATGATTAATAAACAGTATTAATTAGCTGTTCATCCACAAGTTGATAAAATGTAGCTAGACCTCTAAATTGCAATTTATATTCACAGAATCACAATACAGTTAGGGTTGGAAGGGACCTCTGGAGATCATCTGGTCCAACTGCCCTGCCAAGGCTAGGCCACCTAGAGCAGCTTACACAGGAACACGTCCAGGTGGGTTTGGAATGTCTCCAGCCTGTTCCAATGCTCTGCCACCGTCAATGTATATGTTGAGGTGAAACTTCATGTGTTTTAGTTTATGGCCTTTGATACTCATCCTGTCACGGGGCACCACTGAAAAGAGTCTGGCTCTTTGCAGTTAAGAGGCGGAAAGCCATCCTCTTGACAACCCACTTTTGAGATACTTATATGCATTAATGAGATTCCCTCTCAGTCCTGTCTTCCCCAGACTGAACAGGCCCACTTCTTACAATCTCTCCTCATAGAAAAGATGTTGCAGTACTTTAGCCATCTTATATTCCTACACTGAAACCCCTCCAGTAGCTCCTTGTCTTTCTTGTAGTGAGGAGCCCAAAACTGAACACAGCACTGCAGATGTAGCCTCACTAGGGTCAAGGAGAGGAGCGGGACCACCTCCCTTGACCTGCTGACCACACTCGTCCTGATGCCCTCACCACATAATTTGGCAAAAACGTTTGGTAAAACCCATGATCCACTGGAGTTTTCATTTTGAATCTTCTTCTAAATGACGAAGTGTTTATAATTCCCTGGTTTACTCACAAAAGACTTATCTTTAAAAAGTAATGAGAAAATGCTATGTATGGAGTGCTTTTATGATTGTTATTTAATAACATTTTTTAATGTAAGAATTAAATTTGAGAGTGTGCAAAAATGAAACAAAACATAATTATGTGATAATACCAGGTTTTGAGAGGTCATGCTAACTGAATTAAATAAGTAGAAATGTTTTATCTGAGATAAACCTGGTTTAATATCAATTTCCATTGCTGACAGATTTTATTTAGTTTCCAAAGCTGTTTCCTACTTCCATATCATATCATTGCATGAAACTGTGTCAATTAATTTTGAAATTTTCCTTCTGCCATTTTTAATTACATGAAACAAAACTATCAATATGCTACCTATCATTCAGTACTTAGAACTCTTAACATTTTAAAGTTTGCTTGTGAAATTACTGTATGACAATTTTTCAATCTAGCAGAAGAATGTAAATATATTCTGTGAGCCTGCAGCAAGTCAGAAACTTTGACACAATATTGTGTAGCTATTGCAAGGTTTGAAAGTATCATAATTTTCCTTACCTCTGTGCTTGAAAATTGTTTCCAGAGTTAAGATTTTTACTGACCATTGCATGACTTCCCTCCCACTCATGCCTTTCCCCAGTCTAGAATCTTTACATTTCCCAACTGTCCCTCCTTTAATCTGTTATAAATTCAATAAATGTCTGTGAGACAGTAATGGGTTGACTGTGGCTGGATGCCAGACACCCACCAAAGCTGCTCTACCACTTCCCTCCACAACTGGACAGAGGAGAGAAAATATAAAGAAGGGTTCATTGGCTGAGATGAGGATAAGAGGAGATCGCTCATCAAATACTATCACAGGCAAAACAGACTCGAATTGAGGATATTAATTGAATTGATTACTAACAAAATGAGAGCAGGATAATGAGAAGTAAAATGTACCTTAAAAACACCTTCCCCCAATCCTTCCCTCCTTCCTGAGCTCTACCCTCTCCCCCTGCAGAAGCACAGAGAGACAGGGAATGGGGGTTGCAGTCAGTTCATCGCACAGTGTTTCTGCCACTGCTCAGGGAGAGAAGTCCTCTCCCTGCTCTAGCATGGTGTTCCTCTCATGGGAGATAGTTCTCCATGAACTTCTCCAATGTGAGTCCATTTCACAGGGTGCAGTCCTGCAGGCACAGGCTGCTTCAGCATGAGTCCTCCACAGGGCCACAAGTCCTACCCAGCAGGGGCTCCTCTCTCCACAGGTCTGCAGGTCCTTACCAGAAGCCTTCTCTAACATGGGTTTCCCACAGTGCCACAGCCCTCTGTCAGGCATCCACCTGATCTGGCCTGGGCTCCTCCATGGGTTGGAGGTGGATCTCTGCACCCCCGTGGTCCTCCATGGGCTTAAGGGGTACAGCTGCCTCACCATGGTCTGCACCACAGGCTGCAGGGGAACCTGAGCTTCGGTGCCTGGAGCAGCTCCTGCCCTTTCTTCTCCGCTGACGTTGCTGTTTGTAGAGTTGTTCCTCACTTATTCTTGCTTTGCTCTTCTCTGGATGCAACTACATCTGCACAATTACTTTTTTGTACCACCATTCCTGATTGGCCCAGTCTTTGCCAGTGGCACATCTTGAAGCCCTCTGGCACTGACTCTGCTGAACAGTGGGGAAGATTCTGCCAGCTTCTCACAGAAGCCATCCCAGTAGCCCCACCACTACCAAAACTTGGCCATGCAAACCCAACACTGAGACATTGCTTCATTCCCTTGAAATATACTTCAAAATATGCCAAAGTTTGCCGAAATTGTGCAAGTCAGAACATCCTTACACCATCATAAATTGAAAAGCCTGGTTCAAGAGTCACCCAGAGACCTATTATGTGTGGATCACCAGCACAATAAACCAGAACAGCTTTCAAGGAATCATTTGGGTATGCCAAATTGCTTAGTACACAGTACCTGGGGAGTCTTTAATCTATCACTCATTGACACAATTCAGAACCATTTCAGACTACTCAGACTGTGCTTAGGGAGCATAAAGGTAATAAATCTGTATGTACTAGCAAGGTCTGCCTCCTAAAAATATTTATTGAAGCTTCCAGCTCAGATTATTGGTGAGTCTGTGAAAGAACAGTTTTCTGTGTGAAATAACTTTTTTTATAGCATGTGTGTGCCTCAACATAACCCTGAACACCACTCTGGCACCACCTGGAGACCAAGAACTGTGTCATCTTTGGGAGCAATTAGAAGATATCCTCGGATTTTGTGCCCCTTATTTGTCACCCAGAAGAGCACTAAGGGTACTACCCTAAATAACTTGACATGGCTTAGGAGCACCAACTGGCTATCAGTGACTTGACCAATCACTAATTGTCTTTTTTCTTAGTTTCTCCATAGTCTTATATTCAGCTCCTGCTCAGATTTTGGCTTATGCCAAGGCCTGTTGTATGTGTCCTGCAATGGCACTGGAAGCAGTGCCATTAGGTCAAAGCGATGGCACCACATAGGCAGGACATTGTTGCCAGAAAGGGCTAAAGTCATTACACAGCCACTATAACCTGCAGCTGGCTGTCTCCTGCAGCCACAATCCTTGCACATTGATTTACTAGTGCTTTTCTTTGGAACCTGATAACTCACAGAAATGGGACGGATCAAACTTTCAAGCTTGAAGGTGTAAATACTTCAGCTTACACAATGAGTTTTTGAAGCAGATTTAACAGCAGCTGGACGGCTGGGACATTCATGCTTCCTGATGTGATACAGGGGATGCCCACGCTGTGATGGAGGAGGAAGGATGAACACTCTCACTGTTGGCTAGATTACTGTTTTGCTTATAGGTGCATAGGTTACAAGTTATGAGTCGCAAATAATGAATTAGAAAATCTATAAAGTTGAAACTTCAAGAGTTAAATGGTAAATTAGTGAATTCACTTTAGATTAGTCTGTACAAAGAGGATTGACACCCTGTACATTGGGTTTGTTTTCTTTTGCGGTGAGCTCATAAACTAAAGTTTAATTTACAGAACACCTTATCCTGTAAATTTAAGAAATCCAAACAGACCATGTGAGTAGTCCTTCTCTGGGGTTTAACTGTCTATGCTGCGCCTGATCAGGTGCATCTAATAACTTGTGATTGCACTTCAGAGAAAACACCCAAGTAGTGAAAAATATCCTCAGAGGTGGCACCTGCACTAAGACCTGGCCCACTACTTTGGTTCTTCCTGAATTACCTTTCAGCTCTGCTGTATCAAGTCTTGTGCCCTGATGGTCTTGATCCTGATTCTGACTTGTCTACTGGGCTTCCCAATGGGGCCTCAGACCTGCCTTGTGACTACAGCTCCATGGGCCACTGGGTTGCCACAATCACATCTCCAGCCCAGCCCCACTCATCCATCCACCCACCCCCTTCTGGCGAGCCCTGGCATGACCCATATTTGGAATATTTGCAAGGTCCTGGGGAAAGACTGAAGGATTGGGGTGCAGGAGCTTTGTCAGGACAGACATGATTCCTTCCGTTGTCCCTTTTCCAGTGATGCAAAGGCAGCATCTTCCTCTTGTCACATGCTAATCTGTTGTGAAGGGGTTGTGACATAGTACAAGAGCCTCGGGAAAGGTCTAAGCAGAGATGAAAGAGCTAATGCTATACTTAATAGAGCATAGCAAAGAGAGGGCATGATGAGTCGGTTTTTTACCCTAAATGTCTGCATCTCTTCAGCAGAATTGTGAAGTTAAATAACAGTTGGAAATTTTAGTACATGATTGAGGATGGGATTATAGTCATAGCATATATTTTGTGGAAATTCTCACATGACTCACTTGTCAGTATTAAAGGGTATAACTTTTTCACTAAGAATGGGCAAATAAAGAGATGTTACCCTGTATACTCAGCACCAAGTTAACAACTTGGAGACACAGAATATTAATAAAGTCAAGCCAACTGAAGGAAGGTTTATTCAAGGTTAAGAAAATAAAAGAGCATAGGTAGAGTCATGGGGAGCAGTTGATTACAGACAAGGAAGACTACACTAAGGGAATCTTTTTATCTGCAGGAGGGAGAAGTTAGTATGTGACCTTTAGGTAATGGGAAAAAAATCTCAGCCTGCTGAATGTCTTGGGAAGGCAATCTAGCAGGACAAACTTGTCATACACAAGGATCTCCTGCTGCTTGATACAAAACTGGTTGTGGACCTGGAGGATAGATAGCAACTGGCAATAGTTAAGCATCAAAACCAGAAGGTTGTATAGAAGTTCCACTGTAGTCTCTCCTGGTTCTAGTGTTTATCAACATTTTCATCAAGAGTCAGACGATTAAATAGAAATACTTCCTATGACCTTTTTATTCCATTATTACAACAATTGTATTTGTGAAAGACAAAACTAAAGGGAGCTGCAGATATCTTGGCTAACATCACCAGTGTTCAAATATTCTTAACAAGCAAGAAATGACCTACTGAAGAACAGGAAACAATTCACCATAAATAAATGCAGGTTCCCATTCTTAGCAATAATTGACTGCACCCATGAAGAATGTACAGCATTTGATTTTGGTAACAGTTCTTAAAAAATTGATTTTAGGGATTACAATGGATCACAAAATAAACACGAGTGAATAATGTCCTACTCACAAAATAAAAACACCCAGCCATGCTAGGATTTATAATTAGGAATAGGTGAAGACAAGCAAAACACTCTCCTTGCTCTGTCTAGCATGGATTAAGTTTCAGCTGGAATATGGAATCCAGGGCATAGTATTTCAAGAAAGTTCTAGTAACAAGCATAAAACATAAGGGATGAAGAAAAATGGAAAACTGGTTATTTAATCGAAGAAGATACAACTAATCTGGACATATTACAATAGTCTTCATGTACACTGAGGGATGCTGCTGTTCTCTGCCCATGACGCACAGGATAAACTGAATAAATGGCTTATATTGCAGAAATAAATATTCATGGCAAACTCTGGGAAAACCTTACTAACAGTGGAGGAGCAAAGCCCTTTAACGGGTTGCATGGGGATGTTTTGAAGTCTCTGGACTGAAAGCACATTAAAAATGGTTATAGACATGCCTTTGCCATAAGAGATACAGTATGTATTACAGAACCCCTACTGGACATGGCAGGTGATTCTAGCCTTTTCCAGTTGTTCAAAATAAAGGACCACAATGCTATGAGGAAAAATTACATTTTTGATTATTCTTTTTCTTGACATTATAGCTCTTTATTTGTATTACAAAAGCAGCATTCATCATGATGATGTTTGCTCACTTTTTATCCATTTATGATCCTCTTCCAAAGTCCAGTTAGTTCTTCCCTTAATGAAGCAAGATTTTTTAAAAAATCATGACATAGTCTAAAGATTATCAGATATTTAACATACCTGATTGTTAAGTAAGGTGTATCTTTACATGCAACTGGAAGATTTTCAAAAAGAAATCAACAAACATGTATCAGATTCAGTATTTAATCTCCCAACAAGAGAACAAGCACATTTTATGTTCTTGTAGTCTTAAAGCTGTAGATCAACATTATTAGGTTATATATTGTGTATATTCTCAGTATGGTTTCCTCAGCAACTATATTTTGGGTAGCTTTGCTATGGCAACCAAAGATGATTGCTTATTTTACTGCTTCAATTAATAATCCATGGCCTGAGCCATTAAAGAGATAGTTAGATAATACATCTATGAAAGCCTAAATAAACATATGTTACACAAGTGCAAGGTTTCTATAAGAGTTATTACCCTGGTGTAGGAATAATATGTAAGTACATCACTAATTAGATTCTGTATTTCAGTGCTTAAAATAGAAACCCTGTGCTTAATTCTAGCCTTATACAGAGGAGGGCACAATAGGCGGTTTTGCAACATACGTGACAATCACCTATTATGTGAGAATCACGTTATGTCAGATTCAACTCATTATTTACGAAGGCAGGAGAATGAATTTCCCAGTATGCCCTTCTGCCCCAGTCTTGCCCTCAATTGTATGGGAACGAATCTATTAAGTCAAAGGAGTCTCTCTGTAAACAGAAATTGAATTTCTGAATTGAAATTCAGAAAGCTGAAAGAGAATTGGGCCTTTGTTTGTTTGTTTGTTTGTTTGTAGAATTTCTAACCACTTTTAGCTTATTGTTATGTAATGGGCAAGGTACCTTTCTGTAATACTTCATAAAGCCAGTGCCAAAACATTCTCAATTGAAAGCATTTCAGATTTCAGGATGGTAAGCACAAAAGTTGAACTCATCTCTAAGCAAATATGTTTTTCTGTCTTTACTTTGGGCAAATAAAAAGATTATCTTGACAATCTTAACCCTTTTGCAATTTCTGCATATATAAGATTTTTTCTTTTTTTCAGCTCTCCACATTTCAGCACTTTGTTATTTGACTATGAAGTGGGTCCCAGATTTAATTACAAATACAAGTCTAGAAGCCTGGTTTATGTTGTCAGTCTGAATTTGAACATTGCTTTCAGAAGCCATGTCTACACAACAAATACACAACCCATATCAGCAATGCACTGACATTGCATGCAGGTCAAATCACACACTCTTAGAAGAAATACATGGTCAATCTACGTCATGTAACCTATGCATGGTCTGAAAATTAAAATGGGACAAATTTGGGAACTTCCACAAGCCTAAATATCTGGTCTTCTGTAATAATTCTATCATCCCTTGATATGTACCTCAGGGACTCCTGAGGTAAGAGAGGCCAACAGAGAAACACCAAGAAAATATCTCAAGGGAATTAAGGGGTGTTCTTCTAGGAAGGCAATATGTCTGACAGCCCTGCTGAGGTGCCTTTACACAAATACATGCATCATGGGCAACAAACAGGAGGAGTTAGAAGCTCCATCCTGCTAGAAAGTTATGACCCGGTTGCTATTCCTGAAATTAGGTGGGAAGAGTCCCATGACTGGAGTGCTACTATTGATGGCTATGGGCTGTTCAGAACAGACAGGGGGAAGGAAAGGCGGAGAGGTTGTCTTCTACATCAGGAGGTAGATTGAGTGTGGAGAGTTGTCTCTGAAGAACAGCCATGAGTGGGTTGAAAGCCTGTGGGTAAGAATCAGAGACTGAGGCAACAAAGGGAACCTTGTGGTCAGTGACTACTAAAAGCCCCTGATCAAGGGGAGCCTGTTGAACAAGCCTTCTTGCTCCAGATACAGGAGGCGTTGTGCTCTCAGATTCTTTTCCTGCTGGGGGACTTCAACCACCCTGACATCTGATGGGAAATTAGCACAGCAAGCAGTAGGCAATCCAGGAGACTCCTGGAATAAATGGAGGATAACTTCTTCTGCCAGGTAATAGAAGCTGTGCTAAGGCATATGATTAACTGCAGGTGATTTGAGACAGCCAGCATGGCTTCACCAAGGGCAAGTCCTGCCTGACCAACTCTAGTGGCCTTCTATGATGACCTTGTGGTCAGTGACTACTACAGGCCCTGATCAAGGGGAGCAATACTGGATCTGATGATCACCAACTGGGGTGGTGGAAGTCTGTGTTGCTCGGTGGGCAGCTCAGTGGTTGTTGTTGTTCGTTTGGTTTTTCTCACATTTGTATATATATATATATATATATATATATATATATTATATCATATTCTGTTTTTAATTGTCTCTCTTTTGTATAATATAAGAAGCTTGTTAGTTTGGGTTTTGTGTGTGGGAGTTCTCCTCTTCAGTTTTTTTTCCTCCCTCCTCTTCCCTTGGAGGGGGGAGGGGGGGATTCTCTCTCTCTCTCTCTCTCTCTCTCTCTCTCTCTCTCTGTGGGCAGTTGGCATTTTGCCAGCTCAACCTAACGCAGACAGATAAGAAATTGGTTGGACAGTCACATCCAGAGGGTAGTGGTCAACCGCTCAGAGTCCCAGTGGCCATCAGTAACAAGTGGTGTCCCTCAGGGGTCTGTACTGGGACCAATGTTATTTAATGTCTTAATTGATGACACAGACAAGGGGATCAAGTGAACCCTTAGCAAACTTGCAGAAGACACCAAGCAGACTGGTGAGGCTGGCACACCTGAAGGAATGGATGCCATCCACAAGGACCTGGACAAGCTCGAGGAGTGGGCCTGTGGGGATCCCATGAGGTTTAACAAGATCAAGTACAAGGTGCTCCACCTGGCTTGGGCAATCCCCTGTATCAATCCAGGCTGGAGCATAAAGAGATCAAGAGCAGCCCTGCTGAGAAGGACTTGGGGGTGCTGGTGAATGAGATGCTGGATATGAGCCAGCAATGTGCACTTGCAGCTGGAAAGCCAAATATGTTTTGGGCTGCATCAAAAGAAGTGTGGCCAGCAGGTTATTCTCAGGGTGATTCTGCCCCTTTACTCCGCTTTGGTTAGATCCCACCTGGAGTACTGCTCAGGGCTCGCCAGAACAGGAAAGACATGGCCCTGATGAAGTGAGTCCAGAGGAGGCCACAGAGTTGATTAGAGGGATGGAGCACATCTCCTGTGAGGAAAGGCAGAGAGAACTGGGATTGCTCAGCCTAGAAAAGAGAAGGTTTGGGGTGACATAATTGCAGCCTTCTAGTACCTGAAGGGAACCTACAAGAAAGATAGAAACTTTTTACAGGGGTATGTAGTGACAGGAGAAGGGGGAATGGCTTCAAGCTGAGACAGAATAGGTTTAGATTTGATATTAGAAATAAATACTTTCCTGTGAGGGTGCTGAGGCACTGGAACAGGTTGCCCATAGAAGCTATAGATGCCCCATCTCTGGAAGTGTTCAAACCAGACTTGGATGGAACTCTGAGTAATCTGGTCTAGTGGAAGGTGTTCCAGCCCACAGCAGGGGTATTGAAATTAGATTATTTTTAAGGTCTCTTCCAATCATTCTATGATTCTATGATACATTATGCTATGTCATAACTGTGTACTTAGTGAAGAGGTAGCAAATGCATACAATGCATAATGTCACTGCATGTAAAGGGCTAGGTTCTGAAGGCAATTCCCCACGGAAAAATAGCAGAAAAATATAAGAATTCATGCAGCCATGCAAACTTTTTTTTAAACTTGGCTTCATTGTCTTGTGCCTCGATCCATCCATAGAAATACCTCTCCTACCTCAAAACATGTAAGATCTTGAGCTATACATGTGGTACAGTAGTACTGAGGGTGTGGTGTGGTTCCATAAATAGATTTATTATTCTCCATGTCATTCAATATTTGATGGTTCAACTGCTAACTCAATGAGATAGGAATCCATGATCAACAAAATCACCCCTCTCCACATAAACCAGGATTTTATAGTTTTAATGGTCTTCGGTAAACAATCTTAATGGAAATATTTCAGTTATTCCATTTATTTGGAAAATGGAATCCTAAAACAGCCACTCTCACCTAATCTTGTCTCTTTTTTGATAGCAATTTTCCTAGCTGATGCTCTTTCCTATGATTGCTCTGTCTATTTTAAAGAACATCAGACCAGTGCCATCATTTGCTGAAGAGAATACAGGATTTCTGAAGAGAACATTACCTCCTGAGTAATCTAAATACAGGAGGAATACAGAAAAAAATCCTCATGTACAAGTGCAGAAGTACCCACTGAATTTTCAAAACACAATGCCTATGTATACATTTTATGAAAGAATACAAAAGCTTTCACTGGTTCATAGCACCATTGCATTAAATGTCAAGATGACCTTATTGTTTATCATAAAATTTTCCAAGTGCTCTAAAATGCATATGCTGACCTAGATTGCCTCGAAAATCCCCAGACCTTAAGATATTAAGAATGTCTGAGCAAACCACAATGCAGACAAATACCACAGTAAAAAATCCACCAAAGCACATTCATAGTTCTTTCCTCCATACCCCAAGAAACCATGTCTCTGTCTCAAACTAGTATGTTGAGCTTTTGGGGGGAAAACCATTCCTACAATTTTTTTTCATGGTGAAAGTCTAACTATCTACAAACTCTAGATAAAGCTGATAAAAAAGCATTTTCCATGAGCTGTTTTAAAGGGAGCCTGGTGATGCTACAGCTGTGTGACTCCCATTAATGTGCATTAATCACAAAGCATCTGTCAGATCCTGAGTTTGGATCCTCAAAAGTCTGTTTACTAGGAGCATGTAATTCTCCATATGTACAGCCGTAAATTTCTTCCAAGACTAAAACTTCTGATTTAAAAGATGATGAGTAAGATTCATTTGTTGTAACTTTAGACATTTAAGAATTTGGATATCACAGTACAAGTTACTTACTCCATGACCAGTGGACAGAAAAACATACTTATAAAAGGATGTTTTCTCTTATCTCAAGAAAAATGTCTAAAAGAGGTTGAATCTAGAGATGCTTATTTCCTCACTTGTGAGTAACTGCCAATAGAGTCAAGCTGATGCATGATTTTGGCACTGGTGGGGTTAAGAGGAGGAAGACACAAGTCAGAGGAGGATAGAGGAAACCGGAAGTTTGCACAGTCCTTATGTAGAAAGTTGTGCCCAGCTGGACAAAACTGAGGTGTTGTCAAGCGAGATACAGTTACAATAGATCTGGAGGAAGAATCAATATCAACCAGTGAATTTCCTTGTCCAGATCTCATTCTCTGTGGAATGTTGCTCCAAAATTAGAACTTCTCCTGGGTACCAGTGCTACATCCTATTTTTTGCACATACCAACATAACAGTTGAAACTTAAATAGTTTAATTTTATTTTCATTGCATTTTCCTTGGTATTTTACCAAGAAATTATTCCTTCTATTTCAAGATGAAAATACTTTTTACTTTGTAAATGCATTTAATCTTTCTTAAATAAAAACCCTTACTAAATTGCAAATGTTTAGTTTCACTGAAATGTCTGGACAGAATTGCAATTAAATCACTGAAGGGAAAAAAAAAAAAAGAAACAGAATTAAATTATCCAAAAAATAGTGATATCAGAATCATTACAGAGAAATGAATGGATTAAGAAGCATTTTAGCAACACATGTAGCTGATGAAGACCTCCTACACGCACCGGTTGCCTTATTTTGAAATTAATTTCAACACTTTTAGGTATTTCCACATTAAATTTTACCAATTCTAATTTTATTTTTCACATTAAATAGCATAACTCTGACTTCTAGAATCAATTCTAAGAGGAACACATAACAGTACATGCAGTTTAAGACTAAGCTCCCTGCATAATGTATATATTTGTGTTGGTTTTCACACTCTAGTAATGATCAAGCAACTTGCCAATGTTAACCTTACTTCTTGCCAAAGCCCTGTTCTTGTAGTAATCAATAAACACTTGCTCAACAGTAGATTAAATTCTACAGAAACATTCAAAATACACCACAAATTATAGGAATATACTTGTGAGGAAATTGCAGACACTGTTTTCATACTTAGCTGCATGATTCTTTTCCTGTTATGACCTCAGTAAATACGATAATGGTAAAAATACTGCTTTGAATTCTGCATTTAGCAAAAAAAAAAAAATTGAAAGTGTAATAGGTGATAAGCAGGCAATTAAGCCTTTGGAATCAATTCCCTCACAGTGAGGAGGTAAAAGCTAGGGTGAAAATCAGCAAATGCTTTCCAGGCAACAAAAAAAGATGTTGCCAGCTGAACAATGACCTCCTTAGGGCTATAGAGGTTTGGATTTAGCAAAGTATCTGGCTTAGAGAGAAAATGCTGAGGAAGAAGGTACAAAAAAGGAGGTCATTGACTTCCAAATCAGTTATTGCATAAAAGAACACTGAGCTGAACATTGAAGAGTGTAGTTTCAAACGGAGATCCTATACTAAGGAGACTGAACTAAGACACAGCCTTGATAAAAAAATGCCAGTTTATTTTGAATACTGGGCATTTCTTCCTGATGACACATAAATATATACAAACCATCAATTATAGGTTGGTATTTCAACAGTTATGATTCTGAGAAAGACATAAATATAAGTAATAAATACGGACTAGGAGGGCTGTGGGGTTTTTTCTGGTCTTACTGTCAGCTAATGAACCACCACTAGGAAATTCAAAAAAACTGACATAATTTTTACAGTAACTTATTTAAATGTGTTGATGACTTCATGCAGAGAAGCAACAGCTTGCCAGTATTCAGGATTGACTAAGCTTAACAAGCAAAGCTCAATTAAGCAAGAAGAAAGAACACGGTATTTGCTATTTGATTTACTTGACAACATAAAACATGAGAAGTACAATGGAGAAGTTTTCAAACAAATATTAAAACACTGCAAATGTGAATATTCAAAATCATATGTATAAAAACTTGGTGAATGAAGAACAACAAAGGTAATGCAAAAATTCTAGCAAGTTCAAGAGTAATCTCAAGCTGGTTTGAAATAGACACAGTTCCTCAAGGCAGTATGAGGAAACAAACTTTAAAACTTTTTCAGCTTCTAACAAAGCACACCAGTAGTGGCATCTATGTCAGAATTGCACTGCTGATGCCCACACCTTCAGCAGATGTAAATTACTCCGAAAAAATAGCTGTATTATTGTCTCTTTATGTGTTGTGAATTTAACAGCAACAATGAACAAGACTGAAAAAAGACCTCTTTAGTGCTGTGATTGTTGAAATGAAACCTGCTTCTTATACTCTGCCTTAAGCTATTACAAGCACAGTGGGAGGGAATCAAGCTGTTCCATTGAGAAAATTGGTACCGCGGATCTGGGATCCCTTCAGCAGATACAATTTTATATATTTTGGTAAGGTTTTTGTAGGATTTTATATACCTGCAGATTTTATATAGTTATGTAGCTTCTTATACTTGGAAATACTAGCTGGCGTCTTCTAACCCCTGTGCTACATTCCTGGATTCTGTCAGATAATAGAACATCTTGCCTGAAACTCATGTACCAACACTAGGATAATAAAATATCACTTTAGTCAAAACAAGAGAGAGGACCCAGGAACCTTGGAAGAAATTCAAAGAGGGAAAAGAGGCATGATGATGATGATGAAGATGACGAAGGGCCCTCGGGACCCCAGACCCGATTCTAAGGGGGTGTGTCAAGGGGCAGATCCAGGGGAGGTTCGGGAAGTGACACCAAGGTGGCCTGAGAGTAGACAATACTTAGACTGGATAAAACCTTCAGTTATGATGGTTAAGTAATGTTATAAATTGTAAGATTTCTGTGCTGTAGCATGTGTGCCAATATTTTGTAAACCTGAAAAGCTTTTCAGTAAAAAACTTTTTTCTACCTTTACTCAGATTAATATTGTCTCAGAAAGTTCTTCAATTTTAGGCAACAGGAGTGAGGTGGCTCCTGGCCATGAAACCTTCAACTATTGCTGCCAAAACATATTTCAGAGAGCAGATTGTCACTCTTATAATTTGCAGACAAAGTGTGTGTTTAAGACTCTGAGTGACAAGTGCAGAAGTATTGGCTTTTCCTAAAACACCTGCATGTTGTGACTTTCTTTGGCTGGACGTTCAACATGTGGACACCTACAGGTATGTCCATGCCTGACAATGTGATGATGTTCTTGGTGTGCCTTGCTGCTGTAGCTGCTCCTTCTAATATCATATAAGAGCCAAGGTGCAGCCCCTCTGACATGCAGCAGTCCTCATACCACAGATGAGCCCATACCATTTTGTACAAAACTTCCCTGCAAAGCCAGCATTGCATACAGGTGTAAACAACTGTGCCAGAATTTCTCAAAGATTCATTGTCCCATGTGAACTAAGAGGAAATATTTTCTTTCTCATAAAAGACATTTCAAAAGGAAATAAAATATTTATGCATCTTACCACAACAGTGTTACATGCTCTTACTGCATCACTCGGGAAGCTAAAGGACAGCATAATACCTTAAAGCACATCAGGTCAGGAGGGAAGTAATCTTGTCTTTGCATTTTTTTTGAAGCAAGAAACTTTGCTAATACTTCTATACCCCATCTCTGTCCTCACAGTTAGATGCACCCATAACCATAGTAAATGTTTCCAGACATGGTATGTGGAAAACAAGAGCAGGGATTTTTGTGAGGGCTGCTTACACACATCTGTCCTCATGATTATGAAGACTATGCTCTTACTTAGCCATAACTCCACCATACAGTATTTATTGTGATTGAAGAAAAATGTGCCTGCACAGCTTTGCTCTGTGCAATTTGTCTACATTCATCCCCTGCAAGGCACTGTTGTGAAGACCACTACTGCCTGGAAAACCCAGGGAAAATTTTACACGTCTTCTTTCCTCACACGTGGACTTAGGCACTGACACTTTCTGTCACCAGCCTGTACTGCCTATCACAACCCCCAGCCCTACCTGGTATGACAGGATGAACAAGTGCAGGGACCCCAGGAAGGCAGTCTCCTCACCAGGCAGAAAAAGAGAGGCTCATTTTCGTCACTGAAATTAACATACTTGCAAGGGCAAAGCCAACACAAAAGGGAGGAGTATCAGGCCTAGATTTGTGCTTATACACTTGCCTAAAGATATACATTAGAAAATGGTTTTACGGCACTTTGAGAATAGCAAATACAAACTTCCACAAACATATAAAATATTATTATATACTTCTTACAATATTCTTTGAAAAATAACATGACAAATGTAATTTCTAAGATCCTCCAAGAAGCCTTTCTTCTCAGAAAAAAATCTTATTTAAGGTAGCTTAAAAATAAGAATAGCAGCTATGAAAACATGCTGAGACAGACCTGCTAATGGACATACAAAAAGAAGCCATGTTGCTCTTGCGGAGAGATAGCCATGACAGAAAGCCAAGTTGGATACAGCCTTGAGCAACCTAGTCTAGCAGGAGGTGTCCCTGCCCATGGCAGGGGGGTTTGGGACTAGATGATCTGTAAGGTCCATTCCAACTCCTTAACATTCTATGATTCCATGATCAGCTTTGTCTCTGCAGTTGCTGATGACCTGCAAACCCTCTAACAAGAAAATATACAGGAAGTCTAAATCCAAATTATTCATTTTGTGCATTTGTTTTACCAGAACCAAATTAGAACAGAGGGAAAAGCATGCTATCACCACACAGCTATCTAGTGTGTAATGGTACCTCTGACACGCAATTTGTCTTTCAAGAGGGGGCAAAATTATTCAGACTGACATACATTTGTGTTTCCTCTCTGATCTGAGGTAGTGGAGCCGACAGCAATGTTCCTTGGTGTCACAATCTGGCTGCAATCATCAAGCTGCCCACTTCCAGAGAGGCAAAAATTTACCATGTTGACATATTCTTACTGGCAGTTTAGTGTTTCATCTCGCGCAGAAGGAACATACTGCCATGTGATGTTTTGACAAGTCTCCAGAAAAAAAAAAATGCACTTAGCTGGCAACTTCTCTGCATAGACACTGGTATCTAACCCATTTTCATGAAGACCAACAGAAACATTTGCATTGTTATTGACAATATAATCAGCATTATATGGATTTTCATTATAGCACTTTCTTGTTAGCAGGTTTTTAGAGAAGCTCTAAGATTAAAAATATTGTTTTAATAGTATCTAATCTCTACCAAGAAATTAAGGCCATAAATTCCAAGCTCTAATGACTAACATTTTCTCACAACCATTAGTCCCTTCCTCTATACCAGCAGCTAACTGTAAGAAGTTTTGTCTTTGTTGCTAACTCTGCAGAAGACACTGTCATTGGAAACCTTAAGTCTGGGATGTTGCAGTATATGGCCCCTTGTTTACCTGATAGTAGTTAAATAAATTCAACCTCTTTTGTCTTTATGCTGGCATCTGATCAGAACTACTGCACTGTTAAAAAGCAATGATCATTTATTCTTAACACAAACATATTCACTCTTGGAAAAGAAATTCATTCTAGTTCAGCATGGTTTTATAGGTACCAAGAGAAACAGGGTGTTGCTATAATTGAGGGATAAATATTCTGCCGCAGGGCATGCCCTTTCCTCACTTGGTTGTTTTTCATGATGTTTTCCTCTTGCTCCTGAGCCAATTGTTTGTCCTGAGTTATCCTTGGTGCGATCTCTAATGTACTTATTCCATGTTTTACTGTATTGCCAGTGCTCTGCTTTTAGTTACTTAAAAGTCTGATTTTTGGGGTTGTAGATGAAAGATTACATTAGTTATAAAGAATAATAGTATGTGCACAACATTAAAAATGGTGAGCAGACATTACTAATTAATTATCTAAAGCAATTATAAGGGCTTATAGGTAAATATTTTGCATATTATCTAGGCATGATTATCACTTTTTATTACAGAAGCAAGAACAGCATTGGAGGTACAGGGACTGTCATAGCATATCAAAAAACTTGGTGATAGTGTCAGAATCAGAATTGACCCTGAGGCAGCCTGCAAGGCAAGAATGAGCAATGTTTTGCAGTCACTGAGCAATATTGGACAACTCAAAGACCTCAGCACAGTGGAGTGAAATGGGACTCATGGAAATAATACTGTTAGTCTGGTAGCACCCAAATACCTTTTTTTCTTACATTAAAAATCCCCATTTGTTCAAATAACGGTGGTTGAAATAATTTCCATCAATAATGTTTTCTACTTGGTGCTGCTCCTACCATGCAGGCTCATAATTCCAGAAGGACAGAACTGAGTCTGGTACTTTTGCAAGATTATATACAAAGACAATCTTCATTTTTAGAACTACCTCTACCAAGCAGAAACAATGTCTACATTATACTGCCACCTAGAGCAGCCAGGCCTTGGCATACTTACCATCAGTTAAAGAACTCAGGATGGGTTTACCATACACTGGATTGGAAGCAGAGGAGCCTGTGGTAAGACAGAAATAGAAGTACCTTGGTTTGCTACGTATCCAGCAGAGAGGAACAGAGACGTAACCAGAAAAGAAAAATCTTATTAACCTCTCTGAGCCCCACACTAACATAAACCTTCAAGTCATCCTAATAAAGCAGTGAACAGAAGGAAATTTAATTATTTGTGATTCTAAATTCCAGTTTCTTGTCTTCCTTCCTTCCTTCCTTCCTTGTAAATGCTGTCTGGCATGTTATAGAATCATAGAATTATTTAGGTGGTAAAAGACCTTTAAGATCACAAAGTCCAACCATTAACCCAGCACTGCCAAGTCCATCACTAAACTATTTCCCTAAGCACCACATCCACATGTCTTTTAAATACCTCCAGGGATGGTGACTTCTTCCCCACCAGCTCATCTTTTAGTACATGGGGACACCCTGCTCCTGTGCCTTGAAGACTTTCTTCTGGAAGAATGCTCAGCCTTCCTGGACTCCTTTGCCCTTCAGGACTGCCTGTCAAGGTAGTCTCCCAACCAGTCTCCTAAACAGGCTAAAACTTGCCCTCCTAACTTCTACATTATCATTTCATGATCACTGTGCTCAAGCTGACTTCCAACCGTCACATCACCCACAAGTCCTTCTGGGAACCAGTGGAAGTCAAAGTCAATAAAAACCCCCAAGAGTTCTTCAGCCCAGAGCCCTGCACTGTTTTTTTTAACAACTTGGAATCCAAACCCCTGAATCAAACCACAAGGCTTCCTCTGCAGTGTGTAGGGAGTCCTGCAGGCCAAGGACAGGACTCCTCAGAGGAAACTGGCTGAGGAAGGTCTCCCCCTGTTCCAGCCCTTCAGCAAAAACTGCAGACAGACACATATCAACCCCTGCTTCTGCCTGAATTAGGCACTTCTGTGCTATATGGAAGTGCTTCCTTACATTTTCCTTACACAGATCTGCAGTCCTGCCCCTTTTCATATTTTAACACAGGTGTAATATGACACATGTTCTTGTGTGATTGGTGTGTCTACCCACTTCAGAGAGAGCATTACCTGCAGAAATGGGTCAAGAGCAGTGACAGCAGCCTTACCCTCCCAGAGCAGCAACTGGAGTATGGGGTGGGCTGGTGGTTGTATACACACATTTCAGCCTTCCCTTACAAACTAAATGCAGGGGAAAGGCAGGCATAGGCAAAAGTATGTTTGATAAATTACTACCTTAATACAATTCAAATATAACCCCCCACTGTATGGTAATTCACATCCTAGGACCCTTTTAAAATATAGTGTGTAGCAAATTCAAATTGCAAATGAAGCTACTCTAAACTTACCTTCTTTAAATACTTTACTACATGGATCCTTCAGGGTGACAGATTACTAGATATAGATTTCTTTCAATTTAGTCTCATGATAACGATTTGTGAGATAATATAATCTCTATTTTTATGCAATTCTGAGGTAGGTTTTGGCTGTTCAATACATGCTAAGGACAGCTTTGTTCCAGTTCCTTGGTACCCTGCCTAAAGGAAAGTTCAGCCTTCATTCTTAATCCAGAGTCTGTGTAAGCCTTAGCCTGTCAGCAACAACGACAAAACCCTTCTAATCGCCAACATGATGCAAACTATTGCTGAGCACATAGCACCTGAACAATTACACCATTTCCAGTGTCTAAACCTTTTTGGCAGAGTGACTGAGATTTCTAATGGAAGGAAAATACTAAAAACTAAAATGTATTGCATGCTATTTATTGGTTAATCACCAAACAGCAAAGTTCTTCATAAATTTCTCAGTAAAACTATATTAAACACAACTGAAGCAATTTAGAGAAAGAGATAATGTTCTGTGCTCTAATAGTTATTTTATTTAAGTGTTTGCTGTTGCTAAATTTTGTGCAGACAGGTAATTTCGAGTGACATATTTCAAGGCCACAAATCTCATGCCAGAATTGCTAGGAAAAGGTGTTCTCTCTTATTCCAAATCTTGGTGGCTGCAGTGGGATTAAATCAAGGAGCAGAGCTCTAAGTGAACAATTACTATTCTCATTAATGTAAATAATACAGTACTTTAGAACTACACCCACATAGGGAAAAGTCAAAACCTGATTGTTTTTAGTTTTGCTAGATAATATCATAAAAAATTCCTATCTCAAAGTCAACATCTAGAAATTGATATTTTTCTTTTAAAATATTTTCATTTTAAATAGTCTGACAGAAAAATTAATATTCATATTCTTAAAGTACAATTTATGACCTATGTACAAATCCCAGTATTGTTTCCATACATTAGAAATAAATCTAAACTGATAAGTACCTTCAAATAAAATATGTACAGCTATACTTTCACAAGGAACATTTCTAAGAGGACAGGAGACTGCTGCCTTAGGATGATTGCAATAAGAGTAAATTACCTTTATGTCATTTCCTACTCCTTTTACAGGTTTGTCAGGAAAATTAATATATCTTACACTGCATTTTGTACTTGCCGTAGTCTCACCGGAATGAATTATCACCAAATTTTAATGCTTCAATACTGTGCATTTTTATTCTCATTATATTCTCCCTTTTTTTTTCACAATCTTGTGAGAAAAATTATAATAATAAAGAGAAAATAGAAGAACATTTATCCATTTATCCATTCCCTTGACATCCTTAAGATTGTAACCAGAACAGAAAATTATATGAAAATGATTTGTTCTTACACTAAATATAGACACAAGGAAAGAAATAAGTTTAAAATTAATCAGTTCCCTGAAGAATATGAATTCTTGGTCCATCTTCAGTGCCCTAAAATGTACTTCTACATCAAGCATTGTCATCAATTAAAGCTATAGACAATATTAAACATTGACATCTGCTACTGTGATGTGGACTGCTGTGAAGCAGTCTGCAATTGGAAGTGCGACCATTTTGGTACAATGAGGCAAAGAGAAAAGCAAGGCAGACTACTAGATTTCTGGAATGTTTCATAAAAGCGTAGATGTTAGCAAATCTGAACTCTGAAACTCTTTTCTCTAAACTAAAGAGGGCCATATTTCTGCTAAATATACAGAATATGTTATATTTAATATTATTTGGTCATCCCTTCTTCTATAACAGAATGAGATATACATGCATAAATTGCCATTTTGTCAGTGTGACAATTCCATACCAAGGAAGAAAATAAACCCATCAGACAGCTGATTATTAGGGTACCATTTTATAAGTACAATATATCTTTAAATATGCATATTTATTTAAATATGCATATAGCCATTACTATGTCTATACACACACATATATAGAACAATGATATTTAAAGTGAAAATAGCCAAACAACTTTTTGCAGGTAAGCTTAGGATAAGCTTGCAGTTAAGTAATCTGTTGTAACTGCCTCTCTGCATGGATAAATGGAAATTATCTTGGATGCCTGTAGAGTATATGTGTATACTCAATAGCAGTGAGCATGCTCAAGTTCATGTTACATCTTTTTCTGACATGACTACTGATACTCCCAGTGTCAGGTCTGTCCTGTAAGGCACTCTACCATCATGTAATCAACGGCAATTCCATGATGCTGGGAGGGATGCTACATCCTGTTTCCAGGTCCTGATAAACGTATATACCCAGTTTGCCCCTGTACTCTGTTGATAATATGGCATCATGTTTTCAAGGACTGCTAGTTACTTAATAATTCATTCTTTGGCCATGGTATCTTTCAATGGATTCTAAGAACACAGAAATATGAGAGAATAACTAGTAAACTAGTTCCAGTTATTGTGTTAATAAACTCATATTGATGAGTTCCCACTAAAAGAAATGCATTCCTGGTTTTAAGATAACACAATGCAACACAAACATGTCAGTTTATTGTTCACTTTGATCAGATAAACCACTAGTCTTGTTGAATAATCAAAATGAACCTTTGGTTTGAATCTTAGTAAGCAACAAGATTTATCATATACCATACTTGGTCTTCTCCCTACCTCCAATGTTTAATTTTTTCTTAAAAAGGAATTTCTCTTATTGAACTTAGTTTACGAAGAAAAGTCACTTCCAGGTACTAAATTGTATCATCTAATCCAGACTCTGAGTTTAGAAAAGTCATAATAAATTCACTCTCATTATTAGTCTGAAATGCACTTTTGTGGATATGCACAAAAAAAATCCTCTTGTTGACAAGAAGCAATTAACTACAAACCTTACCAGAGTCTTGGGGTAGTTAAAAGTTCATATCATCTGGAAAACTAATAACAAAGTCTGTTAGCCATGTGTCTGGATTGCAGGTAAGCTTTAATAATTTAAAAACCAAATAAGATCTCCATTATCCCTGAAAAGCAAGTAAATTACTTTCATATTAATAATACAGTGGTATTATTATAGTACTGTAGTCAAGGTCTTTTTCTGATTATGCACTCAATAACAAACATAAAAGAAGTAGAAATCTACCAGTATTCAGAAAGAAAATGGAAAAGTATTGTCAAAGTCCATGGAGAAGATGTTAGATCTTATGGACAAGGAGAACACAGTTATCTTCAAAGATCATAAATTATGGAAACAAGGATCACATGGCCTAAAATCACAGACAAAGAAATCACAGTTAAAAGCTTCCTATTCTTTTATATGAATTTGTCATGAACAAACTACAAATGCATTCTTTCAGGAGTCATTTCCTGTGGCAAAACCTTGGCAGACCTATTTCTGCCACAAAAACTTCTGAAATTTCAAGAAATTTTATGCATCTACTGTGTTGGTAGTGCATGAGAACAGCAAATCTTGGAAATGTGAAAATGAAGGAGAATATATACATGAATGAAAACACAAAACCTATGGATTTAAGATTTTTAAAAATGTAAGACTAAAGACCAATCCAAGAGCAATGTAAAGAAACACCTTTGCATTCACCACAGAAAGTGAAAGTTAACTCCTTAACTCATAGAAAATGACAGACTTGTAAGAAGTGGCAAGAATAACAAGACTTCATATCAACGAAGATAAAAACAGATTTGTGCTTGTAAATTGACAAAAATAACTTGCAGAAGTTTATGTAATAGACAATAACCAGAGATATCAATGTAAGCATCTTAAATACCTAGCAACATTAATTATTAGTAGCTATTGAATTCAGAAGAACAGTATGTGAGAATGAAATGAGAATTAAATTTTTGTCCTCTCAGCTACTGTTTAATTTTAATAACCACCAAGAAGAACCAATTTTAAGACAGCTATGCAAATCTCCTTCAGGAGAGCCACTAGATGTAAGATATTAACCTTTACAAGAAGTAACTCAATGAGCATTGGAATGAATTTTGGGTTCAGTAAGAAAGTAAGATTAAGAAGAAATTTAATAAAGTATGGAAAGCCTCAGAGAAAACATCTGTAGCAAATACAGTGAAATTCTGTCAGCCTTGATGCATTAGCAGTATGAGTGAAGAAAACATGATGTATATTCTCTATGAATATGAATTTTCACCCCATGAGGACTTTGCAAATTTTTTAACTACCTACTTTTTTCTGTACCCTTTGGAGACCCTCTGCAGTTACCACTGTGTTGCCTGAGACAGGTCAGGGGCTCTTGAAATCACCTTCCTCATTTTTTTGGCTGTGAAACCAAGAAAAACATCTTACTATGTATTATTAGTATTCACAAGAAATATGCACTTAGACGAAAGTGATACAGTGAAGTTATGAGAGCAGAAAGGGATCTTTCAAGTGCACGGTTTAAGTATGCCAGGCCCCCACCATGCTAAAAACACTGTTATGATATAGAGGGACTTTTGGTATGACTCCTTACCGCCTCCACTCTGAGCTGCTATTGTCTCCTATCTTTCAATTCTCCTTCAGGCTAAACCACCTACAAAGTAGGTCTTCCTGCTTTTTCATAGCCTGATGCCTAGAAAATTTACAACAGCATGTCATCATTTTTACACAATTACTTTCTTGCCCTCAAGTTTTGGAGCTCTTGGCTGTTACTCTCTGTTTGGGGCACAGTTTATCTGGACACTCAGTTAGGCACTGTCTTTGCAAGTAGTTATATATAATGCTATTAGGCATTAGTATGCTCACCAGCCCAGAAAGGTCTTTGCAGACTGGGAGGGCTCATTCTCTGCAGTTGAATGGAAAGGCTTCCATGTGTTGCAGAGCTGCTGTCCCCCAGCATCTCCATTAGGACTGATAAAAATTATGACTCAACTCTAGAATTCCTGGACTAACCCTTGACTAATCTTCTTTTGTTTTTATCCTTTAGGATTTTATACCTTTTCCTGTTGTGTTTTCCTCTTAAATGCTTCAACTGCTAACAATCCTGTCTCAACAACCCCACTTTTCCATTTTTGACCTTTCAGCAGAACTTCTGACAGGTCTTTATCAGTAGTATAAGCAAAGGTTATGTAGTGGGGCTATATGAGAACTAGGACTTGGAGCCTGGGACACAAGTGTAGGACCTCTGGGTTCATCTGGGTGCAGTGGTTGCATAGTCCTTGCTATTCTCTGTCAACCTTGGGATCTCTATTCCCACATTCCTAGGAAAAGACTCTGTCTCTCCCAGAGCTGACATAATAACCACATGCAGACTAAATAGACTGTAACTCCCCACCCATTACCAGGTCCAGCTCAGGGTCAATCATCTGAGACATTGAAGTCATGACATAATGGGAATTTTTAAAACAAAGTGAGATCTACTGCTAGTTCTGGGGCTGGGATTGTCTTTTAAGGCCCAGATTCTTAGTGAGGAAGCTTTGATGTGAAGCTTTTCAAAGCTTTTCTTTTTGTTCACAGCCTGCTGTACCCAGGGACCAAAGTGCAGCCATAATGCTAACAAAGTATAGAAAACATGGCAAGCTTTTAGCAGTATGATACTTCACAGCTGGTGTTTAATACAGCTGTTTGCTTGATCAGTTGTGACAGAACACATCACTGGCCAGATGCTGCCGCCTTCTGCAGGACAGTTAGGACATGAGTGGTAAGCTTTATCCTAACAGAGATTTATATAGTCCAGGGGTCTTAAAACACATGACCAACTATGCATTCTCTTCAGTGGTCAGAGGAGCTTCATTTTTTCGTGCCTGACCAGGAGAGGAGAGTCTGCACATTAATCATGGACTCAAGCATTATTTCAGGTAGACATGCTAGAGGGTTATAATGTATCATGTAGCATTCACCAGGCTTGGGTACAGTGCTGAAGAAGAGGTTTAAAACAAAGGAAGCACCTAAGCACTTCACTCCTATTATAACCACATTGAGAGAGAGGGAGTAAGCAGTCATTGATTATTCTGGTTGCTTTCTGCTCAAGCACATAGACAGCACATAGCCAGTTCATCGCTGTCTGACTACCAGCTGTGATAAAATCAGGCCATGTAATTTGGCATCAACACTACCTACAATTTATAGTATCAAGGAATAGAAGTCATATTTTGTCAAATTTATCAAATTTACATACTTATCAAATATTTTCTATAAGGCATTTGCAACACCAAAAATCTAGCAAATGGCCTCAGAAATATCAAACCTTATTGCATAAGTGTTAAAACATCAGAAAATAAAATATACTTCTCATGATGTGCCCTGCATAAGGGATGTTTTCATCTGAGGAAAAATGCAAAAACAGTTTAAAATGTTAAACAAAGGCAAAATATAATTTTCATTCTGTGTTTTGGAATGAAAGAAGTTAATAATACAGAATGCAAGGGTATTTCATAATAATCTAAGGCTTTATCACTGTGCCTGCTTCAAAAGACATGGAGATTCAAAAAGTTCATTCAAGAACCACCAATGTTTCTTTTCTAGATGTCTGTACTGGAAAGCTGAAAGCGCAACTACAAGAAAATGCACACAATGCATATAGTGGTATTGCTAAACAGTTGGAGAAATTTACACAACTTACCAAAAAGAATCATCTGCCCAGACATGCAATGACAATAAATATACCATTAAATACTCTGTGAACATATCCAGAGGGAGCACTTGAAGAAGACCTGCTACCATGAAATAACAAAAATGAAGGGCCAGTGTCAATGCCCTAGATATCTAACTAGTTCAGACTTCTAAAAAGTTGACACTGATTGGCAAAAATTAGGTATTCCAAGTACACTTCCCCAAGATAGCTAAAACTACAGTTCATTTTTTGCTGACAAATTTGCTTTTGCCAGACATTCTGTATCTGACAACAGTGTCTTACAATGGGCTTATAGTTTGAAGGGCATTATTTTAAGCATTTAAAAATGATATATGTGATGTAATATTAGTCCATATTAATTCCCAATCCAGAAAAAAAAAATCAAAACAATAAACAAATACGCAAGTAGCTGGGCTGTCTGTCTTGGGTGATACAGAAGATGAGGGATGCCAGTTACTAAGTCCTCACGATGTCTTTTGGGGTCTTCTTAGATGTCTCATGATGCATTCCTTAGAAAGGGAATGTAATTCAAATTCTTTCTCCATCAAGTCTTAGGATTTAGTCAGTGTCTCTTAGTTTCTGATCTAGGTATCCTGAGAAGCTGTACATGGATGCATTGAAATCCTGAAGACCTGCTGATAAAGTGTCATCAATACATGCCATTTTTCTGTTGCTTTTTTTCTGATGCTTCTGGTTTCCATTCACTGTGTACTCATATTCATCTTCATGGTTCTTTATAATTCCTTGCGTAGATAATATAATCACAAAATTATATCAATGAATCATGTACTGACAGCTCCTGACACGTTGCTAAACAAAAACAAAACACCTGCACAGTTAGAAAATAATGTCAGAGTCATTGAAGAACCTCAGGATGAGAAAGAGACAATTTGATTTAAATACAGCCCTTCAGTAATGTAGGAGCTGCCAGCATCTCATGAAAACAACATTGTTCATCTCTGGCATGAGAAACTACAGTCACAAATGTCTGTTTCCCAGGAGATTGACCCACGGCTTACGCAAGATTTGTTCTCAACAGACTAATATGAGAGATGGACAAAGTACTGAGGAGAAGAAAGCATAATGTGAAATGTGCCAGAGAAGGCCATAGACGGGGACTAATCACATCAAACTGGCCATGGCACAAACAGGTATCTGGACCTGCCACTCTCAAAAGTAGTCAAGTTCAGAGACCAAGCACTCATTCATCCAAGAGCAACTCAAATATTAAATATTCAGCCTAGTATTTATTTGGCTGATTTTTAACTGGCCTGACATAGCACATTCTCTGGCCTCTCCTTGTCCCTGGACTGCACAGGGTGAGGAGAGGCCAAAGACTGGCTCTACAAGATCCTCAGAATCCATGCAAGACATAATTGCATAGGAAAAAGATTTGGGCTTAAACAAAGCACCTAACCTCTCCAGGGACACCCACTCAATTCTGCCTGAAACACCAAATTGTACATCTTTCTGTATCTAAGGAACACTTTGCCTTCCTAAGAGACAGAGTAGAGATTGGCAGCCAAGACGCTCCTGCCTTACGTTGAAAATGCAAGTTTGAGTTCCTACTTTAAATCAGGCCCCAGTAAAGCTTTGAAGCTGAATCTTTTGGGCACAAGGTGCTGTTCCACACAGTGCCCTATTCTGTATGCACATTGGCACTTACACACCTGGTTCCTGGGCTGTGGTAAAAACTACATCCAGCCAATCCAGACCTTGAGTTGAGCCACAGTCTGGGGCTACACTGCCATAGTGCAGTTGTATTGGGGTAAGGGTAGATTAGATGTGTGGCTGTCAGAGAAGGCAGAGAGAAATCAGGCCGCAGTTTGATCAGAAGGCTACACCGAAGACAAAGGACTTGATTTTAATAACAGCTTCACTTTGATCTACTCCTGTATATAACATGCCAGCACACTATTGGTCAGTAGTTCACTTAACATACATGGAAAGATCCTACTGGTTAGAAGGTATTCCACATTCTACAGGTGGCTCTTGTTCCTTAAGGTGCATTTATCAGTCACCCCAGACATTAGGAGATACAGCCC
>JAWWEV010000043.1:25511925-25522729 GCA_035583235.1 Hafferia zeledoni
GACACATTTGCACTGAGGATCCCTTTTTTGTAGCTGTCAGTTAACATCTCTCGTGAACAATTAATGCCCAGGTTGTTAACCACAGAGCAGTGTCAATTCTCAGAGAGTTCTATATATGCCTGGTGGAAATATTATAGACACTTACCAGTTAAAAGACTGATGACAGTGGTATCACATGGAGATACAATTGGACCTAAGTCCATGTGATGAATTTGACCTATATTTGCCAGGGTTATGGCTGCAGTGCTTTCAAAGTTTGATAAATTGAATTATCTACTGCTTTTCCATCAATAAATTGCTACTGCTATTGACAAAGCCATCGACACTTTAATTTAGATTCAGTTACTCACCATCTGATTTCACAAGTGAAACAATGAAAACAACACTGAGTTCAGTTCATTAATTCATAGAAAGAGTAAGCATAAAGCAGGGGAGGGGCGGAAGGTGCTATGCCAAATTTCCTTAAATGATCACAGAAAGAATTAAAGAACATTAATTCTCTCATTACTCATCTCATCATAAGGCCAATTGCATCTAAAGGCTGTAATACTGCTTCTTGCAGCATCTTACCAGCTTGGAAATGTCAGTTGGAGGAAGTGAACCAAACAAATCAATAGGGTTTCTTCTACTTCAGAATTATCCTAAATTTAGAACAGATACCTAGAAAACTGTTAGAAAGGAAAATAGTAATAAATATATTCCACTTCCAGGAATAAGTTACAGTTCTAGTATCAGCTAAATGGGGGAAAAGACTTTGTACTGAATTTTTTCAACACATTAATTCCAGATGCAGGCAAAGCATTGATCTCTCTTTTAATCATTCACTGGAGTTTATAATCTAACAGGTATACTTTTCCTACCTCAAACTGACATCAAGGGCTTATCATTCATCCTTCATGTAGACAGTACAATAATTGACACCCCACAGAGACATTATAAAGCCAAACACCATAGGATTATTAAATAGCCAGGTAACTTTCTTCATATTCCAAAGACACGATTTTGCACGCTATAACTTTCTATAAATCTATTACTGTCACAACGACTAGCTATTGAGGCTTTTAGTCCAAGCACAAAGAAAAAAGTGATCCTGTGGAAATGAGGGACTACAGTGTGAAAAACTTTCAGTAGTACTCACCGACCTTTCACTGTAGAAAACTGTTAGAGCAGTGAAACTAGGAATAAGGATTTCTCAGTGGCTGCTAAGGTGTTTTGCAGCCTTTCCTCTGTGTACTAATTCAAATCCTGCCTGGACCAGTATCCTACTTTCAGCCATACTCAGCTAACATTTATCCTGCTAAAGTTAATTAACTGCCTTCAACTTGGGGTGTGGGGAAGGGGCAAACAAGTTAACTCTTAGCCTGCTTTTTATTATCCAATATAATCCCAGTTCTGTGTGACTTCCCAAGATAGCCTCAGCATCATAGCACAAAGCACCTGGTCCAGAACTGAACAGAAATTATTGCTTTACAGCGATAAATTTAGACTGTGTCCATATGACTTCACATCTTAACACCCATCAAAATTAATCTGCTGTTTTCTTTCCCTTCGTATGAAGAACAAAACCACTATCTGCAGCTCTGGTATAATCTTCTGCCCATACATTCCACCAGGCACCTGAATGTCAATAGACCTTGACATGGCTTTCTCTTTAAATCAAAATTCAACCTTTCCAACATATACCTACTGTTAGAATACCTGTCCTTGCTCCTATCATCTCCCTCTTTGACCCATAAAACCTTCTCCTTTATGGCCTCTCTATGACCTGCATAAATCTTTTCTGATGCACTGAAAATAATCCAAAAGCATGAAACAGAAGGAAAATGACTGTAAGAAAAGCAATGTCTAAACCAATCTGCATATATATGTATGTGTGTTCCAAAACAGGCAGCCTAATGGATATACGCTTTCTAATTGCCTCTAACTGTGGACAAATAAGAGGCTACATTACTACAAGCTAGTAAAGAGAAAGTGTGACATTAACTCTATTTAGATGCAAGTCATAAAAGAGTTGGAATAAATTCTGAATCCCTCAGTGCTTCACATTTCCAGAAGATAACAGAAAAAGAAGACCCCAAAGACAAGGAATATGAGCAATTAACACCATCTATTAAATATTTTGAAATATTCTGCAATGGGAAAAATAGACAATGGGTTTATAATTTAGCAGAAGCATTAAAACACAGAGATGCTCAAACAAAATTGGTTTCAAACTCAGTAATTTCCTGTCACCCTTTTTATAGGAGTTTGCTGTCTACATCTTCAGGAAGCATTACACATTAGAACTCATTTTCAAATGGCCTTTAATGTAGATGCCTTTTCTACACATTTTCATGTAATTACAAAGTTTGTCTGAACAGTCTTTGTGTGCAGGAACAGGTACATAACACTGAGGCATAAAACTCAGCATCTATACACTGAAAATCCAAACTTAACACTTAGAAAAATCTTAACAAAAAGTGGAATGCCAGTTGCAGGAACTTACTGCCTTCTTTTCTGGGATACGTGTTTAGGTCTTTATCTGGCAAGGTCCTAAGTGTGCTGCTCCTGACACTGTGAAGCAATCAAACATGTGAATAAATTTAAACAGCTGACTCATTTAATTGACTCTATGGGCATCATGTACATGTACACTGGGTAGCACAATTGATTAAGTGCTTCACAGGATGTCAGCCAAAAGGTGCAGATTGTCACACTGCTCAGGCTAAAGGGGAAGTGAAACACTCTAAATACTTCCAATGTATATGTGTTTATGCATATCACATACATGCATATAAACACACTTTTCTCTCTGTGTGTGTTTTATACATTTATATTATCATGGCATTGGGTATTTTATCTAAGAAGTGACAAAGTTTGAGCCTTGCCCTGCTGATACTGGTGAGTTTGCAGCCACAGATGAAATTATTGCAGACCACATTTACAGACACTTCTGAAGAGAAGTAACACTTCATTCATGCATAAAAAATGTGTAATTTTCCCTACTCTTGCTTTAGAGTTACACAAAACATCACAAAAGCCCTGTAAGTGAAGCAGACCTGGTCCCATTTGAATTTAAGCATTGGTAAAATAAAACGTTTTGCAATTTAAGATGCTACAAATAAATCATGAAAATAGCAACAGAAGTATATATCTATGTTGTATATATCTTTAGAGCTTGTATCACAGTCATCTTTGTGTCTCGACTGGAACATAAGGCCAGTCAGCACAGAAAAGATTGAACTTTGTCGTTGCAAAAGACATCTCATAAGACATTAATGGGCATTGTGGTTTTGGCAGGAAATTTCATACATCTTGACACAGAGATGGTGCATTTTCACAAAAGGATTTTCCTTTTCTGTTTCCACATAAATCTGTGGTAGTTACCACCAGCTACAATGGGAACAGAAGTGGAAAGAATGAGAAGGCACAGGAGCCTTTGCCAACTTTGCTGTTGATCTTCTGCAAGAATTTCAGGAATTCATTTTGTCTTCCTCTGCCTTGATTATTTCAGATGTAAACTCGGGATGATCATCTCTGCTATCCTTCATAACAAGCTATGAAATCCAGGCATGCAAGCTAATATTTAAACATCCCCCAAACCCCACTAAATCAATGAAAATAAAAATTTCAAGAACTTTGATTGCTGAATTCAGATTGAGTGTTCTAATTCTAATCTGGTTATTATTAATATTTTATTATTTATATGTATATTATTGCAAACATACACTTGAAATTTATATAGCTTCCATACTTCATGAGTCTTAGGTTTTTATCACCATAGTCACTGGAGTCATTAAGGTGAGATATGTCCGTTTCAATTACATATATTTACAACTGCATTTCTCAGTTTACACATCACAAGTGATATTTCTCACTGCATGAATTTTCAGACTGGTAACAGATGCTAAATGCATTTTCCTTTAAAAGTTTGTGTAATCTGTGAAACACAAAGGCATTAAGCAGTTATATTTTTTTCTGAATCCTGGTGTCTTTTGTAAGAACAGCTGTGTATTCAGTTCAACAGTGAAACTCAAACTGTTTTACTAATGAAAAGCGAGTCAAATAACGAAGTGTTGCAATGAATTGCAGGCTGTTGGAAGTGGACAGTTGGCTCATTAAATGTGCCCCTTACGAAAGATGCCACTTCCCTTTAGACTGGCATTGAAATAATGCAGATTTACTTTGTATTCTACCAAGTATTTTAGGACCTTCTGTGATCAAGGTAAGATGAAGGAAATGCATTCCACAAAGAAAATACTGTATTTCTTTGTTTGCAACAGCAAAGCTTCAGCATTTACCAAACAAATGCAGGTAGGTTCTAGGATAAATGATTTCTCGTGTAATTATTTATAGGTTTTCCTGTGGTCTTACCACTACCATTGGACTGATGGGCATGCATCAGAAAATTTATGAAATTTTGGCAATATTGGGAAGAATGCTTGCCCATTTTTCAGATACAGGTAGAATCATTGGCTTACTGAAGGCAATGGGAAAATTCCAATATATGTCAATAAGACAATACTTTAGAAAAAGAACATCCAAGGTGAACTGAAACACTTTAATTACTTCTCAACATAGTGATTTATAATTATAACTCTTCTTCCTTTAAAGAGTCTTCAGCAAGTTTCACTCTCAGTTTCATAATATGTGGCTCAGGTCTTTTTATTCTTTCCTGTTCACCTTCTTTAGGCTTTGTTAATTTTTAATTCTGTGCATAAATTTAATTGCTTCTTACCTTGGTTATACTTCCATAAAAATCCATAGTTATCTAAACCTCTTTTTTTTTTTTTTTTTTTGGTGTGTGTATAAGGACTGTTTGTTCTTCATGCATAACAGTTAAGCAGCCTGATTCCTGATCAGGAGAAGGCAGACAGGTTGTTAGCAATGCATATATATATATATATGCAGCAATGAGTATACATATCTGATGAGGAAGTTAAAGAAGACAGAGCCAGGTTCCCTTCAGTGATGTCCAGTGACAGGACAAGTCCCAATGGGCTCAAACTGAAATAAAGAAAACTCCATTTAAACATATGAAAAAACTTATTTACTATGAAGGCAGTCAAACACTGACACAGGATGCCCAGCGAGAGTGTGGAGTATCCATCCTTTGAGCTATTCAAAATCAGGTGGTTGAACTAAGTGATCTTTATTGGTGCCTTCCATATTAAGTAATTGTGTGATTCTCCTCCCCTAGGCAGTGAGTTTTAGCATGTAGCACAGCTCCTCCTTTTGCATTCTGTCCCTTCATCTGACAAAGATATATCATCTTCAGCCTAACTCTAACCTCTTGTTTTCCCAGACTATCTTCTAATTTCAGCAAACTTTCTTTTTGGGCACCAATCTTGAGTAAAATGAGTAAAATATATTTTAGGCATGCAGTGGTGAGGGACAATTCTTTCAATATCAGTTTTCTTATTTATGACTAACATGCTCAGATTTAGATGGCTAGAACTCCATAAGCAGGTAAACTATTTCTAATAATGCTTAAAGCTGAAAAAAAAGATTATTGACATGTTCTTATACCCAAATGTTGATATACCGAGATTTGAAATATACGATTACACAAGTTTATGAGGTTTAAATCAATTTTTATTGTGATGAAAGTTCTCCTACTTGTAACAACCATATGCACAGAAGTAAAAAAATATATGACAGCATAGCTTGGAAAAAAAAAAGATGTACTATACAAAGTAATGTGTGGATGACAGCTGCTAATCTCCCTTTAAATCTTATTCAGTCATTCTTGTGTTGAATAGTGTCTTCTTTTGCTTACCATTCAATACTGAAGAAGGTGGCATCGCCAGGCACTCTGAAGCTGAACTGTTTGTGCTGTACATACTTTCCTTGCTAATACTGTGAAACAATTCATTTTTCTCAAAAAGAGCCAGACAACCAACACACAATATTCAATCTACCTGTTGAAGAATGTATGAACATCTCAACAGCTTACATCAGAACAAACACTGAAATTAAGAAGACTGGATTCAGTCTTTACTTCCCCAAAGCTGGAGGGAGTTTGGATGCGTTGTTCCAGTTGACATCTACCTCTGCTTTATTATGCTTCTGTGAAAACCCAAGAAGCCTGTCCTCGTAGTCCAGAAAAAGCATGGCAGTGCTCACAATAGTCACAGGGAATCCCCAGCTTTGCCATATTGATGGGTAGCTCTCACATTGCTCTGCAGAGTTCAGCAGAGTAGTCAATCAATGGGTGTTTAACTCTGGCTGGCACCCTCTGCACTCACTCCTGCAGTCTGGCTGCTCCCGCCTCCTGCCAGCACCAACTCCAGAGCTTTTTTTCTGCAGAGCTGGCAGCTGCCTTCATGCCTCTCTGCTCCAGCCAGCGCTGCACAGAGACATCTCTCAAGTGCTGGCAAGAGAGCTCAAAGAGGTTCCAGCAGGCAGAGGATCCCCTGCCAGGCTAAAGGAGCAAAGGAGTGAGGGAAAAGAAATCACTAGACTATTTAATCCTTTATTTTCATGTCTGTATAAAGGACAGCAGGAAGTATGTGACCCCAAAAGAAAGAATTTTCTATGAAAAAAGTGGTGCCATTCTTTCTGTAAGCCTTTCTCTGCTCTCAGAAAGAAGTAACTTTGACCTCTCAGAGGGATCAAAAGGAGCCTGCAGAGGTGACAAAAGACAGGAGGAAGTTAACCTCCTGACGATGGCAATAGGTTAAACCAGTATGAAGGAAGATTATGCTGCAAAGATCTTCTAGGACTGAGAAGAAAATTATCTCTGCTTCAGCAAAAAAGGAAATTCAACACCAGAGCATTAAGAAGAGAAGAAACACAGCAAAAATGAGGAACCAAAGAGGAGCCCCTTTGCAGCAGCACTTTGAATAAATTAAGCTGCAGGGGTCACAGTGAGAGACAAGATATGACTCTGGATCATACAGTCAGAGAACTGTTAGGCCTAGGAGTGGCTGTGCTGCAAGCAGGAAGACCTCTACACAATCAAATGGGAATAAAAAGAGAGGGAAGACAAAGGAAAATATGAGCCATGGGTAGTATTCAAAACCATATTTGTCAACAAGGGCATCCAGGAACAATGCCTAGAGAGTCAAGAGGAAAAAATAGAGGTGGAAGCCTACCTAGCACACTCTCAGCAGCAGAAAAAAGAGGAGTCAGCACAAAAGACTCAAGAAGTAAAAGTGAAGGATTGGGGAAAGGACAAATTTTTTTGAAGTGCAGTGGTTTGGTGTTTGTTGTTTGTTTTTTTTTAGTGCTGACTGGATTTGGAAAGAGGAATGAGAGTTTCAAAAGCAGTCCATCAGTCAGAGACAATGATGAAACACAGGCCTTTATGTCTAAGTTGTTAACTGGAGGTATCTATGTGAGCTGCTCCAGCTGATGGAGGAAAGATTGAACCATACTGAAGGAGATGGAGGATGTAATTAGAACAGTTTTGAACGCCATGTTTGGAGAGAGACCACAGATGACTGGAATGAAGCAGATGAAGTGATAGTTACAAGAAGAGAAACCAATGGGTGTTTTAATGACAGGAATGATCTGTGAATACCTACATTTATGTGAGAGGAAACCTATGGACTTTGTGAAATAGCAGGGAAAAAAAAGTAAGATGAAGTAGACACACATGAAGTAGACACACATTTATGTGAGAGGAAACCTATGGACTTTGTGAAATAGCAGGGAAAAAAAAGTAAGATGAAGTAGACACACATGAAGTAGACACACATTTATGTGAGAGGAAACCTATGGACTTTGTGAAATAGCAGGGAAAAAAAAGTAAGATGAAGTAGACACACATGATAGGAGAGGAGAGGAGGGGAAAATAAGAAAGTAAGAGAAATAATGAAATCAACATTTGTGTGACAATAGACTAAGAAACAAATGTGGGAAAGGTTAATGATAGAAGAAATTAATTCTGTATTTTAACTTTGTTTTTTTTCTGCAGAAGCAAGTGAGGTAGTTGCAGCAGAGTCTATTTTCTCAAAGAAAGGGAAGCACACAGTGAAGTCAAAATGAGGCAAAACTGAAAAACTGAATGTAGATCTATGACTGAAAAGATGAGGGCATAGTGATAGTCAGCTAAAATGTCACATTAAGTATCACCAGGGAAAAGTAGCTCCAGAGTGAACATGCTTATGCAGAAGTCATAATCATCACCCCATAGCCAGCATCTTATCAGTAATCAGAGTTAGCACTACAGCAGCACAACTTGGTCAGAAAGCTTCTTGGATGTGCTGGTTTCGGCAGGGGTAAAGTTTCTTCACAGAGGCTGGTATGGAGCTGTGTTTTGGATCTATACTGAACATGGTGTTAAAATTAAGGAATGTTTTTGTTATTGCTGAGCAGGGCTTACACAGAGCCAAGGTCTTCTCTGCTTTTTGTATTGCCAGTCTGACAAGTAAGTTGCGGGTACCTGGGAAACTGGGAGGAGACACAGCCAAGGTGATATTCCATACCATGTGACAGCATGCTTAATATACAAAGTGGGGGGAAGATGAGGAAGGAAGGGACATTTGGAGTGATGGTGTAGAGGAATGTCTTATAGAAAATGGCCCTGTGAGCGACCCAGACTGTATGGACTCTGTGAGATTGAAGCAGCTAGAATAAAGCAGCAAAGAATAAACAAAGGCACAGCTGCTGCTGAGTGGTAAAGAAGAAATCACTCCCCAGGAGTTCACACAGCAACTCCCCAGACTTTCATACAAGAACTCTTGGAAGTTTCTCATAGGACTCTTGAGATTCACCTGGGAACTGTTGGGATGTTTTATCAAAACACTGAACTTGTGAGATATGGAATATAACCAATAAGAAATGTTGCTTTGTGGTGTGAGAATTACTATAGCAAATTAGCACATAGCTTTGACCCTATATAAACCACTTGCAGTGTATGAATAAATGGCATTCTACCTAAAACCATAATGGTTCATCATGTGATGTCCTTTGATCCTCTGCATTTATTGCTTTATGATGGTGTTTGAGTTCCCAAGTCACTGTTATACAAGATAGGGCCCTGCTCTCCCGCAGATGGGTGAACACCTGCCTGCCCATCGGAAGCAGTGAATGAATTCCTTGTTTTTATTTGCTTGTGTGTGCAGCTTTGGTTTCCCTATTAAACTGTCTTTATCTCAACCCAGGAGTTTTTTGGCTTTTACCTTTCTAATTCTCTCTCCCAGTCCTGCTGGTGGGGCAGTGGGCAGGTGCCTGGATGGGGCTTGGTTGCCCGCTGGGTTGAAACCATGACATCAGATCAGTCTGGTCGGTCATGCAATGAACAAATGGCTCTCAAAAAACAGATGAACCAGGGAGGAGTAAAAAAAAACAACGAAAAACCCCCACAAATACCCCCTTCAGGGTGTAGTTGATTATAACTTTTTCCGCTCCAGAAAGTGCACTTTATTTTCAGTTTCCCGTCTCACATATACCTCCTTAGCCTTGTGCTCAAAATTTACAAAGCTTTAGCTTGTCAGCTCTGGGAATTCTCTGTCTTTTCTCTGAATATGAGTTACATAATAGCTAGAGCTAAGCAATCAAAGTGGTGATAGGTCAAAAGGAAGATTTGCCTCAGGTGATGCAGGAAGTTGATGGCAGAGCTTGAAGCTGAATACACATTTCTCTGCTATTCAGACAGCACAAAAACCAACACAACCTCCTTTGCTGTTTGGATTTTGTTGGCTTTTTTCCAAAGCAGCACTGTTTCTGAAGCTAAAGCTACAAAATGCAATGGCATGGAAAGAGCTAATAACCCACAGAAATATCCCCAAATGGCACTACTTTCTAGCTCTCAATGGCACTTCCATGATATTACTAATAAATTAAATATCTTACAATCAATATTTTCTACATCTATACTGTAGTGTCACTGGAACTCCCTGTAAGTATGTACAGTTCTTGAGATATTAAGAGAAGCATGTTAAGCTCAGTCTTCCTCTTGAATTTTACACTCCTCACCTTCAAAATACTTAGGTTCAAAGAATCTACAGCTCTTTGGTACTAGCATTTCTACTCATAAAAGATAGACTTGAAAGTCATTGTTCAACCCCCTCACATCTGTTTTGTGGGACTAAATGACAACTACTGAAAATTTTAGTTGGTAAGTGTTGGTGACAGGAAATACAGCACTGAAAGTTACAGGGATGAATTAAACATTTTTTGACATTGCAGAACAGTGGAACATTTACTTATCAACAACACAGGATGCAGTAAATAGGCCAGGCAAGGAACTAAGAGGGTCAGTACTCCAAGGCCCACTCTCTGAGGAGACAGCAATGACACCTCCTGCACTTGAAATTGCCATTCTTCAGGTTCTTTAGGGATTATGATTTATCTGCAATTGATTAAGGAATCAGTCAGGCATCATAGCATTACTCTTCTCCATGCCATGACAACACTCTCAGAAATGTCAAGATTTTTCTCCTGTGAATTTTTCTGGTATCAGCTTCTTGAGAAAATGCCTTCAGAACTGAACATGAAGCCTCAAGTATTTAAGATCTGAAAAAGTGTGAAATAGGCATTTCATGAATAAAAAGAATTCGTATGAGTTATATTGATATTCATTATTATTTGCATTATCTCAGAGTCTAGGCACTGCTGCTCATAAAGGAGATGCTTTCATGTTACTTGGTATAAAAAAAAGGAGCAAAAAGATGGTCCTACCTCTAGAAGTTTATAACCTATAACAATTGATAGCTGATGGATTCTGACCAACAGAGAAAAGCATTGATAAAAGAATTATGATGGGCACCACAGTAACATCCCACCTCAGATGTATCAAGTGGGACCAGACGGGATCCATCCCAGGGTGATGAGGGAGCTGGCAGAAGAGCTTGCCAAACCGCTCTCCATCATCTTC
>JAWWEV010000043.1:25532327-25547617 GCA_035583235.1 Hafferia zeledoni
TTTGCTGGGAAGGCTCTGGGGAGAGGGAGGAGACAGTCCAGGATTGGTAAAAAAACTGGGCCAAACCTGAGACATTGAGGTATTACTTTGCTCTCCATTGCTGGTAAAATCCTTGCAAGAATACTTTTGAACAGATTAGTACTTGCTATTGCAGAAGAACTTCTACCTGAAAGCCAGTGTGGTTTCAGAGCCAATAGGAGTACCACAGACATGGTATTTGTGTCTGCATGAGTAGCAAGGAAAAATTAAGTCTTTTTTAAAATTTAGTCTTTTCAGAAAGGCCATTTGTGGTCAACTTCCAAAAATCCATCTGATATTTGCACACATTATATCATCCAAAAAGTAGTTTATATCTATGAAATAAAATGTCCTTTTTCATAAGAGGTAATATTACAATGGGCCTTACCTAATTAACTTTTCATCTCTTCATAAAGATTAAAGATTTTGATTGTATATCTGGAGCAGTTGTCAATAAAAAACCAATATTGAGCAATAAATGACACATAGGCATGTTTTTCATTATATTGTATTTGCAGAAAGAAAACATAAATCCCCAAAACTATTTTAGATTAAAAATAGGCAAAAAATGCTTTTCCAAGAACAAGTCAGTGTTATCTAATAATAATTATGGCCCTGGTAAGAATCTCAGTGAAGTCAGCTCAAAAAAATTTATTGTCCTAAATTGAAATCAAGCTTTCCTAAATGGGTGGCCAAACTGTGTCATCTGACTCCCATATAACTTCACCAGAACCATCCCCCATGCCGGGGTTGTGGCAGCAAGCTGTCCTGATGCACGGGATGCTGGCTAACCTCCAATCCTGCCTGGGAAGTGACAGACAGCTGTGTCTCCCTACATGCCACATGCATGCCCGGGCCAGTGCCACCCTCTCACTCCATGGATTCATCTCCTGCTATGACAAAAGCCAGATAGGTGATGAGCTATTTTTTTAGACATTCAGGAATAACTGTGTGCTTATACATTTTTAAACTTCTGCCATGCCAAATTTCATATTTCAAAATGTGGTATTGTTGGTACACTTAATTTTTAAATACCCTGTATACAATCTTTTAAAATATGGTATCTTCATGGGCTGTGGTTAGTGCATCCAGGAGATGTAGAAAAGCAGAGGACAACTGTCAGCCGAAAGGATATTTCCAAATTGTCCCTCCACAAAAGGGGAAAGAGGAAATCATCTTTGGGAAGAGACTGAGCCAAGAAACATATAAGGTGACCTCCAGAGGTCCTTTCCAACCTAATTTACTGTATGATTCTATGAAGTCCGAGTTGTAAATGGGATGCATAAACAGAAGCTCAATTCACTTGTATCCTTATGGAAAACAAGGCTATATTTGTGGTGAACAAATCTAATCACAGTGTGAGCCCATAGGAAACCTGACTGCAAAAGCTGTGAGGCTGTTCAGTCATCGTGTAAGACCACAGGGAAACCAGATGTACCAGGATTCTCCCACTGTGTCTACTGAAACTCAATCCCTGAGGCATTAAAAGGTTATGGAAAAAAGGGAGCAAAAAGAGCACATGTTCGGTAATCCTCTTTTCGGAGTGGGATTTTTAGACATGGGTTTATGGGTTTATGGGGCTAGTACTGTACTCCACATGGAATTCAAGTGCTTCAGTGTAAAGCCCCAAATGTGAATTATGTCAACTCCTGCCCAAGTCAATGTTTTGAAAATATTAACATTTGAGAGCTAAAATAAAAGACTTTGTTGCACATGGAGTTCCCATTGGCATCAGTGGTAATTTAGGACAAGGTCAAAGACAAAATATAGGTTTGGATGTGGTAGCTACATTGATAGGATGGAGGGGTCTGTGTCATTCAACCAGAAGTGCACCTTGTACCAGATGGTGCTAATGGGGAAACTGAAGCCACATTAGACTCCATCCCTATCTCTTTCCTTAGAAAAATAATAGCTGAATTATTTATTGTGATAACTGAATGCCAAATTTTCATCTGGTTAAAAACAGCCTGAAGTTGCTGAAATCAGTGCAGTCATCCTGATTTAAATTCATTTTTAACAGAAAACACAAGAGGCTTCATTCTGACCTTGCACCAGCCCTTATAATTCTGTGTAATGCAGTAGAATCATTCTTGATTTCCATTTATGTGAAAATTTAAATTGGTTCTTAAAATAGATTGTCTTTTTTTTTTTTGTCTCAGTCTCCTACCAGTAAGTTATTTGACCTACATCTTAATAAATATTAGAAAAAGATATTCACCCCACTCTTACTCCACAATTACACTTCAGAACTTGTGTATTCAACTTAGACTCCATCATTTCGGCCCCCCACACCCAAGATTATCAATCAAGGCAAAGGGAACTCCATCAGATAGCCCACTATCAAGGACACCATACTAATATAAAGTGCCTCCCTCTTCATACGCTTTCAATGTACTTGTGCTGTACATGTTTGATGTACATCTGCTTACCCTTCTGCCTTGTTCTAATTATTTTAGTAATAGGAGCAATCTGTTTGTGTCTATGTCAAAGTTTTCCTCAAGAACTCTTCCCACCTAAACTACATGAGGTTTGGTCTATTCAATGAGAACTTCATAAATTTTCTTTTCCTGTCCAGAAATAACACTGAAATCCCAGTAAAAAGGATTACATGCTCTCAATTTCAGAAAGGCCAGCAAGGAAATTATTTTAGCTCTAGATAAAAATGTAAAGCACTAGAAACCTGAACTTTTATGAGTTTTGCCAGAGGTTTCTCTGCTTAACTCCCCGTATATTTAATAGGAATTAAGAATTAAAATCCCTTCCACTTCCAAAGAAATACTGACCTTCCAATAGTCAATGTAGATCATGTGATCACTTTATGCACACTATCAAAATAATCTGAAATTGGCTGTACATAATAGTTGTCAGACTGCTGCCTTAATGTATCTTAATGTCAACTGTCATAACTCAGGACAATGAAAATTGCCTGATTTAATGTAAAATACCGATTTTGGGAAGTAAATGTCATAGAAACAGGACAAAGAGGCACTGACAGCCATACCTTATATATACTCTCTTTCATGCAGTAGTAGCTGAGCAATTTGCTCAGTAAGAATTCCATGTCCTCTTACTGTACTGGGTTTTTGTTTTTTCATTATCTGGTGTTGAAAATCCACTTTCCCTTTGTCCTGTGTTTCAAAAGCTGCACTCTAGTTTCATAAGAAATACATACTAAGGAAATAAAGCTCAAGAGTGAAAGATTGTGTTTTTAATTTTTTAAAATAGTTGATCTCTGCCCCCTGCTTACAGTTAACTATTTCTGGTCTTATTGAAAAGGCTGAAAAATGTGTAGTTTTTATGGAACTGGGACATTTGTAAAGAGTTTTGTAAGTACATATGTTTCTCTAAACTTAGCACAGAAATAATAGAAACCCATAAACTACACTGGTTCCAAAAATTCCTTCTAGTATGCTCATACTGAGCAGACCAGAACAAATCTTTCACCTTCCCCTGGTAGAGAGACTTCATAAATCCTTTCTTAAAACTGCTATATATTGCAGTTTTAGTCACATTACAGCATACCTAGGCCTTACACCAAATGCTGAGTCAAAGTCTATTACACTTGTATCTCTCTCTTCACACTTGGAAGTCTAATGTTAAAACCTCAACATATTCTTCAGAATTAATCAACCTATTTATTATTATTAATTATTATTATTGTTGTTGTTTTTGTTGTTGTTATTAATCAATTTTAAAAACCTCTAGGCATGATTAAATATGTTATGTTTTTTACATTAAAAAGAAGCAATTAGCTTTATTTTCTTTCTTTAAAGGTATCTTACTGTATCTACTCACCAGGAGCCATTTTTGAATATCCATACCCCCAGTTTACAGATTTTTAAGGAAAGGTTAAAGAGTTTAAAGGTTGAAAATCTACCTCACCTTAAGGTAGTTTTGGTTTAAGTACACTGATAATTGTATTTCAAGACTGCCAAGACTGCCAAACAGAAGTCTGAAAGTTTTATAATTAAGACCTTTACTTTTGCTCTCCCCAACTTCTCATTGTATCCACTGAAAGTTATCCCAGTTCCATTTATTATCTAACTAGATTTGTCTAAATTGGTCAAAAATGAATTTGAACCTAGCCTTGCAATTCCATTAATTCTATGTTCTCAATTTCCTCTGTCTGGTTGTGACAGCAGAAAACAACTTCTTACATTCCTGCACCAAGTTTTTTCTTCTGATTTCTTCTTACTCCTGAGTGGCCATTAAGTTACCTTCTCTTTTTTAACTTTTACTTCTCTTTCAGCATCACCAAAAGATGTGATCCATATTTTGGTAATTAAGACACTTGGACAAATAATCATTCTGAGCAATTGCCAGCTTTTCTTGTCTGAAGGTCTTCCATTTTATTCAGGTTGTCAGCATTTCATTATGTTCTATGGTTGGCCTTGTGGCAGTGTCCGTTTGAAAATTCAATGCACTAAGAACATTAGAAAAAAGGAAGAACTGCTCTATTTTCAATATAGACTGTGCAGGTTGAAACAGATATATCTTGAGGACCTGTGATATCAAAGAGAATTCCTAAGTTTTACATAAATTCCTCAAATTGCCACAGTTTTGTTGTGCATGCATATTTATGAAGAGATACTGTACATAATAGAGAGATACAGTATATCAACTAAAAGTTCTGTTAGCTTTTGAAGCATTACATTAATAGCAAATTTACAATGCAGCACAGAATTACACAAGAGGTATGTTTTACTTGGCTACATCTGCTACTGTACTGTGAGGAACAGTGTTGACTCACTAAAAGAGCACTTTTTTGTCCAGTTACATATCTCAGATTAGGAAAAACAGATTACCATTATTTAGATCTCTTATTTGCACATTTTGATTTAATAATGGGCAGTAAATAAATTCAGTGAGGCTTAATAAACATATGTAGTGAGGAACAGTAAAAGCTTCAAATATTTTTGTGGTTTAAATATCTAAAACACAATTTGAACAGAATTTAGGATGTGAACCCTCCAAAAAAGGACCCAGAAATCCCTCAATGCAGCAACAGCAAGACTTAGAGCTCATTTTTCGGTGGACATTTACACTTTATGCCTGAGGTTGCAAGCTTTCCATTCACATGCAGAGCTGCCCAAGGGAGTGAAGTGCAGAGTCTCTGTGATGTGAGACAGAGCATAACCTAAATATCTCAATCCCAGCAATGTCCTTACAAGAGTCTGATTTGAGTGGTGTATTCTGGTAAGGTCCATCAGCAGCAGTGCTGAGCCCAGTGAATGCACAAGTGCTGTAGGGAGTACAGCTTTTCCATAACCACCCAGAAGTTACACTACCCAAAACAGAAGATCTGGACTTGGAGCCCAGTCTCCCACTTCCAAAATAAGTTGCCTGGAGTACTAGGCAATACAATCCTGTGAAGCATGGCCTTCTGTTTGTCCTGGACCCTCTACATATAAAAATGCAAGAGCAGTGACACAGGAAGGGTAGGATGTGGGCAAGAGAGATGGACTCCCATGTCTGCTACTTAGGAAACCTGCCTCTTATGACTTATTTAAGTCCTGATCCCTGCTCCATGGCCTGGTATAGTGTAGTCAATCGGAAAACAAAGCAAAATTAGCACTAAACAATCTAGGTAGCTGGAATCCAATGCCATGTGTTTTTCCTACCAGCAGACTGACTTACCTAGTACAGTGCAACATCCTGTTTCTGCTCAATTTTTCACCCTTTTCTTTAAATACCATACTCAAACATTGCCTGACTATATGTAAATACTAGTTCAATTGAGCAAAAGATACTGCCATTTGCTAACATTAGGCTTGACTAGTTTTGTAAGTGACATTTCAAATAAAACATCCATTCTTTCATACCTCTGTGAAACAGGTGATGCAGTAATAAATTTATGTTTACAGTTTTACAGTTGCATCAGAGCTGCATTCTTGCAGTTCCTTCTACTGTTCCTTCATAGTACTGTTCTAATAGTATCTGCAGAATTCAAGCTGTTGTGTTTCTCAAAAAGATGACCTACCTTTACTGAGAGACTGTTCTCTGCATCCTCGCAAGAGTAAAACTTAAAATTATTTCTCCTTGTTCTACATATAAATGAGAAAATTTCATGTTTGATATCCAACAGACTGACAAAATGGGACCATGGCATTGGGTTCTAGATATCAAATTAGTTGCAGTGAACAGGTAACTGCTGAGCTGACACACAAATATCCAAGACTATTTTCACTTTCTAGAGCATAAGACCTGAAGCTCACTAGTAGAACATATATTCACAGTAGCTGCTTGCAAAACCAGTGTTCACCCTTCAGCCATCACAGATTTGACCCTACATTGTCTCAATTTTATGCATGCAAAGCAATTAGCATTCAGCAGTATACCTGTTTAAACAATTCATATTTTCTTTATAGAGCTTTAAATCAACCCAGAGTGACTGCAGTGTACTATATAATACATATATATATGCATATATATATAAATCCATGTGTATAAAAAGCATACACTGGATGTATGAAAATAAAATTTGAAAAATAAATTAGTAGGAAGGCTAATGCTTAGATGTGAACTGGTCATATCAGCAAAAATAAGTATTTCTTACATTGACAACTGTTAATTTATGTCCCTAAGCACAACCTAAAAGCTCTTTGAAAGCTGTCAGTGACAGTTATACTGTTTTATCCTATTATTTTTAAATCCCCCCTCAGCATATTTCTAAAAATAGAAAATTCTGTTGTGAAATAGTCTCTCTAATCCTACAATGTATTGTCCATTCCATTTTTCACCTCTAACCTAACCTTAAAGGTTACAGAAAATGGAAATATTTATATATCTCAGCTCTACAAAAGTGATTGATTTGATATATATCCCTAGGCACTAATAATAGTCATGCAAAGAGTTCTATGAGTACAGGAAGAAATGGAGCAGTAACTGCAGCAGTGGCAAAGAGGAGCTCAGCTGTTGATCGGTTTGATAAATGCCATGTAGCCTGTCACAAAACCAGCATGGTTTTTGCTACTTGCCATTCTGCCTTGGATAGAAAAATCATGGTGCCATGTCCAGTGTCCTGTTCAGCTGCACAGCTGAGCTCAGCCAAGCCTGATCACAAAGAGTTGAAAATGAGAAGAGGTTAAGACTCCAGACCATGACAGTTTTGACCAGTATGCTGAAGCCTCAGTTATAGACCAGGCTCCCTAGGGAGCAGTGGCCAGCCTGAAAGTGGCGGCCAGCCAAGGGAAAAAGGCAAGCTCTAGGACAAGCAGCCAACACCTACATTCACAAAATTTCTAGGAACCTCATCTGCCTCTGAGACCTCTCTGCTCATGTATCAAACTTCACTAAAATCAGGCTCCAGGTTTCAAAGACAGTGAAGGGGAGAAAATGTGCATAAATTCACTGAGGCATTATATAGCTTCATGACAGAAAGTATACAAAAATAATACGCCATAATCACTTTTTTCATTAGGTCCCAACCACATCCTAATAATCTCTAGTGAGTGAGCAGTACTAAAAGAGATGGGAGCAATATGTGCCAGTCCAGCAGTCACCACAGCCTGACAAAGAAGTATTCTGCATGTATCCTATACATGCTGAAAAACAATGAAAGAGCTTGGGCTTGAGTAGGTTTACATAACTGGTAAAATTATGTGTATCTCATACATGAGGCTGCCTATGCTTAATATTGGACGCATAAAAATGTTGGACGCAGCTCAGCTGGAAGAAGTCATCCTTCCCCTGTCTCTCAAGCATTTTCAGGCTTCTCTCTCAAGGCAAGCATTCTGTACTGTAATGTCACTAACCCCATTCATTTTGCTTCACAGCGTTCCACTGGCGCCTATAATGGTGATAGGAAAAAACTGTTCCTGAATGCTGTGATTGGCACTTTTAATGATCATGACACTGCAAAGCTGCTGTGTGCTTCAGCAGGGTTAGCTGATTTCAAGACTTAAATTTCCATTTAGCAAGGTAAACTAGAAGCATTGCATAGTCAGTGAGAAAGCATTTTATTGAAAAACCAAGTGTTCAAATAGCATAGGCAAAATGACTATGAAACATAACATCCAGGAAGGGGTGAGGTGCACAAACAACACAAACCAAAACAGTAAACCAAAGAGGCCAAGATTGTTTAGCTATGCTCAGAAACAGAAAGTCATTAGCATGGCCTCGAGTCAGCACTTCCAGTTGAACTTCAAAATTCTAAAAGACTTTCTCCCGGTTTCTCACCAGATTGTTTTCATATTGTTGGTTAGATAAGCCTCAGGCTAAAATCATGCTTTTCAGCCATAGTGATTTAGTCATGAACTAACTGTGTTCAGCATCACTCCTTTCAACTGCTTTGGTTGCTGAATTGTACCACTCTGATTTATTCACATTACCGTATGTTGTGCAGAGAAAAATAATCAATGAATAGAATGTACTTACAGTAGTTGAAAGATGTATTGTAAGATAGTTAATACGAAAAGATGTACAATGAATAGGATTAATTAAACTGCAGATGAAAATACATTAAATAAATGAATCACTATTTCTGTGAGACTATTCCCTGTGTCTATGCATATGCTTCAACAAATCCCATCTACAAAATTTGTAAGGAATCATATTTTATTTCTGCAATAAAATATGAAGAAAATATTTTCTCTCCTGTTCCACATTCAATTACCAAAACACCAACAGGTTTTCTGGCATAGAAGGAGTGTGGAGAGACTGATACAGCAGGAACTTCAGTAAGGTTGGTTCATATTCTCTTGATGTTCTGGCAAAAGGTTCTTTCCTGTCCCCAGGCATGCAGGCAATAACAGCAAGCATCCTTCTGAGGTCAGCAGTTCAGGATCTTGCTGTAGACACTGTTACTGAGGTGTTTCTAGCCCATATTAAATAAAAACTGGAACAAGAATTTCAGTATTTCCCACTGTCAAAACTGCACATTCAGAATAATTCACATTAAAAGAATTGTTATACAGGCATACAAGATAGTGCTTACATTCTGCTCTTAAAAAAAATCAACCAACAACACAAAACTTGACCTAAACAACTTAAAGATTATATTTTGAGTATTACATTATTTATAAATACAATTTATATTAAGAGATCCAAGATGGCAGTATTAGAGAAATATTCTTAACTATTCTCAGCTATTCAAAAATATTATTTCAACAAATATATCTCCTTGAAACTACTTCTTCAGATATTATGAGGTTCCTTTTTTTTTCCCTCTGTGAAGCTCAGTCACTGATTTGCCTTTCTGTGAATGTGATTGGCTCTATCTTTTTTAAGTTACTTGTTGTCACTCCTTGAAAGCAAGCACTTTGATAATTCTTCAGTATAGGACAATATATAGGGTGCACAAAATCAGAGGCCGCATATAGACCTTTCTTCAGCCCTCTAACACTGTTTTCTCTCTTTCTTTCTAAATCATATGTAAAACTGCTATTTTTGAAGTCCAGCAATTTAAAAATGTATCTTATCTTTTTGCAGGCACAAGTAATTAGCAGTGCAGCTTAAGACTGGTAATTACTCACAGCCACAGTTATAAGTTCATTTGCATCTCTAACTGCCTGATATGCAAGTGTAGTCAAGTACTTACATGTCCACACTACCTAAACTGCACAATAACTGAACTTAGCACTGCAACACGGATTTAACAGTGTATCTACAAAACCTAGATGCAAAACATGTGTCCAGTCTTTCAAATGTAGTCCTAATGAATGAACTGATAAAAGGTATTTAGAAGCCTAAGGATCCAGGAAAGTATCTAAAGAGATTTTCAGAAGCATATTGGTGCCCCACTCCCATTAGAATCACACAGAGCAGAAGTTTTCTTCTGCAGGACAAAGCCTTTTCCATATGCTCAGCAGATAAGCATATTTGTATCTGTGCTTAAACCTTTATTTATCCCTGTGTAAACATGCAACATAGATCTACTTTTAAGAATAAAAATTAAGTTTCAAAGGACAATAATGAAATTTTTTTTTAAATACAAAATTAAATGTTTTTGAGAACTATTTATAAAACATTGAAAGATCCGGCTATATATTAACAATAAAAAAATTAATTAGTATCCATAAAAATTGTTATAGTAACAGGAATGTAATTTTGTTATAGATGAAAACATGCATCACTGAGTGGAGACCACTAGGGAGATTTTCCGTGTGCAGTGAAAATTATGTCTGTGCTGAGAGCCAACCCAGGAGCCAGACACTGCCAACAAATGTCTTTGCTCTGAAAACAGTTTACCAAGGACAGGAACCAAATATATTGCAGGTGAAATTCTCTATTGTGCAGGGGTCCTACACAGGTCTCCCTGTTATATAAGTCCTACTTAAATACTACTCCAACATTGCACAAATCTTCTGTGCACAGGCAAGAAATTTCCCTTGGAAGAATTCCTTGAGCCCTTTGAAAAGGATGTGCTTTGGTTCCATCTATCATGGTCTCTGAAGCAATACATAAATCTCGTGCTGGCCTCTCCACAGGGGTGGGCATACCTTGCAGATTCTCTCTCTTGTTCTGTAGAAATGTTGAAAGAATCCTACAATGCTTCAGTTGATATTATGCAGACTGGGTTGACATTGCATATATACAGATTTCAAGACAGTCAGTTACAACCCTACTGAAATGATCAAGGCAAAAGAGACATAAGTACTTTACATTTTAGCTATTTAGAACTTCTGGCCCCAAGCTGAAATCCTCATTCCACTGAAATAGTTCAGAGATGTTACTGATTTCATGAGGCCAATATCTCACCCCATCTTTTTAATGGATAGTTACTTGTCATCACTATCCTGCCTTCTAGCATTATCTCTACCTCGGACTCCATTAGTGAGATTTCTCTGTGTCAGACTTCTCAGAAACTTCTCCTATTCTGAGCAAAAGGCTCAAAACAATGGGAATCACTTACCGAGTATCCTCACCTGGTTCACAGCTGTGGTACAGGATTTCAGGGCATATATGCTTAAAAGAAATTAGGTGGCAAGTACCCCAAATGCTATTTACACACCAACAAAATTCCTCTGCAATAATATTTATCTGTCCCCCACCTCAGTGCCCAAGTTCCTGGCACCTTAGCCATGTGCACCCAAGCATCACCACCACCTCATGGGAATGAGCTGCTCAGATCTGCACATAATGCCAAAGGCTGAGAATATCAAAGTAGAGTTCTCCAGTAAAATTATCTTGATCTGTGGATCCAATTCACTAGTCATAGCTTCTTGGTCATTCTGGAACAGTATCTAAATTGGAAAAAAAATAAGCAACAGGATCCTCAGTCACCAGCAACAAAGCTAAGTATTTCTTCAGTTACTTTCTTGGCCATGATTATTATATAACTTCAACAGGAGTAAATGAAAGAGCTGTGTACCATAACTGTCAAGAACTTTGCAGTAGGGTTGTCCAAACCTGGACATGGTTCACATCTTTGATCTAAATCAGAAAATCAGGGAAATAGCCTTGGGTATCTCATTTTCTAATGAAAGCTCTAATCAGTGTGCTGCTAGCTCTAATGGGCATATGAATACTCTTGTGCTTTGCTCTCATTACACTTACAGTCCCTTCCTTCTTGAAAAACAGCAGTATATAAGTAAAAAAAAAAAAAAAAAAAAAGATCAATTGGCCAACCTGGAAAAAAAAGGGCTGGGAAAGATGTTTACTTCTCTGAAAGCAAACACTTATTTCTTCTGATACGGCTATATGTGACACAGGTCCTCTGTGTTTTTGAACTTCCTTGTTGCTGTTGCTGTTGGCCCCTTGTACGTGTGGTGGACAATTTATTCAGGATTCAAGATCCTTCGTTTCACCAAAGCCCCAAGAAATTCTTCACTATACCTACTCCACTCTGCAAACAAGGTCTGGCACACTTTTTTTTTTCTGAACCTTTCATATTTCTAGCTCAGCTATTTTGGAGAACTAGTCAGCTCGGACCTCTTCACCTGTCCTTATGTACATCTTCTTCTCCCCACCTTCCAATTGCACATTCATTTCCTGGTTCTTGGTCTGTGGACCATCTTTGTCTTGCATCTGCTTTCACCTCCCACATTCCCAACCCCATGACTCCTAGCTTTTTTCCCCCTCATGGAGGATGTGACCTAGCCCCAGTGCAACAACTTAACAGCATTATGTCTCTTCACCTCTTACTTTGTAGCAAAGGTTTCTCTTGCCTGACTTTACCCTTACCAATAGAGTTCAAGGCACATGATGGCTTTTAGACTCGTGACTCAGAATGAGATGATCTGCTCCCTAAAACATCTCTTCCTTGACATTGACTATGATGGCAAACTAGCTGTTATACATCACTTCAGTCTGAATGTCTACATTTTGTTGAACAAAATTAGAGCACTGGTTCTCAGGTTACACCTATGATGACAAATGGATTTACGCTGAACTGCTGGTTGAACACTGAATTCTGAAGTCCACAGATTACTTCTAAGCAGTTTGTGACAGGTCTAAAATGAAAGCAACTTTTAAAATGTGATACAGCAATGTAATTCTGTAGCAACCCTAAGAAAGCACAGACAGAAAAGGTTAAAACCAATTGCACTGAATCTATTTTACAACAATGATTGTGTTGTATTGTTTGTTAACAAAAAAAATCATGTATCAGAGTGTAAGAATAGGTCCTGACGATGACCATACTATACATCCTGTACAACATATTATAAATTTTCCTTGCCCTTTACATTTTAAGAATGACTTCAAAAGTCATTGCTTATGTCACTGTGGGTACATTTATTTAATAAAACAAAAAGGATAGCTGGAAAGGTCTGTTTAGCTTAGGTGATTGTGACATAAAAAGTGCATCCAGCCCCTTCTACCCCAAAGATGAGCGCTAGCACAAAGTTGTGATAATCACATTCAGAGAAAAAAATAAAAATAAAAATTGTGTGGCACCTGAGTTTTGTGTGTGTTTTCTGCCTAAGAATAAATTTTAGCTCAAACAAGTCACATGGGGCTATGTTGGTTTTAAATAACTGTATTTTCCACTGTCTGCAGACCTCCAGGCTTGGTCAGACTGTTACTGAAGCTGATTTTGTGGTTTGGCCACCAATTCCAATGCTTTTAGTAAGTGCCAAAAAAGGAACCCAAACTTGACAACAGGCTTAAAAAATGCCTGTAGTCTCCTAACGGTCTCACAGATGTGACACATATTATGAATCAACCCCATAAATCTGTCCCCCAGAAGGATTTATTCTGGGTTGAACGGAAGCTCCCAGTGAAGAAGTTCCTCAGGATCCAAATATCTCCACCCAAAACAAGCTGTTCTTCAACTGCCTCGCAGTCAATGCGAATTACTCTTGGGGCATGGCTTTCATGTTCCCACTTCTCCCGAATAAACTTCCATACCAACCGAAAAGGCGGACGGCGGAGGGACGTGCTCTTTCAAGCCTTATCCAAATCCTTCCCGCTGCCTCCTGGTTTTGCCGGGGTGGCACCAGCGAGGGTCGGTGCCAGCGGGTGCGGGGGCCGGGGGAGGCCCCTGCGGCGGCCCAGGCACAGTCCGCCGCCTCCCGGCGCCGCCGCCTCGGCCCACCGGCCCGCATGACATCATCGGGACGGCTCGGGATCGATCCCCGCCGGCCGCCGGCTCGGGCGGGCGCTCCTCCGCGGCGGCCGCCGCTGCCGCCCTGCGCGCCGAGGGGCAACGCCGGCCCTGCCGCGGACGGAACAGGCTGACACCGGATTCATCCCCGCCGCCATGCAGCGAGAGCGCTGACGGCGCTGCGCCCGCTTCGGGCTGCTCGTCGGGAAGCCGCTCCACGGGCTGCGAGGGGGGAAGCTGCGGTGTCCTCACGGCCCCGCGGCGAATGCGCCCTCCACGAACAACGGCACTTGTTAAGGAGCCCTCCCTGGCTCGGGGTTCAGGAAGAAGGAATTCACCGGGTGGGAATCGGGAGAAAGGAAAACGAGTCACGAGCAGTGGGATCAAACAGCGGCAGCTGAAGAAACCGCCCGGTCCCTCTCCTGACAGGCGGCGACGCGCAACGCGGCGGGCGCTTCCAGACCCCCATTGTAAGCGAATGGGGCGGGAGGGGGAGCCCAGAGGCATAAACAAGGAGCACAGGACCTAATTCCTTCCCCTCCCTTTCCTCTCTGGCTTGCCCAGGCTCGCCAATAAATCCAGCTCGGCTGTGCATCGCGATGGGAACGTGCTGCCAAGGAGGCTGCTGCCTTCCCATCACTGAGGATGCTGCCTTCCCCTCACTGAGGAGGCTGCCGCCGCCGGGACTGCCTGCACACCACTGAGGACGCTGCTGCTGCTGCTGCCGCGCAGGTTGCCGTGTCCTCACTGAGACAGCAGCAGCTGCCGCCGCCGAGGCTGCCGTGCCCTCATTCAGGCGGCCGCCGCCGCTGCGTTACTGGGAGAGATTGTGGCGCTGCGACAGGGGAGGACGGGGCTCGGCGCGCAGGGGGGAGGCGCGGCGAGCATGCGCCGGCCGAGCCGCTGACTGGAGCCTCAGCCAAGGTACCGAGGTGAAAAAAAAAAAAGGAAAAAAAAAAAAAAAAAGGAAAAAAAAAGAAAAAAAAAAGGAAAAAGAAAATGATTGAAAGAAGAATGAAAGACAGCAGAGGAGAATAGAAAAGACCGCCAGAATAAAGCAGCCCTCTGTCGGCGGGCAAGAAGCGGCTCTGGCATGTGGGGATCTCCGGCACCAACAGGTAGGAGGAGAGGGGCTGGGGGCGCCCAGGGCTGCCGCGGCTGCAGCTGCGTGGGGGGAGCGCTCCCCCGCTCAGGGAGTGGGTCTGGGGGGGCGATTTCCAAAGAAGCAGCATGATGGAAGCCCTCACAGACAATGCCTTTTCCGCTCTCCCCAGCTCCCCGCCGCGGGGGGCTCTCGCACGGCTCCGGCAGATGCGGCTGATGCCAAGCAGCGGCACCCGGGCTGCCTTGCAGCGCAGCGCAGTCCAGCCCTGCATGGCGGGGCAAGGGGGAGCGGCTGTGCCCGTGAGTGAGTGTGCGTGTCAGCGGCGGTGTGAGTGTGCCAGCGAGTGCCGGGGGTGCGGGAGGTGCGGAGGCAGGGCCGGCCGCCGCGGGGACAGCTCCACCGAGGAGGGGGAGCGGCGGGGCTGGCGAGAGGGGGAGGGGGAGCCTGATTTCATGGTTTTAAAACGATGCCATGATCTGATCAGCCTCTGTTTACACAGCAGCAATCAGGCTCTTTTGTGGACGGTAAGAATGGAAGGATTTTGCTGGGATTCAGTGGGAATATCCTTTGTAAACCCGAGGTGGCATAGGAAACACTTCATGTGAATAACGAAGGAGCCTGATCATGCCTGCTGTGGCTCCTGTCCCTGGCTCTGGAGGGAGAAAAAAAGAAAAACAAAAC
>JAWWEV010000043.1:25547639-25595695 GCA_035583235.1 Hafferia zeledoni
CCCCGCAACAGACAGTTCTTTATTTTATTTTATTGCATGAAATATGTTCCGGTAGGAGTCACTGGGAGGATTAGTGGGAATCGCGGAGCCCCAATTAGCTAAAAAACAAAAATAAATAAAAAATTTAATTTATATGTTTATTTAAGCATAACCGAAACTAGCCCTCCCGAAAGGATGGGCATTAAGTCTTGGCTGTGTTGCCTATTTTTGCTCAGTATTTACACTGACCGTTGCTTATTATGAATTATGTCGAGGCTTTAACGATTTGCATTAAAACGGGGGGGCGCAGGGGGGAACGACACCCTAAAGCATACTGCTATCGACTGTCTGGATACCTGTTTATCTAAAAGCCTAAATGATAAAATGATGATTTATTGAAGGAAGGGAGGGGGATCATGAATACTGTTTCTCTTACAATATTCTGTTACAATATGCATAAACTAACACTGTGATTAATGTGCTTTGGTGACTTGGGTTAAAAACCATAAATTCTGCAGGGTTTCTTTGGGTGTGATCCGTATCACCACAGCAGCTGCCTCTTAAAACATTGGCAAATACAGTAGCCATAAAATAAATGTAGGTAATGTCAAAATATCAGTGGTCTTTGGGGATTTTAAAAAAATATGTCAGTGATTAACTCTTGGGCTTGCAAACTGGGAATCTTTTGATTCATAATATCTCTGAGGCTTTAACTGTGAAATTATATGTGCTACCAAATATAAGGGGCAGTGGTCAGTCCTGAAACTGTAATAAGCCAAATCTGTCAATAATCAATCATCCTAAGGAGTAAGTATAAAAAAAAAGCCTCATGATTTTTAAAAACAAACAATAGTACTGAAATTTACAACTTCATTTGGTTCTCCATAAATTAACATCTTTGTTAGCACTTTCTGACATCATTTCGTGTTAACTTAAGAACTGATAGCTCGATTTTTTTTCAGATATTTTGATGGCATGACAAATCAGAAAGAAGAGGATGTACTGTATGACTAGACACAAGATCAGTTCTGTTTGTGGATTACATTTTCAGTAAGATGTATGGATCTATTTTTTCCTTGTTCTTAAATATAGATCATGAGACTTGACTGAGGCAATATACATATCATCCATCCATCTATGGCGAACTACAGCCATGCAGCTGACAACATTTTACAAAATCTCTCTCCTTTAACAGCCTTTCTGAAACTGACTTCGCTGGGTTTCATAATAGGAGTCAGTGTTGTGGGTAACCTTCTGATCTCCATTTTGCTAGTCAAAGATAAGACCTTGCATAGAGCTCCTTACTACTTCCTGTTGGATCTTTGCTGCTCAGATATCCTCAGATCTGCAATTTGTTTCCCATTTGTTTTCACCTCTGTAAAAAATGGCTCTACTTGGACGTATGGGACTCTTACTTGCAAGGTGATTGCCTTTTTGGGGGTTTTGTCCTGCTTTCACACAGCTTTCATGTTATTCTGCATAAGCGTCACGAGATACTTAGCTATTGCCCACCACCGTTTTTATACAAAAAGACTGACCTTCTGGACTTGTTTGGCTGTTATCTGTATGGTGTGGACTCTCTCTGTAGCCATGGCTTTCCCCCCAGTTTTAGATGTGGGCACCTACTCGTTCATTAGGGAGGAAGACCAATGCACTTTCCAGCATCGTTCCTTCAGGGCTAATGATTCCTTGGGATTTATGCTTCTTCTTGCCCTTATCCTCCTAGCCACACAGCTTGTCTACCTCAAGCTGATATTTTTTGTTCACGATCGCAGGAAAATGAAGCCAGTCCAGTTTGTTGCAGCAGTGAGCCAGAACTGGACTTTTCATGGTCCTGGAGCAAGCGGTCAAGCAGCTGCTAATTGGCTGGCTGGATTCGGAAGGGGTCCCACACCTCCAACCTTGTTGGGAATCAGGCAAAATGCGAACACCACAGGCAGGAGGAGGCTACTGGTTTTAGATGAGTTCAAAATGGAGAAGAGAATCAGCAGAATGTTCTACATCATGACATTCCTCTTTCTGACCTTGTGGGGTCCCTATTTGGTAGCCTGTTACTGGAGAGTTTTTGCAAGAGGGCCTGTAGTACCTGGGGGATTTCTAACGGCCGCTGTCTGGATGAGTTTTGCCCAAGCTGGAATCAATCCTTTTGTCTGCATTTTCTCCAACAGGGAGCTGAGGCGCTGTTTCAGCACAACCCTTCTTTACTGCAGAAAATCCAGGTTACCAAGGGAACCTTACTGTGTTATATGAGGGAGCATCTGTAAATCTTTAGCCTTGTGAAACACTACCATTCTCTGCTAAGCAATTGTGGCCTGTAGCCATGTCTTGAGGAGAAAATCAAGAATGGGATGTCAGCAGCTGTAAGGATTTGGGCAACATTCTGCAGTCTTTGCAATAGCTCACCTCTAATCCTGTTTTAAACCTAAACATGTTCCTGCTGACCACTGCTGAAGGTTTGTAATTAAGAACAAAGGACTGAACTACTGCCCTGAATTCCTTTATGTGGTTGAAATCTAGATTATGAAAGTAGCAGGTGCTAAGTATCAGTGCTAAATGCTGTGTATATCACTACATAAAATAAGAACATCAAAATGATTAGCATTGGACATCTTAATAAATTAAGTTGATATGAGGTTAATGTGTTGATAAAACTAATTTTAGACATCTGAAGACCTTTAAAACATTTCATACAATTATTATTTTGCAAAGACTGAAAACTGGGGACTCAAGTACTGTAACTGATTAAAGATGTGCCATGCATTATTGGATTATCACACTTACAAATCTGTTTGCCTTGTAAGTTTTGGGGAGCATTCCAAAGCAGTATTTTTGTTCAGATTTTGAATTTAATTTTTTTTTCCAAATATATTACTCTTTCTAAATACCATTTTCCTTAACAGTGAAATTACTAACATTTAACTGTATTCTGTGTTTTTTGCTGATTTGGTATAAAGTTTAATAGACTCTTATTTATATTTTTAAAAAAGCTAGATATCAGTCTGTTAGGCAACGTTAATGATAATATCCAGTCATAATTGAACAGTTATAATTATACAGAATAAACACATGTTGCCTTAAAGGGTTATCTAGTATCTTCCATTTTGTTTAACATTGAAGCAAATAAGCAAGGAAGAATGAATCAATAACTCTGGTCAGTCATTTGGGAGTGCATGAAAGATCACTTAGTCCTCTTTTTTCCTTTTTACTCCAATGGTTCCCAAAATCAATATGCACATCACTGGGATTATATGATTTTTTTTCTAGGTGTGCCGCCCTTTCTAGTTTGTTCTGAGAAACACAGGCAGTTGATGTATGTTTATATTTTAAGACAGCTGTCATGGGGAGACCGCAGCCTTAGTATGATATCTTGCACAATTTGTGAAGCATTTATTCTACTGAAGGCACAGTCTTGTTTATATTTTCTGCACATTTTGGTGTATTGGTTGTTTTAAATTATTTAAGTTTTAACTTGTGAAAGCATATAATATGATTTCTTAGTGTTTTAGAAATACATTAGAGTCTGTGAGTCTTTCCTTCTTTAAGATACAGATGTGTGGATTTCAATATAAAGTTGCATTTGCCAAAATTTACCTGTGTAGCTTGTTAATTTTCTTGGAATAAAATTTTACATTTTTCCAGTTATACAATTAACCTTTTTTATTTTGTCTAGTGAGCTAGCATGAAGTACTGAGAATGTAGCCATTATGAATTATTATCCTTTGCAGTCACTGTATTCCCAAACTGTAAATGCATGAATGATGGGGACCACAGGATTGATAAATGATATTATCTACAGTAGCACTATTGTGTAGTTTATCATAATTACCCATCTATCTGTTCTAATATGTCAGTTATATTTAAAGTTACAACACAGTATTTGACATTAACGTCACAGTTTAATTTTGGAAAATGTGTGTATTTGAAGCACAACATCATGAGTTGGTCAATCATAAAGAACACAGATTTTTCTTCATTTTGGGAGAGACAAGACTAGAGGTCTTAATTTAGTATTGGTATATCTTGTCCTTTGTTGCAGTTTTATGACCAGCAAGTTAATATATACTTACACAAGCAGCAGACAATAATGGAAATGCATAAATTTGTATGATAACATTATTCGACATATGCAACAATTCAGACAGTTGCGTCTATATGTGATCAGACAACTTGATCAAAGATTTGGTGAGCAATCTGACCTCACTTACACTTTTATACTGAGGTTGATTGGTTGAGAGGCATGGCTTTATATACTGTGTTGAAACAGAAAAATTGTTAAAATAATGAGTCCTCATCAGTGTAAGAATGTTTTAGAACGTAATTTGAAATGGGACCAATAAACTTCTACCAAAAGGACATTTTTATTACACTGAAAAAGGCGTGGAAATTAAGGTAGTTAAGCAGTTGTGAGAGATAGAAAGAAGGAATAAAAACTGAATCGTATGTTGAGAAAAATTGTGAAAGTCATCTCACTTAAGTTTATTAAAAGGTTGATTGGCAATAACTTCAGTCTAATTTCTATAAAATAGTAACCTTTACAAGGAACATTTATATTACATATTGTAATAAAGAAATACATATAAATAAAGTTGTAAATAATGTTATAGTTGTAGAAGTAGTCAGTTCTGAGGATTAGCCAGGAAATTTTCAACTATGACATTTCAAAAGCTGCAAATCTGGGGCCTGACCTAACTCCTAATAAAGTCAGTTGGTGTTTTCCCATTAACTTCATTTGGAGCAGAAGCAGGCCCTAAAATTTCTATAGTACTATGCTTCTGAAATACTAAGAAGGCTGTATTAACTATGCAGTGGGAAGAGACAAAAAAAATATTTCCCTGGAAGTTTTGCAAACAGTAACTGATGTAAATTAAAATAATAAACAGTAAACAAGTCTGAAAGCAAATATTTTGATAAATGTTTTTCTTTTGATATGAATATAATACATTTGGCTGTATGAAAATATGCAACTGTATTGCTACCTGACAGAGGACAGGTACTTTTCTTAAGTGAATTTTTTAATTGTTCCAGTAAGAAGTCTTGTGATAGAAGTATTTCCTTTTATTTTTCTCCAGGATTAAAAGAACAAGGGGATGTTCAATGAAATTAAAAGCCAACATAGGAATTGACATTTTATGCAAAGTTATTACTCAGTGGAACTCACTGACACAGGATGTCAAGTAGTTTAGTGAGATTCCTGCAAGAACTATATGTATACATGAATTAAAGCAGTGCTTGCGGTTTTTGTCATCAATGTCATTTTGATCCTAGTCAGCACATCAAAACTAAGGTATTAAGGTATAAATTCAAAGAAGCAAGAAGGTTTGTTCCAATTCATACACTGTTGTATGAAAAGCCTTTTGCTTTCATTTTAGTACAGGAGTTAAGCTGTTGCCAAAGCTAGAATACGGTGCTGGTAGACTACTCTTTTCAGAATAGCAAAGAATATCACACTATTTTATATCTGCATTGATCTTTAATGCCCAAGGGTAATGTGAAGTTAATGGTTGTCATTTTCTGATGACCAAAAAAAAAAAAAAAAAAAAAAGTAAGAACAGATTCCCTGGAGAAAAGACTGCCCCTATTGCTTTGCTGCTCTCTGTAGCCCCATTGGCCCTTTCACAGCCTCTCCATCAATCCTTTTACAAGAGTAAGTGTTTCCTATATTGAGTGTTATGTTTCTCCTTCTCCTTGATAAATGTGTCAGCCATCCCTCCTCCCCAGTAGATAAGCTCCTAAGGCATCTTCCCAGGGTTTGTCCATCTCTGGGTTCCCTTCCTGAGGACAGAGAGGGACCACCAGTTCCTTCCAGCTGATTTTATAGTTCGTGGAGTCATCATCTCAGGGTGCTTGGCTAGCACACTGGGTATCTCTGTCTATTGGCTTTGGTCATGAAGTAGATCCATTTCAGGTTATGAGACAAAAATGAGAATGGGGAGGGAACAGCAGGAAACAACTTTCCCAAGTCCTTCATAACAAAATCACTGTTTTTGTTGCATTGCCCAAGATCGGATAATTTTTTAAAAGCATGTTCAGTGTTAATGACCCTCTAAGTAAATAAAATGTACAGTTAGCCAATTAATGCAAGGCTTTTGGTACAGCTAAAAAATCTTATTATAAAATGGCTTTCTGTCCATCTCTAGGCCTTGGGGGTAGAGGAGTCCTCTCTGTCTGTCTCCTTTGAAGTGCATTATGTTTGTTCACTTGTATTGCTTTTGCTTTGCCTTTCAAGCATGTCAACATTTTATTTATATTAACAGGAATTCAGTATTGCAGCAAGCTGTTATTACTCATGGGTTAAAAAAAATAATATAAAAGCGAACTGATAATTTTTAAGATGAATTAGGAGGTATTTCAAGAAGCAGTTGGTTTTTAGCGAATGTTGAATAAAATTGTGTGTTGCTGGGCTTTTCATAGTTACACAGTTACACAGTCAGCTCTCAGTTATTGAAACTAGTAATGGAGTAGAGTAACCCACATAAAGGTGGCACATAGGTAACACAAAGCGTTGTACACATTAGATAAGAACTTCCTATGTGGATTACATTTATTGAGAAATGAAGTTAAGCTGAAGAAAAAAGTGAGATCAAAAATTCAAAGAAGAATGGTGGGTGTTTTTCCCTTTTTTTTCCTCCTTTGTTTTAGCATAGCACTGCTAATCTGCAACCTGGGTTACACACCCACATACAACTGAGAGTTGCCGGTACAATTCTGCATAGCACATAGGCAACTTCCTTCTAGTCTCTATTCATTGAGACCTGTATGAGTGCACACTACTAATCTGATTGACTTTTCAGAGAAAAGAGAAGGCTTAATCTTAGATACTGTTCTTCAAAATTAAAATTCAATAGAGGTTCTCTGCTTTTGTACACTGAAGTGATTTTGAGTGTGAAGAAATCAGTGATTAAATCAGTAAGGATCATAAGCATGCTCTGGTCATGGCCATTAAAAACAGGACAAGATGACCTTTTGCAATGCATATGCCAGCAACAAATCAAAGAGTGATATTATGCACCAAGATTTTCCTTGAGTGGCCTGAAAATAGCTCATGCTTTATATTCAGAAAAAAATATGACAAAGCTATCCACTTAAATGGATAAAATCTTTAACTAGCCAGTGTGCAAAACAGAAGGGTGAACTTTAAAGATTGCTCATTATAAACAGTGAAGAGTTTTTGTGGTGTTTTTGTTCAACTGAACTGTGTAATTACAAAAGTATATGATGATCAAAGGAGTCTCTCAGTAAATAAGTTAGATTTTTTAAGTATTCTAAAAGGGAAATAAGTAACAACTGTCTTCAGACATTTGAAATGAAATAATTACAGTCATCTCTATGTTTCATAAAATTTAGATAATAAAATAATTACTTGCATTTTTAGTACTTTGTGATCTTATGTACTTAAAGAACAGTGTCTTTAGACAGTGAATTGGCTGATGCAGCCCAGTGAGAGAATTCTTCATGTCACAGGTTTTGTACAATGCTTTGTACTTAATAAGGATGAGAGATATGAACACAGAATTTATCTGATATAATCTTCAACAAACTCTGCGTTAGGTACAAAAAAACTTCTTCAAATGTTAGGCAAATTATTGTCTCCAGAGAGTATTGAAAATTACACTATCCTAATTCATGATAAGCCTACTTCACCTTTGCTAAAGAGCCATCTGGTTAAAGATGCTTATTTTTTCATCCTTTCATTGGTTGGCTACAACAAGTTTTGCTCTAATGTGGAGCTAAAAATCCCAAGTATGACATTATTAATTTGAATTTCAATTATTATGCTACCAATATGTGATATTGTTGTAGTCACATGCTTCCAGTTCACTCTTTCTCTTATTTCCATAGGATGTTAAAGTTTCAATTTTAGGAATGAAAAGGCAAACTCTGAAAAAGAAGTTTGTTGGAGGGAAGAAAAAGAATAGCCAGAAATGCATATTTTAAGGTTATCTTTGGAAGGAAGAAGGTTTTCATGTCTGCATTGCATTATCTACAAGGTTATATTCTATCAGCTTGTCTACTGTTTGCCAGTGTGCTTATGCAGGAGAGGTACAGTTCTCATGACACCATTAAATACAACATTTCCTGAGCTGTTTTGTTTTCATTCTATAATCATCAAGCTCAGGTGTGCTAACATCTTTATGCAAATCGAAGAAACTGCTAAAAATAATTTTGCACTGTGATAATCTTGGTGGATCAGGTTCTTGAGATAGTATAAGAAGGTGGCACAGATACTCCATGACTGCTCTAGGAAGAAGGTTGAAGGATGCAGCAAAGTTTTTGTCTTTGTCCATGACCAATTAAAATCCTGCTGTAGTCCCATAGTCAAACCCTCTGCTGTGGAACTGGCCCACCACAGGTCTGCAATTCACTCCATGTTGAGTTTTAGTAGGACTTTGGTTGTATGTACTCTGAGTACTAATGGCTGAAATTCAGCAGTACACAGAGATAAGAAATGCCTAGACAACATTCATAAGGTACAGTCATGTGATAGGTTCTTGTCTTCTCAGAAGAGAAGTAACAGAAGCAACAGAGGCCAGAGATAAATATTTTTTGTAAGCAGGCTGGGTTCTCATGCCCTCTTGGCTCCCTCAGATGTGACTGAGATGAGTTTTATTCTTGATTTTGGTTTGGAATTTTTGTTTGTTTGTTTTAAATGCACGCCATCTCAGCTGCTCTATTCCATCCCCCACCTTACCAGCTGGGCATTTGATTTTGTGCTTAATCAAGTTTGTATATCCTTTAAAATACATATCTAATAGTAAAATGTATTTGTAGCTTTGCGCTTATTATGGAGATATATATCAGTGTTTGTGCTTGCTTGTTTACATAAATATTTCCTGTGTTACAAACACACAAATCCTATTTTCCAAATTAAGGCACTCTACAATTACGTTTCCTGATTTTTCTGTGAAGGCCCTTGAGCTTTGGAAATTTCTCCTATTTGTTCCAGAACACTAAATGAAGATTCTTAGGACACACCACAGGGAACATTTGATTTCTCTGACTGCAAGACTGTTTGGACATCATGAGATTGGAAATGCATATTTAGCTCCTGTATAATAATTTATGGTAATGACTGGGCAATAGAATTGATAGTGGAAGAGGATATTTCAGTCATTGCAGCTTTAAATTACATCATAAGATATCTAGCACAAAGGAGAAATGCTCCTTTTGTAAGATGATTATGTAAATGAAAAGTAAACACACAAAAATGAGTACAGTTCTATAGGATTTTGATTAACATATTCAGTCATAGCTCTAGCAAGATGGGCATAAAGCAAAAAAAGGAAAAGAGAAAGTAGCTTACCATTCAATATGTAATCCTTGTAACTTTTTGTTTCATTCCTGCAATCCCTGCTCCAGTAAAATTTTCCCTCTCTTTTGTGGAAACTTGTCTCAATAAAGACTACAAGATCTTGGTAATTGATATCAGTGTTTACATTTTTTACTTGACTAGTTCCCAGTGAGAGCATGGCATAGCAGGACTTTAAGTGTAATCTCTGTCATAGTGTATGTGCAAAAGCAATCTTTTGATGGGTTTTGAAAAGGATCTGTATGCACAGATATATTTTTTAGACTCTCCAAAATAGTGTAGTATATTCAATAGCAAGTAGAGACAGCTCAAGCACTGGTGAAGGGCGTGGGGTATCCCACTCAAGTATGATAAGTGAGTATAAAATCAGATGCAAGGAAGGTGAGGAACATTTAGTAATAGCTTCCTATGTTAATAGTTGTAAATAATGCTTTTGGACTCGTTTGTAAACCTTCTAAGTTGCTAAGTAGTAGTAAGGGCATTTGCAGTACGGTGGGTTGTAATGCTGCAACTGAGTCCCCCCTTTTTTACGTAGGAGTGGATTGGAAGCAGTGCACATTATAGATGGTTCCTGTATCAATCACCTTATGTGGTAGCAATATTCACTAAGCTCATCAGGCATGGGATTTGCTCTAAATGGAATATTTGGTCACAGTCAAATTTTTGAAATTTGTTTTTCTTTCAGTGTTTCCTGTGAGTAGTTTCTGTTCTGAATAAGTGAAAAGAAGTGCTTGTAAAGGGAATATGTATGTTGAGCAAATCCTTTTCAGTTCAGTCTTTGTGGAGGAATTTTATAAGTTTGGACATAGATGCGGAAGCTCCTCAGAGTTTTAGCACCTCTCTCAGATACTGTTGGGTTTCAGCATAGTTTGCATACTTGCACACAAGGGGATCAAGTGATGTCCTCCTGTCAGCATTCTCTTTCCAATGTACACCCACAGAAAGACAGACTCCATTGTTTGTGTAGATTCTTCTGTAGAGCTGACCTTCCTCTAATAGGCACATTGTCAGAAAAGCTGAGATTTGTATTGGAGAAAACAAGTCAATTTTGTATCTTTTGCATTAAAATTTCATGTTAAATTTGCTTCATACTAACTTAAACACAGCATCACAGAAAAGCCCATTGCCCCCTGCCAACCAGGAAGATCACCAGCCTAACTGGCAAACAGAGTTTCTCTGGGAATATATAATCTTTGGCATCAGTTAAATAAATACTTGATAACAATTATTACAATATTTGATTATATAAAACTCCTGAAGGGGTTAATTTCCTGATTTGACAATTTCCTTGTGCAAATATCCTCAGTCCATTTCACACAAAACAGGTTTGGCAAATGTGGATGCTTTTGGTGGTATTGACATCTTAAGTTATGCCATTTAAGGACAAGTGCTGGCTGATAAATCATTTATTCATTTAGATTTCAGAAAAGACTGTGTAAAACTAGCTACCACACAAAAAAAACCAAAAACAACCAAGCAATGTTTTCTCAAGTCACATATGTGATCCATTAAACATTGGCTTTGGTACCTGGATATTGTCAAACTTAGTATTTAGACCTAATACAGAATTAGAAACAAAGCTGTCAAGATAATTTCTAGTCACTGAATATAACTACTAAATGTTATTGGTATATGTATTCTACTTGACTGCTTCTTTGCAAATACTGAAAAAATGTGTACAGTAAGACTCAGATGGAAAAGGCTTGACCATACTGAAATTAGTAAGAAAATGCCTATTGCTTTCAGTACAGGTGGGATTCTCTGTATAAACCTCAATTTCTAAAGGCAATGGATGTATGCCATACAATTGGTGTATACATTACACTCCTGCATGGCCAGCATGTCTGAGAAATGGGTTTTTGTTCACATTCTTAAGCTTTCTAATTCTGTTTTCTTTATATCAAGGTCTTCATACTATCATAGCATTAAAATCTAAACTACTGTTGTAATTTGTATTTATGTAACTGTGGTTCTTGATAGCCTCTTACAGAGAATTAGCCCATTGTATTAAGTTCTGTGAAAAAGCAGCCTCTGTATAAAAGTAAATAACTAAAAGATAGCACAAGATGGGTGGTATTCCAAGAAAATTATGAGTCAGTGCTGTTAAGTTCATTTTGAGACAATTGATGCCTGTATCCCTGTGAACACAGACATCACAATGCTGGTAAACATAATGAGTGCGGAGGTCCCAGCATATTCCAGATTTTTTTTTTTTTTTTTTTTTTTTTTTTTGTTCTGAGAGCAAGAGACAGGATTGAAAATGAAAGTTTTAAAATAATTAAAAAATAAGAAGGGGGTGGATTCTCAGAAGAGAAGAGCAGCTTGGGAGAAAGTACAAAGGCTGTTCCCTGTAAATGTAATTGTCAGTGATAATTGTCAGTGGTAGCCTGTTGACATGAGGAGATTGGAATCTCTTGATAAAGAGAAAAAGATGATAAGCCAAGAACAGCAGAATGAAGTCACATCGAAGCTGAGGGAGGAACAGAAAATGACTACTGATTCACAGCATTAGTTAGAAAGAGGTCATTAGAGGTCATGTTGAAAGTAAGGTTCAGTGAAAACAACTGGTAAAAGCCAAGGACATTGACTCCAGGTAGTGATTGCAGTCTGTGAGCTTGAAAGGGAGAGGGAGAGTAGAATAAAATGGCAGAATAGTTGCCAAAATGAGGGGGATACAGCCCATCTCCTCCTTTTTTTTTTCCTTTACTGATTAAGGAAGAGACTGCATAATGCCAGAATTGTTGTGTGAGGAGACAAAGGACAGAAGAATGTGAGGAAACCATAAAGGAGTAATTGAGAGTCAGGACTAGTTATTGAAAAGGGTGATGGAAGGTTAGGACAGCTGAAAGGAAGCTGGGAGAAAGACCAAATTTGGATGAATGTGCTTGGAGTAACGTGGGTAGATGTGGATTCAAGATTCCAGGGGATGTAGATTCTGGGAAAGAAGGAAAGGATGGCAATGACAAGAAAGGGCAATTTTATCAGTCAGAGGAAGGGGAGGCCAATGAAGCAATGAGCAGCTGTCTTGCAGGAGGATGGCAAGAGCCACTAGTGAGGGTTGCCCAAACAGGAACAAGTTGTTTTGGTCTATTAAAGGTTCTGCTTTGACATTGTGCTAACCCATGGCCAAAGGAAGCAATACGAAGGGATTCCAACACTGGTGAGGTCTGTACAACTGTCCCTGCCATGTCCAGAGAGTTTGACTAGATGATCTTTAAAAGGTCCCTTCCAGCTCCAGCTGTTCTATGATTCTATGAACTGTTGTCTCAGTGCTCTCAAAATCTTATAGCCAGTATTACATCTAAGTTCAGTAGGAGCTTGAAGAATGACTGAGTAGCATCCATTATTACCATTCTTTCCTTTTAACATTTTAACAGGATTTTCTGTTCTACTTCCATATTCTTTTTCTTGCTCTTTTTGTATATGTTACTTTACTAAGAAAAAGAACATGTTCTTCATGACACTAAGTATTTAGAGCATGTTGGCCCAGCAATTTTGATAACTTTCAGACTGAATGATAGCTTTTCAGAACAGTGAAAGTGCAGGGTTTGTGCAATTTGAGAGCACTGCAGTGTTTTATTATCATTGTCTCCCTTAATGGTGGTACCTTGGTCTGGGGAAGTGACCATTAGGATGAAAGCCAGTAACTTCCAGGTTTTCATTGCAGCTTTGCCACTAAAATCACTGCATAGGTGACCTTGGATGATTCATACAAGCCAACTTTTCAGCTATTCACCAGTTTTAAGCAATTCAAGGACATTTTGGGCTCCCAGTTTAAGACACTAGTGAATCAATTTCCAAGCGAATGCAGCACCCATAAGCATAGATTATATTGACGTGGTTGGTGTATTGATGCTAGAATTGATCAGAAATGTTCTATTTGACTTGTTTTGCCAAGTCTTGTTCTTCTGCAGGAAATTTCAACTTCCATGTCTCAGACTTTTTCTTCCTGAGAAACTGAAAATATTCTCTGAAGTTCTATTTCCTGACAACCCTTTAAGATTAGGGACAACAGTACTTCCAGATAGTCTTCCAGAAAAAATGTAACCACATTAGTGGTCAGCTTCAAAATATGTGTTGAAAACTTTTTTCTGCACAGTGTGCCAGTTGATTTAAATGTTTGATATTATAACTTAAGGAAGAGAAACTTAATTATGTAATGGTTCTAGATTTCCAAAAGTCGTTATAAATCAGGATTTACCCCCTTTAATTGACTTGGCCATGGTAAGATGCCTGCAGCAGCTCTAGGCAAGCAAATAATTGTTAGAATTTTTTCAGTTCAAGGTTGATGAGACAGTGTGGTGGTCAGCTTTCTTTGCTGACAGTAGACTGCAGCCCAAAAGTTTGGAGACAAATGTGACAGATGATTTGGGATGTTCAGATAACCTCATCTTGCCAAGAGATATGTTCATTAAATTGTCAAAGAACTGAAATGTATGCATTGCCTATCCATCTGGCATATAATTTAAATGCAGCTGAATTCCTGACCTCAGATATGATATAAGCATTTCTGAGTAGACATGACTGATAAATGTGCATAAACAGAGGCTCTTAGAATAAAAATGTGTTTTAAAAGAAGAGTGAAAAATCACTTCTGAGATCTAGAGACTCATGACAATATTGATAGATAGTAACATGCTCAAATAAAAAAATGTACTGAGTACTAAATAATATTTTAAAAATATTTGCACAGGATTTTTAGTACAATTAATAAAGTCTCTCTGTAGCCTGAAGAAAGGTGTCAGCACTTGAAGTGCCTGAAACTGAGATACTGAATTAATCACAATGAGTTTTCTGAGGGCTGAATAGATAATCTGCATGATTTTAAATATTAAAAGCCTTTGTCAGGGTAGATGTGCCTGCAAAAATGCAAGCTGGCAGTTACACATTATTAAGTCACAGTTGTCTGGGCAATTCTATATCTGGGTTACCACAAAATATTATAAATAAAAACAAGTATTGGTACCTGATTTTTTATTTTTTTTTTATTTACTTCTGTCAGGTAGCAATGTTGTCATCAGTTAGGTGAACTCCAGCAATGTCATTTTAACACCTTAATATTTGAAATCCAATCATACCAATACAATGTTAGAACCCAAACCTGCAGAACCTGGGTGGGAATAGTAGCACTGTGGAGGCGAGGTGTGTCCCTTAGGGGTCTGCATGAACAACCTAGCTTCTCTTGAGTGTCAGTGGAGCTCCAACAAACAGGCTGATGGTTTGACTGATGCTTTTGGAGAGAGTTTCTCTGAATTCTGGAGGCTTTCAATATAGGCATCTACATCAGAGACTGAGGCTTGGTGGTGAACACCCTTTCAGTCTATTTTCAGGTCTCACTATATGAACACTCCCAAGACTGACTGTAAATAAAAGAGAAGACTCATTCTTTCACTGTGCAGGAGAGCTGGTGGATGAATTTAAACCTCTACGCAAACAGATGGCAACTTTCTTTTCTACTCCCTTTTCTTGGCATGGAGCATCACTGTCTTCAGGTCACAAACCTAGGGATATATTTATCAACAGAGCTAATAGCAAAGCCTGCCTGTGCTGTACGGGCATTTTAAAGAGTGATATGTTTCTCAGTCTCTTGAGCATGTTGAAAACCTACTTCACTTGTGAGTGCTTCCAAACAGCTGTTTCTGTCCATGAGGCTATTGTGAATAGCTGTGGGGCACCCATGTCACCTGTGTGGATGCCTTCTAGTAGATCCTCAAAATCCAGGTGGAATTTAGTAGTTCTGGAGCTACAGGGTTTAGGTATTTCTATGGCAGTTGTCCATCAGCACTTGACCTTCACAAGTACTGGCCCACTCTGTCATTTTTTTCCTTTCTAGTTTTCTAGTTGCTACAGCCTTAAGACTGTGTTCCTGGAGCACAACAACTGGAGAACTCAATCATAATATTCAACAAAAATTCAGCAAACACTACATCATGTCCCGAGCTATCTCTTTTTGATGGCCCCATACTCGCTTCCAAGCATCTCATTGTAGGAAGGGGGAGTTCATTCCCAGGTGAAAACTTAGATTTGCCCTATTGGGACTGTTTCAATCTATTAAGATTTGCACCATCTAGTCTTTAGTCTTCCTTCGTTGTTCAGTGGTAAGGAGGCTCAAGAGCAGCCTAAAGGGCAAAATGCTCCATGCCCATTGTCACATGTCCTTGCTTTAGCTCCCAGTGACCATCCCACAGTACCTTCCTTCATGTATCATCTAGCAAAGAATCCAAACATGACACATCTGGCCATTTCAAGCCATGCCACGGGCATTATCCCTGTCCCATTGCTGCTGCCTGAAGGGCAGGTTTAATAAAGGTGCCATGCCAGCTCTTGAAAGCATCCTCCTGAATGCAGGCTTGCATCCAAACAGTTCTAGCTATGGCTGTAAGGCATACACATCTCACAATGTGATTTCTACAGTCTGAGGGCATGAGAGCAAGTGATTCTGTGCTTGGGAGCTATGATGGCACAGGCATGTCCGTAGCCAACTGGTTCATGAGTCAGGGTACTCATACCTTTGTTGTTCTTGATCATGCATCTGACCCAAGTAGTACCCTGAGCAACAAGAGTTGTCTCTGAGGACCAAAGAAAGAATAAACCATGGTCACTGAGGATTGGGCAAAGGTAGCAACTGCAGCAGAAGGAAGGAGATAGACATTGGATTTCAGTCTGAAAGAGGAGATCATACAGGTAACTGAAATTACAGTATTAGAGGCAGGGTACCTGGGAGCAGTGTGGATGCTTGGGAAAGAAAAGTGATGTGTACAGACTACAAGAGTCATAGGGGTCTTGGGGAAGTTGAAGAAATGCATGGGCAGGTAGGCATGTGACCCTTGCTAGGAGAGTGTGGTGGTTTGAAAGGCTGCTGGAATGCATTTGTTAATAGCCATTCTATGCATCTCACAGTCATTAGGTACAGCTTAAGTGTCCATGGTTTAGGGGGAATTGTGAACCTTGCTTTAGAAAATGAGAAGAATGGAGTCTGAAAGTTCTCAAGGAGTCTAGGGCACAGTGACCATTGGACCTGGTCATGCTGGTTTTTTCCAGGCCTATAGCAATTCTGGTGCATACGTCATCGAGGGCAGGACAAGGTAGAGGGAAGCTGTGGGAGATCATACTTGAAGGAGGTGTGTGGTTTGATGCTTTCTCTGCAGCTTCTTCCTCTGTCACAGTGTACTTCTGAGAGGCCTTAATTAGAACTGAAAACTGCTATTCCTTTGCAAAACTCCTGAGGGAGAAGGGGAACTTGCAACCTTGTAGGGCTGATTTCTTTCTTCCTTTGCCCCCGGTGTGACACAAGGAGGGAAATTAATATTCCAGTCCACTGAACTTACTTGGTGAATCATTATTTAAGATGACTGAGATTTTTGTTTTGTTTTGTTTTGTTTTAATTTATTCCATCTAACAGCATTTGAAAAACCTTGAAGATCATATTATGTTCACCAGCACAGCTAATTTGTTTGTTGCAAGGACCCCAGTCATAAAGTGTATATATCCAAGGCAATTGTGAATTAAGACCTAAGCCATTCATGCAAGTCTGCATGAAAAAGTAACATCTACCCTCCTGGTTCCCAAAAAGTATCCAGGCAGAGCCCAGGAACTGAGGCTTTCAGCACAACACTGCCCTCTGGAGCTCTTAGAATCACTCTCATCGGAAACTAAACAAAGGACATAGGAAAAATAGGAAAAAGCCTTGGTCTCCAATGTAAAAATGAATTGCACAGTGTATACAGTGCAGTGAGTAATGAAAGCAGCTATACTGCAAAAACAATAAAATATAAAAACCTTCATCCCCATCACTAATGCCAGCAAATATTTTTCAGCATTGAATGTAAGGCAGAAAGAAATTGAGAATTTTAAACAGACCTGAAAATATTGGCATACAGTAACAAGAATACTTTTTAATTTTGTTTAAAGGTGTTGGCAGCATTCTAAAAAAAAAATCAACAAAGAGAAGGAAAAAAATAATTTGCTGTCTCAAAAATCTATTTTAGATGCAGATCTTTTTTTGCTGTGCATTCTTCCACATTTTGATAGTGTTTGTGTCAACACAAAGATGATATGTTACCTTGTGCTGTCAAGAGCTTACCAAAATAAACTTCATCAACAAGACATTAAATAATAATATCACCTTTCCCCCAAAGTTTTTATATTCTCTGTGATGTGCTTATGCATATTTTTAAAAGAACTTAAATTATTGATTTCCTTCTTCCATCAAACCTGTCTAAGCAGTGAAGTGTATATAGAATGCAGTCTTGTACTAAGCTCTGTTAAAGAACAAACCACAACCCTTAACTGAAAGCATGGCCTTGTTACAAGTGAATTTCTTGAGTTTACAAAGGGCAGAATCTTACAAATATAACTTATAACCAGTAACAACTCATCCATGCTGACAATTCTGATAGCAGGTATTATTCTCAGGCATGCTCAGAATTGGATTCAGGAATTTAAGAAACATATTACAATACCTTCTTCACACAGTTTTTTCCTATTAAAATGAATGATGGAAAACCTGAGGTTTGAAGGGACTTCTGAAGATCGTCTAGTGCAAGCATGTCCTCCAGAGAGTTTCAGATAGAGGAGGTTGCTCAGGGCCACACTCAATCATGTTTTGAGTGCTTCCAAGGATGGAGGGTCCACAACTTGTTTGGGCAACTTGTTCTTTGTTTTACAATCCTTACAATAAAGAAGTTTTTTCATATTTTTAAGTAGTGTTTCCTGATTTTCTGTTTGTGCCCATTGTCTCTCATCCTGTCACTGAGAAGCATCTGACTCTGACTTCTTTACTCCCCCAATCAGGCATTTGTACACACTAAGATCCCTCCTCAAGCAGTCTTAGCTCTCTCAGCCTCTCCTCATATGTCATGTGATCCATGCCCTTAACTGTCTTTGTGGCTCTTTGTAGAACTGCCTCCAGTATGTCCATGCCTTTTGTACTGAGGAGTCCAGCGCTGGACCCAGTGTGCCAGATGTATCTCAGCAGTGCTGGGTAGACAGGAAGGATCACAGCCCTCATCCTGCTGGCAAGGCTGCTTCTGGAGCAGCTCTAGATGCTATTGGCTGCCATTGCCACAGGAGCTTATTGCTGGCCTCTGTTCCATATGGGGTCCACCAGAATTCCAAGGGCCTTTCCTGCACAGCAGCTTTCCAACCAGTCAGCCCCCAGCCTGTGCCAGTTCCTGGGGCTCTTCCTCCTGAGAGGAATTCATCTGTTATCAGGATAGTAGCTGCCAATTTTGAAAAGGCCCAAAATAATGACTTGGGAATAAATGACTTGTGTTACTGGAGTTGAAAGAAAGGTTATTTGAATACCAGTAGACTAAGGGGAATGGATTGCAACAAACAAAAATGGCAAGAAAGGGGAAGAAGTAGTTCTTATGTGAGTGTATGTGTGATCATAGAAACAGAAATCCTGAATGGTTCCCTCAGGGCTTGATCTAGTATCTATTTAAGCCAGTTAGAGCTTTTCTATGGTTTTGGTGGACACTGAATAAAGCCAAATCATACCATGAAGAAAGGAAGAAAGTTTGCAAATTTTTTTCTATCCTGCTAATAATAAACACACAGCAAAGCAAGCCTCTAGAAACAGTGGAAAATTCTGAAGAGATTTCATAAATTGAATTTAGAGTACTGAAAATGTAAAAATATTAAGTAAAAACATTAATAGTCTTAGCCTCAGTGAGATAAACACTGGCTTATCTGCAAACAATTAACTATGTACAAATAGGTTTGCAGGGCTGATACATATATAGAAAATGAGATCTGAAGTAAATAATAACACAAAAATGCTACTGTCCTCTCTCCATTGATCAGAGAATAAAAATTAGCTTGGCACAATAGGGTTTAAATTCCTGTAAGTGCCCTAGGCAGTTGACTGCTGTGCAAGTAGGGAGGAAAGAGAAATTATTGTGAGGCTAGTTATAAAATACTGATACTAACACTGCAGTTATAATCGAGCTAATAATAATTATCAGGTTTCATCCTTAGTGCAGATGACCAAGTTTAATAGCATGTTTTAATTTCACTTCAGATCCAAATGGATAGCATGGGTCAGCTTGGCTGATCTGCATATGTGTGTATCAAAATGATTCTTAAATGTTGCATTTCTCTTAACAGAATGAATTTCTCCAATAGTTTATTTTGTGAAATATGTGAGACTTGAATTGAAATACCTTTTCCTCTTCACAGAATACAAATTGGAATAAAATTGGAATACAATTTTTTGAAGCACATGTCCTGGTTAGGTAAGAGAGAGAATCTGAATTTAGGATCATGGATTAAGGCTGTTTTTGAAAGATAACTTATGAAGCAGATTTGACCCTTCATTCATGTCCTAAAATAAAAATAGATCAGAGAGATCTGAGGTGCTTGTTTTTGCTTCAGTGGTTTTTTTAGAAAATCTAAATTTTCTATACAGCATTCAAAAGTTTACTTATTTTACTCTTTCATTAAAAATTGATCTTAAAACTCTAGATGGCAAGTCTTCTCTTTCCAAGGTGAAGAGCTCTTCATGTCCATGTTCGCTGTGCATTGTATATTCACTGTATGAATACACTGAAAAAGTTTAAACTTCTTATTTCTAAGAGTCCTTTCAGATAAGATTGCCAAAGCAGAAACCATTGATCAGAAATCACTGCAGGAGTTACTTTTCTTTCTTACTGTTGTTTATACAATTATCTCTATCATCCAGCCACATTTTGGTGGATGCCAGCTTTATGACTTGAGATCTTTAGGATTTTTTTCTAATTAAATACCTTTAGACACAAAATCTTTACGATGTTCCTTTCCAGGTTTGAATAGTCAAGTTTATCTTAACTCATTTCTCACTGATAGCATTTTTATCATTGTCTAATCATTAAAAGAGTCGAAGGTCTTGTCCTCAAGGATATCAGTTTAAGTCCAGCTCTGTCTGTGTATTTAGCTTACTCAGAAGACATGATGTTGCTCATAGTGATTAATAACTATGTTCTCCAGAAGCTGGCGTCTTCATCGAGGTCTGCAATATATCTAATTGAATTGCCCCACTGAATTTGATCTTGAGATCCCCAACACACCAAAATTAAGTACAATTTTAAGTATAGTTATTAAATTACACTTCCATTTTGCTAGAAAATATGGGCATCCAAAACTTTCCTGACATATGAGATGAACGATTAATAGTATCTCAACTCAATTGACAATAATTTACAACTTTTCTTTAGAAATAGAATGGCATTATTTAGGAAAAAATAAAGAACAACTTTTTAAATATTTACCCATTATAGACTAATAGCAAGTCATTATTTGTCGTAGGTCCTCTGATACTAGGAGTTGGACTCAGTGATCCTGATGTGTCCCTCTCAACTCAGCATATTCTGGCATTCTGTGATGTTAGTGAAATCAATATGCAGTTGAGGATGTGGACTATCATCTAGGCACAATGATTCTTTACCCTTGACTCCAGTAATATCAAGTCAAGCACAAAAATTACCACGGCGATGACCATAACTTAGGCATTGGGATGCCTAAAGATGAGGAAACTGTTTCATGCTTGTTGATTCAGAGAAGTGTCAACGTTATGATTAGAGAGTGTATCAAATTAGCGGGCAGAAAGTGCCTACCCAGAGGGCAACCAAGAAAGCCTACAACTGAGCAAAGTAAGAGCTCACTGATAATGACAGCGGGCACAGAATCACTCTGCTGAGCTCCTGTCCTGGTAGGCTTTCCTATTCTGTCAAGATCAAGACCACAAAATCCTCTCCTGAGGAAGGCTGAAAACCAAAAGGAAAGCAAGCACGGAGGAATTTCGCATGATAGTGATTATAGCCTTTTACCAAGAGGTATCTTTATTAGGTTATAGCCTACCTGGTAGTCTCTAAAATCATTACTCATAATCTTCATCCACAATCTGCAAAAAGAGTTTATACTGGTTGAATACTTCTGTTTGTTCAAGTTGCAAACTGATTAGTCTACTATCAATAGATAGAGGAACAGATAGAAAAATGTTGACAATAATTAATCCCAATGATGGAATTCATGATAGGATTAATGAATGTTTAATCTCAATGAAGAAAAGTTTGAATTGACCTATACTTAAATACTTATGACCAAATTACAAATGTAATTGTTAAAAACAGTATTGGAAGTGTAACATACTTGCTCTTTGGTACATCATTTCACCTAGACTTGTACAAGTTTATGCTTAAGAAACAGAATACAAAAATAACTGATTAAAGTGATTGAGATTGAACTGACAATGTGAAATGGTAGACTCTCAAATAGAAAAACTCATCAAATAGAAAAAAACCCTTACCAGAGCCTTCAAGGATTTATTCTTGGCCTCAGATGATTTCATTTTTTTAATCAGTGATATGGAGGAAAAAAAAATCATTATTGAGAAACTGTACAGGGATTGAGGGAGCAGTAAACAATGAGGCTGACAGGTCACTGATAGAATTTGGATTGTGGTTTTGAGCAGGCACAAGCAAACAATATGCATTTCTGTTCAGTTTATTGGCTCCTACTAAGGATCAGGAGCTCTGTACTAATGAGCGATCACTCTGATGATGACTTACTGTCTTGGTAATCAACCAGACTCCAGTTCCCACAACACAAGTGTGGCTGAACAGGCTAAATGGAGTCTTTCAGTATTTAAACAAAGCTAGGTGGAAGAGGAGTAAAGAGACTGTCTCACTTGCACATTTAGTATGGATGTGACTGGTACCAGAATAGTGTGACTAATTTCTGGCTGGGTAAGTGTGAAAAATTGATCAAGATTTTGAAAAGTCGAAAGCAGCACTTGAAATAAATTCATGCAAAGACTATTAAGCCTGAAAGGCTAGAAGAACTGTTTTATTTGAGGCTATTGCTTAATCCCATCCAGGAAAAAAAGGGAATTTATTTAGGTGAAAGATTAGCTTGGTATAGGTCAGCAGAAGGGTTGATGAAACAGCAAATCTACCAAAGTAATTTGCTGGGTTTATGTATTTACAGGGAAGTTTAGAAATGTAGTGTTTTAATGGTGGAGCTGTGTTGGAATGAGTTGTTCTGCAGTAGCAAAACCTTGTAAAACCAGTCAAAATTAAAGAAAGGATCCCATGACTTGGCCTCTCATTGATCTCACTGCTGTGCAGTGCCCAGAGAACAAAAGAAACTAAGAAGAGAAGATTAGATAATCATCTTAGATCTTGGTGCTTATCTAAACCATATGCTTATCATACCCTACATTTATAATTTTTAACAGCAGAATTATTTTCTAATGTCATTAGAACAATATATCGTACAACATTTAATATTTCACATGCCCAGTCAAGCCACCATTTCTGGGGAAATTATTTTTCTATAATAACTCAGCACTAAGTCTAGAAGTGCACCAGCTTGCAAAAATGAGGAATGGGGGGAAATCCTAATTAAATTTCTCCATTAAAATAACTTAGTCGCTACGGAGGACATTGTTGGGGATTTGCAGCACATGATTATAATGAAAAGGGCAAAGCAATCACCGTTTGTTATCTTGGAAATGAAAAAAATGCAAAAGATAACATTTGCAATGCAGTAACCCACTGCAAGAACCCTGCATTTCTGAGGGCATTTCACATGCAGGCTGCCTTCCAATTACTGCAAGCCAAATGAAGTTTTGAGCACTAAATATTACCTGGTAAAACGATTTTGCACAGTAATTGACCTCCTGCCATGTGTCACTGGTACAGTGTCCTTTCCCCTAGCTGTGGCCTGTAATAGAAGTTTTTGGAAGAATATTAACCTGGCTGTATATTATTTTCTTGTTCATTAAATATAATAGCAATTCTGGCAAAGCCTTTAATTGGTGAAAGAGGTCTGCCCTCCACAAGAAAGTGTTGTCTCAATACTAAATGCTGGATCTTTATGTAATTTACTTACAGACAATGCATTTTTTGAATAGAGACATGAGATGGCAAAACTTCAAAGGACCACTTAGAATTCACAGTGTACAAAACTCTCCCTGCTCTCAGCTTTATCTCTCACCTAGTGAGCAAACACTCACCTAGTCCTGTGAGATTTTTAATGGGCTCTCTTTCACATATAGGCCTTCAGCTCCTCATCGTCTGTCATTATTTGTAAGCATTTGATGCCCTTTGGCTGTGAGGATTCTGAGGGAGGAACAAGCATATCACCCATATGTAAGAAAGGCCCTATATAACAAAAGGGCTCAAGCATCTGTTTTAAATACTTCAGCCAGCCAGCTTTAAAGCATCTGCTGCTGCCCTTAGAATATCTGCCTCTTTCAGGCCATATTTCACTGTCCCAGTTTGACTGGCAATGATAGTTAACCTTTGCTTAGCACCCTGAAGGTATTTACTTTGTACTTCAATATATTTTCCCTTGGGTACAAATAAACTATGCTTGCAGAGGACCTTTTGTCCCAGAGGATTTCAACAAACTCTGCAAGCTGTAAATGTATATCAGTACTGCACAGGTAGTTACTGTTTGCTCAGTACAAAAGACAGTAGCCAGAATCCTTGAATCCTGATGCTTTAGCGAGTGGCTGCTAAATATAGGATTTAAGCAGGGGGATGTACAGAATGTTAGTCTAGGGTATAGATTTAGGTTGGAGTCTCTGCTGAGCCCATGCCCACAAAACTTGCCCAGGCATTTCCGTGTGAATTGTGAAGGTGTTAACACACAGACCCACAAAGCACATGGGCACTTGACATGGTGCACTTCATCCCAGTGGTACACCCCTCAAAGCTTTGCCTGACTCCTTAGGCAATAGCAGATCTATCAACACCTACATTTTCATGTTTCTTATTATGATTTAAAAAAAAAAAAAAAAACAGGGATGCTAATATTTTGCATACCCATGCACAATATTCCAACTACAACCCTGCTGCCCAGACTGAAAAATTTACTCCTTGTCTCATGCCCTTACCCAGTCCAGACTCACAGGCAAGCTGTCAGTGTCCTTCCCAGGCCCTCTCCATTGGGCAGGTTTAGATCAAGATTAAGGCAAAGTGGTAGCAGAGTTCATTTCAGTACTAAACCCAATATTACAATTGCAGCAGCAGGAATCCTGGTCCATATTTCTGCCCTTGGCAGTGTCTGTCAGAGGTGGACAAGGTAAGCAGAGGGTGTTGTTTTCTTTCCAGTCATGGCTGAGTGTGAAATTGATAAAGAGCAAGAAGAATGAGGAATTTGCTCCAAGTTTGGCTTTGGTCAGTGTAGGGACTAGAATCACAGAGGCTGAAGACAGCCTAAAACTTGAGCCTCCTCCCTGAGCAGGCATAATTGTCAGACTAGTTTTACAGAAGGCAGTGGTTTGTCTAAAAGGAAGCCATGAGGTTTGCTCCACTGTTAGAATTTTGGTAGATATTAAGCCTCAGAAAAGTTCTTGTCTATCTTGTGCCAAAGGTGTAGATGGATGCAGAGGCTATAAGGAAACCTCTGAGCAGCCTGGCAGATCCCTTGAGCCTGAGGAACCCTGAGTTACAGTGCAGAGGACATCCACACTCAGCCCAGATATAGCTCACATGTTCCACCCATCAAAAAAAAACAAAGCCCAAACCAGCTCACAACAAAATCAGCTTTCCCTCTTCACACTAGGAGGCTGCATTGATATAGTAACATTTGAAATCAGGATTATTTCCAAGTTTAAAAACCTGACATATTCAGGATCTGGCTTTGCTCCCATGAAATACATATCTAAATTAAGCAATCATTTTTTAAATTTTTTTGCCTCAGTTTCAAAAGTTATCTTTGGATCATATTAAGTTAGAAAATATAAACCTTTATGTTGGATTTATATCGTAAACCAAATGCAAATTTTTATTTTTTCCTCATTTTCAGTTACCTCTGGCTATTTAATACATTCTCTGCTAATTCTCCTCTACATTATTGGTCTGGAATTTAATCTACATCATGAGAATCATTTAGTTGATAGCACTTTAAACTCATCTATAAACAGCTTTTGATGACTAATATACATTTTTCTGTTCCTGCAGTAAATTTGTTTCAAGCTAAAGGAGAGTGTTTGGAAACAACATATTAAATTATTTGATAAATCAACTACTTAATATTTAATTTAAAATCATACTAGGGAATCAAATTAATTTTTTCTCAGGCTAACATCTGGAGGAAAAGAAGCAAGTTAGCTGCAGAAATATAGAATTCGCATTATTCTGCTATGGAATATGTCTTCTTAAGCCATAAGGAGAATAATTTTGTATGTGCTGTTTATATTTTTCTATATTAAAAGACAGCCACTTTAGATTAATTTAATTTAAATTCCTATATGGCCTCTGCAAATAAAGAGAATGGATAACCAAATGGAGAATACCTTTGCTCATTCCCTGCCCTGAAAGTGATTAATAATTTAAAATATTACCATTAAAAATGAACCATTTCCACAGATATGATGAAACGGATGATTTTTTTTTTTTTACAGGCATTCTTACAACTCTGGAAAATGTGAATATCTGTTTATTGGCAAGCTTTTGAGCGGTATCCCTAGCAGTATACACACCAGGAGAGATCACAGATGTCTTCTGTCCTACATTTTTTATTCTGCTGTCACAGTAAATGGCATTAGACCTTATCATACCTTTCTTTTAGATTCTTCTTTTTATGCTATATCCAGTCCCAACTTGCATCTGCAGTTAAAACCAAATTAGCTCCCAGGTTTTACCATTGCTTCTCTTATTCTGTGTTATAAAATAGTGCTACTGCCACTTAATGATACTGGATTTACACTGCTGCACAATCCTGCCCAAGCACAGAGTGCATAAGTGCCCTGTTCAGCCTTGTAAAAAGCAATCCAACCCACAGAGGTTGTACTGAGTGTGTTTTTTTTACTGTCAGTACCTCTGTCATTGGTACAGTCTTACATGGCTGTCTGCATGGGAACTGAGGAAAACATTTTCAAGGAGTAACAAACATGATCTGGAGCAAAAGCTCAAGGACAACAAGTTCTGACAAATCAAAATATTATTTCCTCACCTGTCCACAAACGTAAAACCTGTGATTAGAGAGGATTCCTGATGCAGGTGTGATGTACTGTAAGTACACATGCAGGAGTGGTAATGGGGAGATGATGCAAATAGGATTCAGGTCCAAGAGCAGCAGCAATCCCAAACACCACTGTTTAGGTTAATTTAGCTGATCTTTTGCCTCTCTGAGTTTTCTCATATTTCTCGAGATCTCTGTTTTAGCTAATGCACACAGCAGAGAACTGCATTAGTTAAAATAGTTCTTGAAGGAGGCAAGAAACTAAAGTGAACTGAGGATTGAGAGTTTGACATTCATATTTTCAAGAGGTAATGACTCAGTTCTGTCTTGCCACAATTCTGTTGCAAACTCAGACTTTCACAGTTGCTTCTGCTGACTCCACAAAAAGGATTTTGCTACTAAAATTGAACTGTATTTTCTGATGCAGGTCCTTACTTCATGCCAGTTAAGCTTCTATACCACTGGAATTACTGAATTGTCTGTGCTACTGTGAGTATATTAAGAAAGGTACAAGAATTTTATTCCTCAAAAAGTTATGAGATCAGCTCAAAATGATGTTATCTAGTAATCCCGCTGGGTTAAACCACAACATTAGTACCATACATGGTGGCATGTGCTCTGTGCCATTTGATGGGGCTGGTTTTCCTGCTTTATAATGTTTTCCTACTGCAGGGAGAGAGCCTCCACCTCTGCCAACTAACAGCGGATAATCCTTGTAATATTTTTTCATTTTTATATGCAAGATTGCCATACATAGAAGCCTAAAACATTCTGTTGACGATTTTAAAGAAAAAACTCTTTCCTTGAAAGTCAGTCAGTACTCTGAGCTCTTTTGGCACTCTAAAGGCTGAGATACAGGTAATATTTTTAGCTTTCAAGCCAACTCAAAGAATCTTACTCATTCTAAGAGACAGTTCATGCTCTTCGCTATGAAGTATGTGTGATTCATGGCTTTAGTCCACTCAGGCTCCGTTATAATAATATCTACTGTACAAGAGCATAGTTTCTTGGTGTAATGAATTTCACCCTTTACAATAGTCTAATTTGATAGGTATAATTTGACTGCCATAGCTGCTGGGCTTTCTGTTTAGCCAAATACAAGTACAGAACATGAATTTTAGTAATTCAGACCATTTTTGACTTGCATATGGACTCTTTTAAGAAGCATTAAACCAAGTTACTATTGAGGGTACTAGTACATGGAGGAGGAGTCATATTTTGAGCTTACAAGCTGAATTTGGTGGGAAGATGAAGTTTTTCAGCTTATTTGCAGACTTGCACTGGCTAGTTTATCAGAGTTCAATCAAGTAAGTCACCCACATCCTTACAACAATGGTCCTATTCTCATTCATAGTTTTACCCCATCTTCTCCTGATAATTGAATGACAGTGCTAAAGGTCCCTGTTTGTCATCAGGACTTCTTTTTTAACAGAAGAAGAAAGGGACATTTTCACCAGCCCAAGCAATAGTTTCCCTCTTGCAGTCTGCAAGTTGTATTCTTCCTTCTCATGCAGTAAGGAAAAGGAGTGTCAACATTATTTCTTTTAGTAACTTTAAAAAAATTGTTTCTTTGTGCAAAATAGCTGATGCCATCATAGTTTATGACATTCTGGGCCATATTCAAAACATCTGACAGGTTGGCTCTGGTAGTAGCCTCCTCTCTCATAGCATTTTCCTTAAGCTTTTGTGGAAGTAACTCAAGACTGGCCCCTTAAGCATTTTTTTTTACAGTGAATAAAACTGTATGATAGTCAAGGGCTACAGAATATTTATGTAACTTCTCTGAATATTTCTTAATAGTCCTGTACTTCAGTAGCTCCCTGCCCTAAGGCATGAAGTAATTTGACACTTTGATTATTAAAAAGCAGGAGATAATCTATAAAAACATCATTCTTGACTATTGCTCTACATCAGTGATACAGTTGTTGAGACTGCTTCACAAAGAAAAACTTCCTCTGGGGATTTCAGCGTCAATCAGTTGCAGGTCACATTTTGCAGTAATTTAAGCCATAGAGTTAGTTTCCTCTTAAAAGCTTGTATTTCATACTGGTCTCTCTTTCAATTAAATGTATCCATTCAAAACAAATACTTGTCAGTTATTCAATTGCTGAAAAGTAAGTGTAATGCAGATTATATTTCTTTTCAAATTAACATGGTTTGGTATTTGCAGTGTTTTGTGAGTGTATAGAGACAGGTGGAAGAGCTTATACCAGAATGCTTTCACTGTAGTTCTCTGGGACAGTCTCTTCAATGACATAATTTCAATTTATTTCAGCTAGTAATAATATTACAGCATATGATACTGTGTTAAATGTTAGACTTGATCTCCTTTATCATTACACATGCATAAATGTAAAGCATGTAAAATGTAAGAAAGGTGTAAAAGGACATGATAGTTCACAAATTAGCAAGGTTTTGTAGTTAAGGCTATCTGGTTATCTGTTTTACTATGCAGCCTACTCATCCCCAGCACAAAGCTCCTGAGTAGCATCTGCTTTTTGACCCAACTTGAAGACACTGGCCTAAGTTATGCAAAGACTGCAGCCTAGGTGTGGGTATGCTGCAGGCGGTAAATGACACCTGAAACACTGTTACTATTTAGTTGCACATTTTGTTTATTGATCTTTGTATGTTGATAGTGGAGACTTTTTGCACCACCACCGCAGCTTTACTGTGTGGTTTAACATAGCACCTTCTGAGAAGCCAGGCAGTGGTGCACCTCTCTTGTGCTAAGACTTCTGATCATATGCATTTCCACTGGACCACTGACCCAGAAAGCTCTGAAGAATTGCAACCTTATCAGGTATTCAGAGGGCAAGTCTTAGGTATCATTAATTTAATCAGTTAGAAATAAAATTTTTGTGTCTTAACTTGTGTTTCCCCATCCTATTTTCTGTTTCTATGGAGAAGGACATAGCAGCAGCAGGAGGCTGACAGCCTGACTCTGACACTGGGACAGAGCTGTTCCTCTCTGCACCCACCATAGACACTGCAATCTGCTCCTCACAAGGGAATACATTTTACAACCTCTGTTTCTCCATGCTTTGTCTCAGGCAAAAATTGTATGAGGATTTCTTTTCACAAACAAAATGTTTGCTTATGTTCAGAAGGACCGAAACAATTCCTCTGTGATTCTTCTTGGTTCTGCCACTGAATTCATCCCTGTTTCACAGTGGTGCCTGTACAATGCCAGTATTACATGTAACCCCATGAACTCATTTAGGGAACATCTTGTTGAATGTGCTGGGATGTTTCTTTCATTCTCCACTACAAGCCACTCAGAATAAATCCTATTAAAAGTCATACAAATTGCTGTCATTAAGAAGTTAATCCTGTTTGGCCTACATAGAGTTCACATTTTTCTCCAGCAAAACATTAGAGATTCTTGGTTTGTTCATCAAGCAGCATATACCCTATTCCATGGGTGCTGAAAAATAACAGTGTCTTCTTTTTGTTTTGCACCCACTCTTAAGTTATCATTGTTTCATACACAATGTAAACCCTGGACCTAACCTAGCAGAGTGCATAGATGAGACTTACCTAAAATAGCAACCATGTGCATGTTGTTGAATACTGACCTGGATAAATTTGTACGTATTCATTATATCTCACATTACCCAACACTAATAATATGTTAATTCTAGTAATATATTATACTGCATATAACACAATCATTCATACTGAGATCTTGTCCATAGGGAAATGACAGCAGATCCTATGACAAAAGAATTTTAGCTTATAAAAAAATGATTTTATGGAAGATAGCACAGTCTGTCTAAATGAAATCTGATAGAATGGCATCCCATAAACTCAATTCACAGTGCTAAAAATACCATGCTGTCCTTTGTGAAAGTAACAGAAACCATCATATTAACTCCCTTCGAAAATTTTAATGAAGGATTTAGCTTGGAGATGGAATAGACTGAGCAGGCAAATTGACTGCAAGTACTTCAAACATCAGTTTTATTTAGAAATGGGGTTTCAGCTGATGCTCAGCATGCATTATTAAATGAAAAGTTGAAAGATTACTTTGAATGACATGCATGTGGTTCAAGATAACTTTGTGCATATTCTTCTTTCAGAGTACCCAAACTTCTCAGAGTTCCCGGAAATTGAACTTATATAGCATTAGCAAAAAAAATATGTAAAAAGAGCAACTTGAATTAAATATAATACATAATAGTATTTCTATGTATGGATGGAAGTATAATGCCTTTCCAATTGTTTATTAATATCTTAAAATCTGTCTAATTACAGCAATGTTAGTAGTAATTGTCAAACTTCTTTATAATGCTTTCATTGTCTTCAGGCTAAAACAAGTCTCTTCTTAGGAAGAGGCCTGAACTACTGGTACTAGGCATTTCTAGAATAAAGGGATTATTAAAATTCCCTGTCATAACAGCGCAGGAAGGACTGCAAGAGAGAGAATACAGGCAAAGTCAAACATGGATTCACAAACGGGAGGTCAAGCTTGACTAAGATGATGTCCTTCTATGATGAAACAACTGGCTTGGTAGATAAGAGGAGAGCAGTCAATATTGTCTACCTGGACTTCAGTAAGGCTATCTCCCATGGGCTGGATGAGTAGTCAGTCAGATGAATTTAAAACCGTCTGTACAGCTAGGGCCAGGGGGTGGAGATCTGTGCTACAAAGTCTTGCTGGATGCCAGCAGCTAGCAGTGTACCCACGGGGCTAATACTGTGTGCAGTTTTGTTCAGTATGGTCAGGATGATGGAGCAGAGCTCACCCTTAGCAAGTTTGCTGATTATACAAAACTGGAGGGAGTGGCTGATACACCGGGGATGACACTGCCAATCCAGAGGGATCTTGACAGCCTGGAGAAATTGACTAACAGGGACCTCCTGAAGTTCAACAAGGGGAAGTGCAAAGTCCTGCACCTGGAGTGGAACAAGCCCAGGCACCAACTGGGGACTGGCAAGCTGGAAAGCAGAAAAGGACATGGGTGTCCTGCTGGAAACCGCATTGACCATGAGCTATGGCAATGACTAAAGGCATCCTAGGCTGGATTAGGAGGAGTGTTGCCAGCACGTTAAAGGAAGTAATCCTTTCTCTCTACTCATATTGTGTCTAGTTCTAGTCTCATCAGAAAGATCATATATGAAAGATATGAACATACTGGAGAGAGTACAGAGGAGGGCCACAAGGATGATTAAGAAACTGCATCATCTTGCCTATGAGAAAAGGCTGAGAGAACTAGAACTGTTAAGCCTGGAAAAGTGCAAGCTTGTGGGCATCTCATCAACATATGTAAATAGCTAAAGGGAATATGCAAAACCAGAGCCAGGCTCTTCTTAGTGGCACCCAGCGACAGAACCGGAGTCAGTGGTTGCAAACTGAAACACAGCAGCTGCAGGCTGTCATCACCTTATGCGAAGGTGACTGAAGTTCAGCAGAGGCTGTGCAGGGAGATTGAGCGGTTTCCACACTTGAAAACCATTACTGTGCAATATGCTCTACGTCACCCTGTTGAGGAGGGAGGTCCCTTTGAACATCAACCATTCTGTGATTCTGTGTACTATTCTGGTCAAAGATAGCCAAGCAGAGAGTTGTGATGACTTCTGCAAAGACTAAGTATTCTACCTAGTGACTGTGATGTTGACAGTGTTGCACTTCTCACTGGCTTTACTGAGGCAGTTCCAGAAGCAGCAGGAAGCTCAGATTCATGAATGCAGCCTCCTAATAAAGCCTACACTGCCCTACCTCAGTACAGACCTCAGCCAAAAAGCCAAGTAAAAATTTTTACTTGAGAGTCATTTATTTATAAAACTGTGATAAACATCTGAGGATAATAGACATGGATTAATTGGCTTTCCGTGATATAATATGTGTTTCTTTAATGATGGTCGTTGTTAGAAATGTCAGTTTTCTTGTTTTCTTCACATTTAACAGACAGTCACATCTTAAAGATCTGACCCTAAATGTTCCCTCCTATAGGTGTAACTGCCATCATCACAGTCTTTCAGTCTGTTTTCAGTCTTGGAATCTCCTGTTATCAGGTATTAGATATTTTTGTTATGTTTCTTGAAAGAAAGAAAAAATATGGTTTTTTTAACATAGTTGGTAATAATGTGCCATTTTGGCAGCTTCCAATGCAGCTTGCCAATGTTTCCTACTGATTTCAAGTGTCTAAAGGGATAATTTCCCATTAAAAATCTTTGACATTATTCCTTATCCACACCATTAAAGTAGCATTAATTTCCATCAAAAAATATTCCTACTTGCATTTTCCTTTTCACTTACTTCAAACATAGAAGAGAAAGTAATATCATTCCCTATAGCAAGGTTCTTTTGTCGCTTTATTGTTTAAAAAAGCCACTTAAAACAAATAAACAGTACTGAAGAAGTCTCTATTAAAAGTAGTAACTCTCAACGAATTTATTTCTGGATATACTACATCAGAATATTATTTGCATATTTTCTGTGAACTGCCCTTTGCAAATCCCTAGGATGGTTTTTATCCAACTGTGATCATAGCAAACCTTTCCATCTGTGTATTTTTCAGTGAAAAATCTTCAGAATTGTTCCCAAACAGCCAATGGGCTCAAAAATCTCAACATAGTTGCATTATTCTCTTAGGAAAAGTGATAAGGAATTTAAGAAAAAGTTATCATTTTCCTAGGCTTTCTTAGCCATTACAGTGAGTAGATCAACTATATTTTTATTTTGAAAACACTATTGTTAGCAATACTATTTCATTAAGTTCCTTTAACTTCTAAAATACACACAATTTATATAGAATATTTGTCACTTCAAATCTACTAAATTCCATGCAACTTTATAAACAGAGAAAATTATTCTGAAAAATAATAATTCTGCATTTCTATATGATTTCTGTAATATTTCCTGGAGGCTCCAGAAGTTCTCCCTAGCGACTGGCAAATTAAACACATCAGTATTCCAGAAATACTTGAATATTGATGTGGGTAAAATGAGGCCATAAGAAGAGAGTCTGCTATTTCCTAAGGTATTTCTTGCTCCTGGAAATAGTTGCCTGTGGTGCTGGATATGAACATACTTGACAAGTGATTTATAGCAAAGTCCCGGAGAAAATCTTTGTCAGAATGAGAAAAATATCTAGATATTTCAAATCTCAATTCTGTTTTAACCTTAAAATGATCATTTGACTTTTATTGACAGAATGAAAACACTCATAGTATATTACAACAGAATTATGTATATGAAGGAAAGATGTTACATTTTCTTGAAACCAAATTCTCAGTGTAGTGAAATCCAGGAAAGCACTTCAGTGCACATCTCAAGTCACCTTTTTAACAGAAGGGATTCATAAAAGTGAGGGTTTGGGGTTTCACAGTTCAGTGCACAGTTCTTCTCTGTTCCAGAAACTTGCAAGAGGTAAGTGGAACTAAGGGAATGAGAATCTTTCCAAGAAATAGGAAGATTGGGAAAGTGAATAAGGATTATCTGAAAAATGCGTCATGGCTTGTTTTAAAATAAACCTTCTTTTAAAGTAGGCCATCTAATAAAAATGTGCATTTGCCTACTTTCAGAGTGAAATAAACACATCAAAAGAAAAAACATTTAAGGAGGTTTTAAACTTTAAGACTGTGTCTAAGTGATGTACTGAGTAAAAAACCAGCAGAATCAAAGCATGATACAGGTAGGAAATTGCTTTTGCAGGAGCTGGGACTTTGTTGGAAGAATGCAAGGACAGGTCATGTGCTCTGAACAAGACAGAAATATTAATCTAAATGAGACATCTGACTTAATACTTTATTTTCTATGAAGTCAGCCAAGCAAACATTTTCATATTAGATGTACCTTGCAAATCCAGTAAGACACATTTCTCATGTGACGCACCTTGCCAACAGTGGAGCATGAAGTACTGTGTCCTGTTTCTAAGAGGTAAAGGAGACACTATACCAGCTGACATTGACAGGTATCAGTATCCCAGGAGAAGGTCATCAAGGAATTAATCAATGTAGAAAAAAACTTTTCAGACACCATAGCACACAAGTAGCATCTACCCACATTGTCCAGTGCACTCCTAGGACCAGAAACACAGACCTGATTTAATAGGAGGTGCTGTTATTTTTGCCACGTGATAGAGGCACTTCTGTCTAGTCATGTGCTGGTGAAGGGGCTGTTGAGAGACAAAATGAAAGAAGCAGGGAATACATCACAGGTGGGCAAAACCATGAACTCAGCCATCATCCCACTCCTTGCTCGTGCCTGTGAGTGCTTGAGAAGAGGCAGCAGGAACAGGCTGTGGGTTAGGAAGACTGTCTGTTAGGCAGATGGTATGCATATGATGGGTCACACTTTGGGCCAACTTATCAGAGTTTTAAAGACACCAATTGAGAAGCCTACAGCTCTTGCTGAGAAATTTTACTTTTCAACATTGCAGCTCATCAGAGAGAATACAGAAGCACCTTGTTCTAATAGGGTAGACTGTGTTAAAGTCATGTGTTCAAGACAGCACTAAAATACATTGATAAATTAATTGGAAACTAATCATACAGGACAGAATGAATTTGCTGTGAAACACGAAAGGAAGTTAAGATAGTCTTATCCCTGCACTGGGACATAGAAGTCTGAGTTCTCAGGCCTCACACTGATCTTATGGCTGATTTTGAGACAGTCATTTCCCATCCTTCTGTTTCTCCAGCTCAAATTTCTGATGAAAATGATTGTCATACTTGTTAAGTGCTTTTGAGATCTGATTTTATAGATAAAAATCAAAGTGAGTTCTTAAGAGGAGATGCAAGCAGAGATACCTAATCTGTTGCTAAAATCTTTATTGGACAATCAGATAAAACAAGTATTTTATTGCTTTTTTAAGAAGATATTCAAAGAGTTAAACCAAAAATTACAGATCAGTAAGATTTAATCCAAGTCAAGGTCATTCTAAATGCAAGAAATAATAATTAAAATTAAAACAAAGATAACCCGACTATTGTTGACAGCACAGCTTTGTCATTAAAAAAACCATCAAAACACAAATAAACAAGATCACATCTCTTAAATCTCTTAAAATTATTTTGTTTACAGAAAAAGTAAAGGAGAGATTGTTTAAATTTATATATTTACTGCTTTTCTTGTGGTTTTGGACTATTGAACCTGTGAGAAGAAGTTCAAGGCACTTTCAGCTGAATACTCTGGAACATAAGGAGTAGGGATGGATTCTAGATTATCTGGAACCATACAAAAGAAATCTCTAGGCATACTATGGGATTTGGAGGGCTGGGGGGAAAAAAAAAAAAAACAACAAACAAAACAAAAAACAAAAAAACAAAAAAACCACAAAAAAAAAGGTAGATTTCATTTTTAAAGACGTGAAAAAGAACCAACAATATTTCTAATCCGCATCCTTGGCTAACCTTCATGAAATAGTAAGTGGAGATTAGGAGGATCAGAAACATGATGACTTGTGGGAGAGAGGGGATGACTGGAGCCCTGTCCGGAGGGTCTTACAGAGAGAAGGAGTCTGAGACAAACTCCACCTTTGCATACACAGAAACACCTCTCATGCTGCTGAATTATAGTCCTTCACTTTAGATAGCCTGCAGGCCATACTCATGAACTACAGCGCTACCAGTGCTATCATGTCATCACAGGCATTAATGTCACAATTTCCCCTTGAACATTGTTATAGAGCTCATTAGTAAAGCAGTTTGATTTCCAATAGTTTTTGTGATTAGTCTGTAGTAAAAAGTACCTTTTCACACTCAAAATTTCATATTGCCACGATAAGTGGGCTATAATATTCTTTCAAAAGCTCATTTAATTATTTGTAGAATTACAAGCAGTGCTATAATGATAAAATTTGTTAAGACACAGTTTTTATTCCTAGAAGAAATGTTGTAGAAGACTTTGAAAATACATTTCTGAGAACTGTGATTTGATTTAAAAGATATTTTACAGAGAGTGGGATGGCGGAGTGTGTTGAACAAGATGAATAATATGGAGAAAAAATCATATCACTGCACCGAAATGCAGTGAATTCCAAAGAGGAAGGTGATCCTCTATAATCTATGTTATAGCAATCCTGTAGTTAACTAAAACTTTGTCTGATGCCAAGGGCAGCGCAACAAGTAAATAAGGCTGTAAATTTGATGCTTACTCAACATTTATATGAGGGATTGTGCACTGTGATACAAAGCAAGGAATAATTTGATTTGTGATTTAATATGGATAGATCACAAATTCATTGAGCTCCTATGAGCAAGAAGCTACGGTGATTATCAGCTCCAAAAGAATGCCTGAACTTTCTTTGAGGTACAGATTTTTGTTTCCTTGATAGGAATGTTGTCAGACTAGGTTTCATTAACCGTGTTTGCTTAATAGATATCTTTGCTCATTAAAAAAGGAATAAATTAAATGAGTCCCAAATAGTAAAAAAATATTTTGTCTAAACAAAAAATTTTCTCGTTGGAGGGCTCTTAATTAGAGAAGATATTGGCAATGGAAAAAAGAAAATCCTGTCCCTGTGCAAGATTTTGAAAAGCATTTTTAAGGATAGTTTAATGTTGCATTTAATAAAACAAAGAGAGCAGCATGCAAGGTCTTTTCTATGGTATTTTTAATAGCAGAATTTACCATAATTTTGAGACAGTTAGGTTTCCCAAATTTCCCAAATTCCAAAAAGGACATTAATGTTTTCAGCCTTATCTTGTGATGCTCAGGACTCTGCCACAAAACACAGGTCTGTATCATTATGATAGGATTTCTCAGCAAGTGACAGAAATATTTCTATAAATACAACACCAACAAAAGGTGGGTCAAGGAGAATCTCCAGCCTTTAATTGGATGTCAGGGGAAAAGGGATGAGGAACAGGGGGAGGTATTTACTGCTCTTTTTGCCTCAGCCTTTCATGGTAAGACCATTAAAGTACCCAGCCCCCTGAGCTGGAAGACAGGTGCAGAGAGCATAATGAACCCCCATGATCCGAGGGGAAATGGTTATCAACCTGCTACACCACTTAGATACACACAAATCTATGGGGCCAGGTGGAGTCCATCCAAGCATAGTAAGGGAGCTGGCAGAATAGCTCATCAAACCACTTTGCTAGCAGCCCTGGTTAACTGGGAATGTCCCAGCTGACTGGAGGCTAGCCAGTGTGACTCCCATGTACAAGAAGAGGTGGAAGAAGTATCCAGGGAACTGTAGATCTGTCAGTGTGACCTTAGTGCCTGGTAAGGTCATGGAGCAGATCATCTTGAGTGCCATCACACAGCACATGGGATCATAGAACCTGGGTATCGGATCCAGCCAGCATGGGTTTAGGAAGGGCAGGTCCTGCTTGACCAATCTGATCTCCTTCTGTAATAAGGTGACCCACTCAGTGGATGAGGAAGAGGCTGTGCTTATTGTCTACCTGGACATTTGTAAAGCCTTTCACACCATCTCCCGTGGCATTATCTGGAGAAGCTGGCAGCTGATGGCTTGGACAGGTGCACTCTTCCCTGGGTAAAAACCTGGCTGGACAGCCAGGCCCAAAGAGTGGAGGTGAATGGTGCTACCTCCAGCTGGCAGCTGGTCACTAGTGGGGTTCCTCAAGTATTGGGGCCAGGCCTTTTAATGTCTTTATCAATGGTCTGGATGAGAGGATGAACTGCACTCTCAGTCAGTTTGGAGGCAACACCAAGTTAGGCAGCGGTGTTTATCTTCTGGACGGCAGGAAGGCGGCTCTGCAAGGGGATCTGGAGGGGTTGGATCAATGGTTTGAGGCCAATTGTGTGAGGCTCAACAGAGAGAAGTGCAGGCTTAGGAAGAGTGGCTGGAAAGTGGTCAAGTGGAAAAGGATCTGGGGGTGCTGGTTGACAAACAGTTGAACATGAGCCTGCAGTGTGTCCAATCCTAGCTTGTATCAGCAACAGTGTGGCCAGCAGGACCACGGCAGTGATTGTCCCCCTGTATCTGGCACTGGTGAGGTTCACAGCTTGAATTCTGTGTTCAGTTCTGGGCCCCTCACTGCAAGAAAGACACTGAACTGCTGGAGCGTGTTCAGAGAAGGGCAAACGAAACTGTTGAATTATCTGAAACACAAGTCTTATGAGGAGCAGCTGAGGAAGCTGGAGTTGTTTAGTCTGGAGCAAAGGAGGCTGCAGGGTGACCTTATCACTCTCTACAACTACCTGAAAGGAGGTTGTAGCCAGGTGGGGGTTGGTCTCTTCTCCCAGATAACAAGCAACAGGATGAGAGGAAATGGCCTCAAATTGAACCAGGAGAAGTTTAGATTGGATATCAGGAAAAATTTATTCACTAAAAGGGTTGTCAAGCATTAGCACAGGCTGCCCAGTGAAGTGGTTGAGTCACCATTCCTGGAGTTATTTAAAAGACTTGTGGATGTGGCACTTAGGGACAGGGTTTAGTGGTGAACTTGGCAGTGCTGGGTTAGCAGTTTGATTCAATGATCTTAAAGGTCTTTTCCAACCTAAAAAATTCTACAGTTTCATGAGTCTCTGAAATAACAGCTGGCTTTCTCATTACAAAAGTTGCCGAAGTGCAACCAACATTTTCTATACTCTTTTAAAATGCCTTTAAAATAAAAATATATATGCTTATTTATTTCCAATATACCATAAAAATTATTGCCATTTCTCACACATTTTCAGAAGTAGTAGCATTCCAGGATGCCATGGCAAAAGCACACTGATACTGTCAGAAATTATTAGATCAGTGACTTAAAGATGTCAAAAAGTATCTCTTAACTGAAGGGAAAGGAATCTAATGTGAGACATTTTCAAGACAGAAAATTGCCACCTTTTCCTTAAATGAAAAAATGCTGTTAACTTAGGAATTCTCAATTAAATTGGAAGCTAATGGCAACATAGCAAAGAGATGGGCTGCAGACAGATCCCTTTGTTAAATAGACTTTATTCATACACATTGTGTCATGTAGGAGAATGACACAAGGGAGATCTTTGCGAAGGTTTATTGTACGTAATGTCAATTTACCCATGAGATCGGTGCTTATATGCAAATCACATGCCCAAGCCAGCCAGTCTCCTTGGTGGGGACTCATTCTCACAGCCATGGCAGGCAATGGCTGTGTCACTATTCTCTGTGGGCTTCCACTGTGGGGCAAAAGTTGTATTTCACTCAGGTTGTGTGGGAACCCTGCCAATAACACAGAGCATCTCCCAACCTCAGTTCCTCCTAAAATGGACAGTTCCCATTAGAGGAGAAGACAAAAATTACAGATAATGCTCTTGGGAGGATTTGTAACTCTCATTAGTGCTTTCAGCAGCAGCAGACTTTGTTGTCTTTCTCTAGGCTAATTCAGTTTCCTATTATTCTTTCTTCTGTCATCCTCATTTGAGAAAAATAATAGAAGCTAATCTTTTCCAAAATTCACCTCAGTCTCACATGCAAGTGATATCTTACATTTCTTTCATTAGAACTGAGACCTCTATTAAAAGCATGTTGCTATTAAATTATAACAATGCTCATATGGAGGTACATACATTTATTTAAGCACCCAAAAACATGATTAATGTAATTTCAACCAATGATAAGGTAATGTAAAATGAATATCACCCTTTCATATGTTATTTTTAGAGTATCTACAGCAGTAGCAAAAACAGCATGGGGAACTGGGCACAACCTTCACAAACACAGTGTATGTGAAATCTTAGAAGAATAAATTAAGTTACTGGCATCTGTCTAGAAATAGAATCATCTTACAGTATGCTCTGTATAGAGGAAAACACACATGTTAGAAAATGAGTCAACATTTTCAGAAAAATATACTAATTCTGAGTATATCATATTCTGGTTGCTCAGTGTGAACACGTGAAGTCTGGTTTGTTCCGTGAGCCTCTCTCTGCATTTCCAGTCCTCCATCCATGTGTTTTCTCTCATGTTTAAAGTGCAAAGATTCCAGACACCAGATCCCATCTATTTCCCTCCCTGCTTAGTATCTGCCCAGTCCTGAAAGAAAATAACAATTTTTTTAAAGGTTGATTTTAATAATTAATTTCTCTTAAATGTTATGGGGAGAGACCAACTTTTATTTTACTCAATAAAACTCCTATGAAGTGATATTTAAGACCTAAGACCTGTAAAACTGCGTAGGTTCTTGAAAGTCAAGCTACCTTAGAGATCACATGAAAAAAATACTAGCATAATCTCCAGAAATTGCAACTACAGTGATGAAATAAATATATGTTAATGCTCACTGTATTTTTTTTCTTACTGTTCACTAAAATTTTCAGATGCAAAACTCCTGTATCATAGGGTAGAATACAGCTGGCAAAATCTCAGGAAAATTCTGTTCTGTTTTTTTCATTTTTAAAGTAAATTAATTTTCCATAAAAAGTACTTTGTCAAGATGTTAATGCCAACAATTTACGCAACTTCATAAGACATGACAGTATGAAGTTATAAAATATATCAAAAAGGTAAAGGCCATGTTTCATGATATTTGCAAAGGGCATATTTCTTTAATTCATGTTCCTGAAATTTTTTTGAGAAGTTCTGTGCATGCATTACTGCTGCCATTACCAATAATAATTTATTTACACTTTAGCAGAAAAAGAAATAATGCATAATATTGGCTATGTAGGTGTGCTCAACCCAAGCCAGTAGGGTAGGCAATAGGTACTACAGCTGTCTGCTTCTTTTATTTGCTTGATAATAGTTGTCATGAAAATTCAGCTCAAATTCTGACAGCAGCATGTTCCTGTAGCTTGGCTTACATCTTCCCTCACACTCTTCTTGTCAGCTCCTGCCCAGGAAAGCATCAATGTGATAAATTCTATTGCACTCAACAGGATGCAAGCACAAGCTGAAATTAAAGCACGTGTATGAGTGTTTACCTGAAAAGAGATGGATTTTTTCATGTTTTTATATAGTTTTTCAAGACAAAGTTACATCTGCGTAGGGTCATAATGCCTGTGCTTGGTTGGACTCTGCAAAAGCATGAAAATAAGCTGGTAAGCTCAAGTTCAATTGTAAGTATATTGGGATGAAAACTGTAAGTAAAATCACAACTTTGCCAAAGAGAAGATGAATTTTACTGTTTGCACCATATTATGTTTAGTGCTTTCTCTCTAAATGTATACAGTTATGACTAAGGACAGCATGTTCATACTGTTCTGGAACAAAGACTAATGAAAGCATGTTATTTCATAAAGACTCTCCCATTTTCAGTGTCAGTGGGGCTGGGTTTTGTCATTGATAAAGGCTGTCAAGTCCCATAGGACTGTATAGTTAGAGACCAAGAGAACCATTGATAATCAATACAGCGAACTGAAATGATTCTAAAAACTTTAGGAATGCAATGGACAATGATAAATCATTCAAAATGCCATACAGTTGGTTAAAGAGAGTCTGTAAGTATGCTTCAAATTAAATTCTGTAGTTCTTGACCATCAGATATGGAGCTTGTATCTGTGGAATGTTTTTACTGCTGTCTGTTAAGTTCAACATAATATTGAGAAAAGCAAGGTAACCCTGTTATTTTGACTCAGCAGAGCAGGCAATTTTTTGTGCATCTCTTCTCTATATGATTGTATATAACTGTTAACCTATTTTCCGGGCAGAGTTAACACCTATGAAACTTATTCTAGCAATTTTCTCCAGCTTCAGGTAAGTACTTCTGGTTTGAGACAAATTTGTATAACCAAATTATGTTGCATGTTTTTTTCAGTTTGGTTTTCCTAATTGTTCCAGATCATTCTTGATTGGTTCCTAGAATGCAACCATAAATACTGGAATTTAATTTCAGAATACTCACTTCTGCTCCTCAAAGAGAAATACTTACAAGAGGTGGCTTAGAAGCACATCTGTGCAGATGGAGTGCAGAGTCATCTCAGAAGTAATCTAAGCCCAAAAAAACCAGGGTGGAATAGGTCTTCATTCCATCCTCCATAAGGTGAAAGAGGTATTAATGAAGAACTTTAACTCAGTTTTCCTCTGAGATGGTTCCTGGAAGTTATGTTGCAAATGATGCAAGGTAAGACAGCAAACTTCAGTCACGCACAAATTATAGAAGAATCAAAATAGTTCCAGAATTTGGTTTCTTTTATAATTTATTATTATTAATGTTCTCCCATTACAGTGTAATTGAATAGGTCAAAACTGCAGGTAATTTCACAAATTGATTGATTCCCAAACTGCAACCAGTTAAAACTTGCTACAGTTTTTTGTTTGTATTAAACTCACATGCAAATTCTTAGATTCATGCCAAGTAATTAAAATTATGTGAACAACCAAAGACTATGTCTCACAATGCCTTTAGGCCTCCATTTTACTATGCAAAGATGTCATCTTTAGGATTCATTTGTGGTCCACAATTTTTCCATATGAAATTTCAGCTTTATAGTTAAACTAGGAGATTTATGGGTGGGTGGGTGGATGGATGGATGGATGGATGGATGGATGGATGGATGGATGGATGGATGGATGGATGGATGGATGGATGGATGGAGAGATAGTTGTATTTCTACAAATCCTTATTCCAAAAATGTCAAAGTTTCATTACGTGGAATATCTGGCATCAGCTATAAAGCTGGGAGCTCATCCTTGAATAGGTCTAATCCTTCCTAGAAGGTTCTCTGCAGAGTCAGTCTCTTTCAATTACATGTAAAGAGCAATGCCACACATTTTTCATGATCCAAAACTCTTCAAGCAGCAGTTTGAGCAACTGAAATGGCCGAAGGAAGTGGGGAGGGGAAGGAAGCTGACTTGTGTACCTTCATCTGCTCCACTGTTACTAACAAGGCAAAGAGGCAGCTATTACAGATTTGCTCTAGGAAAACACGATGTATTTTCCCTCATCTCAAAACTAAGGAATACATTTCTCTCCAACTGATCAGGGACAAGCACCTTCAAGTTAAGTGTTCTTCCACAAACAATGTTAAAATGGGATCTCCAATCATCAATTGTGAGTTGCAACATAATAAACTCAGTTTTCCTGTCCTTTCTCAGGACTCAGTATGATAAATTCTCAATGTTTTCTTTTTTGAGTAACCATATTTTAGACAGAACTTCCAATATTTTTTTTTTTTTTAAGAAGCACTGGCATCACTTATCTCATGCAAGGGAAAATAATGTGAAATTGATTGTCAGATTCATCTGACCTACTAACCCTGGGAATGTTTGTGTTAAAAGCTTTGAAACATTTTATACCCATCAAAGAAAACCCCTGAGAAACTGTAGCCTCAAACACTAAGTCCATTTTTTATGGTCACTGCTACAAGTAAATGAAAACCCAGTTCATTTTCCATGTCTGCTACACTTCCATTCACGTTGTGTGTGAAATTCAGGCCCCACTGAGACATTTGTCATTGATTCACTGAGATCACAAACTCATTGCATTTTTTGCAGCTTCAGTGGCTGTTTTCTGAGTTATCTAGTTATGATGGAAAATTCATATTGAGTCCACATGTGTATTAAAAATAAGAATTTTCTTACCATACAATTTTGGCCAAGCTTCTGCAATTATTTACTATTTATTTGTGTTTTTACAGTCACATACTCAGATGTCTTATGAATTCTATTGCCATTGACATAGCATTTCTGAAAATTGGAAAAATTGAACAGTTGCCATCTTCCATAATAAAGACTTTAATTTTAAAGGGTTTCATTGTTCTTGTATCAGATTTTTAACCAAACACTATTTTTAACTATTGTAATTTAACAGCCAAGCTACTGATATTTCAGTAAACTTTACAGCTATAAGGAAGGAAACAGTGTCATCCCTATTTCCCAGAGATATAAAACCTTCCCATTCTAACATCCCATATTTTTAGGCCATTTAGTTCCATTTAGTGACTCCCAGACTGAGCAGAACAACTCATGGTCTGAAAAGAAAACTAGACAGTTATTCAGCTTTGTTTCAACAGTAATAAAATGATGATCTGAAGCAGAAATGATGAGCTGTCATATGAGAAGATTACAGTGGAGCTGAATATTGAGCGTGGCTCTCCTGGGTCTCAAACGTAGCCATGCTAACATCTTACCCTCTCATCCGCTCTACCCAAGGCAGCTTGCAACAGGAGAAGTGTGAAACTTCTCTGAGAATTTAAACAGTGTTAGAGCTCATGAAATGTTCCTAACTAAATGCCACCTTGGCAAGCTTAGAACTTTACAAAAGAATTATTCAAGCTGAACTTCTGACAAAACTCACCTAAATAAAAGGCACTGGTCAAGGGCTTTTCCCATGGAATGTTTAGTGGATGATACACTAGAGGCAATAAGAAGTGTAGGTTCCTGGAGATTATGAAAACTGGGTCATTTGCACAATTTTTACTCAGGGGTCCTGTTTTTTGACATCTGACTTTGCAAATGTAGCTTTGTGCCTCTCTTCATTCACAAAATGTGTAGGAAAAGCAGGCTTCCAACTAGCCTTATGCCAAGACACAATTCTGCCATTCACCAAGCTGTTCCATTTGTGGAAAAATTCTTCTGCAGGAGGATGTAACCCCAAACACCCATCTACTCTCCAAGCAAGAACATTGCATGAGCATCATGTGTGGCGGTTGGTAATCTACATCAGATTGCCACAACTACTGCATGTCTTTATTTGGTGATCCTCGAAGAGCACAGCATTTGGTGGATAACTGCAAGGTCATGAGAAGCTTATTCATGGCTTAGCCTCTGTAGATCAAAGAGCAAGCTTGTTTAGCTTGTCCTGAAACACACACAATCTAAAAACCAAACTTTTCCCAGGGAATTAATAGGACTAAATATTTGCATAAAAAAGCTATCTCAGTCCTAACCTTTATATTCCATCAGTGGGATGTCTTCATAATTTTTCTCCTTTTGTTTTGTCTCCCATAGGCTAAAATAGTTCATGCATCCAGCTGCAGAATGTGGCTGGGCAATGGGGAACTCTGCAAGAGAAAAAGAGAATAATTTTTTCCTTCAAACACCAGTTTATTTTAACTGCTTCCATTCACCCTTCCTCCACAGTGGCAGGATATGTGACTGTTCACAACTATGCATAGGGCTCCCCTGTCCCATTTTTTGCCCTTTGTGGAGTTTGATCTCTGTTTGTTCACAGTAAATGGTACAGTACAGTGTATGTTTTATATAAAATAATCCAGCAGTTGTGTGACAGAGGGAAAAATACCATAGCTGGTGAGGTGGAATGAGAGGAAGGGAGAGAAAGATGGAAAGAAACTGCCCTTTCCTCTAATGCAGCTGTGCTTGCTGAGTTGGAGGAAGCATTGAATTTGCAGGACGGGGCAGGTTGGAGGAAGTCAGCACAATCCAGGAGATGTTTGAGAGGAGCAGAGTACAGAAACAGTGTCAGCCTCAGGGGCATTAAAAAGCAGGAAGTTTCTTAGGGAACTCAGAGAAGCGCCTACAAAGGGACCTGCACCTACAAAGAGAATCCCCAGAAGTTGCTGGACTGGAAATTCAAACTGAGAGGAAGACTTATCTTGCTAATTCACTGTGAGATTTGTTTTCAAACCCTGATATTTAATGCTTCTTAGACAGTTAACTGGCTGTAGCTTATTAGCCTGTGCTGTGCCAACACTGGGAGCCTTCAGATGTGTTGGTGTGTTTACCTCAAAAAAATATTTATCAATTCTATTCCAAGATGTTGTTATTTGGGGTTCTGTCATATTCTTTTTTCCTAATGTGGTCAACATACTCGTTCTGGATTCCCAGCTCTTGTTACATGACAATATCTATGAAAAGTGTTTTATTCTTTGCACTTATAAGTGCACCACAAAGTTCAGGGACTATCTTTTTGGGTTTTTTTGGTTGGGTTTTTTTGGGGGGGAGGGGGAGGTGTTTGTTTTTTTGTGGTGGGGTTGGGTTTTTTTGTGGGTTTTTTTGTTTGTTTGTTTGTTTGTTTGTTTTTGTTTGGGTTTTTTTGTGGGGTTTTTAATTGGTTGTTTTTATATTTTTGGAACAAATAAATGTTTGCAAGTCCCTGCTGTAAATCACACTGGAACTCCAGATATTTGGCACTTGCTTTTATTTTTCCATTCATTTTTATAACACTTTTGTGGTGATTTGACCCTGGCTGGACACCGGGTGCCCACTAAAGCTGCTCTATTACTCTCCTCAGCTGGACAGGGGAAAGAAAATAGAAAAAAAAGGCTCATGGGTCAGGATAAGGACAGGGAGAGATCACTCACCAGTTACCATCATAGGCAAAACAGGCTTGACTTGGGGAAATTAATTTAATTTATTAATCAAACCAGTGTAAAATAATGAGAAATAAATGCAAATCTTAAAAACACCTTTCCCCCACCCCTCTCTTCTTCTTGAGCTTAACTTTACTCCCACTCCACTTCCAGGGGCATAGGTAGATGTGGAATGGGGGCTATGGTCAATTAATCACACATTGTCTCTGCTCCTCCTTCCTGCTCAGGAGAAAGGCTCCTCACACTCTTCCCCTGCTCCATCTTGGGATCCCTCCCACAGGAGACAGTCTTCATGAACTTCTACAACATGAGATCTTCCTATGGGCTGCAATTTTTCACCAATTGCTCCAGCATGGGTCCCTTCCCACGGGGTGCATGGTGATCTGTTCCTTCAGGAACAGACTGCTCGAGTGCGTCCCCTGCAGGGTCACAAGTCCAGAAAACCTGCTCCAGTGTGGGGTCCTCTCTCCACAGGTCCACAGGTCCTGCTAGGAGCATGGGATTCCCACAAGGTCACAACCTTCTTCAGGTATCCATCTGCTCTGTGAGGTCCTCCACAGGCTGCAGGTGGATCCCTGCTCCACCATAGTTCTCCATGGCCTTCAGGGGGACAGCCTGATCACCATGGTCTGCACCAAGGGCTGAAGAGGGATTTCTGCTCCAGCACCTGCAGCACCTCCTCCCTTCCTTCTTCACTGACCTGGGTGGCTACAGAGCTGTTCCTTTCACTTTTTCTCACTCCTCTCTTCAGCTGGAATTTTACAGGGTTTTTTTGCCCCTTCTTAAACACCATGTCCGAGAGGCACTACCATTGTCACTGATGGGCTCAGACTTGACCAGTGGTAGGATTTTCTTGGACACAGCTGCCTTTGGCTCTGCCACACATGGAGGAAGCTTTGGCAGCTTCTCATGGAGCCACCTTTGTAGCCCTGTTACTAACAATACCTGGTTGTGCAAAGGCAATAAATCCCTATAACTCTCAGGGCAAAACTTCTTTTACAGGTGAAGGCAAATTTCTGAACTTCTGCTGCATTGGGACAAATCACTTGAATTTCATTTTGTGAACAAATGCAGTTTCATGGCTCATTGCTCAGACAATGCACACAGCAGAGAGGACACAAAATAAACAAACAAAGGGAAGAAATGTAGCCCTTGGTAAACCTGGGGGTACCTAACCAGAAAAGGGTTTTCCTTCCAAGTAGGGATGGCAATTTCTCTCATATAAAGCCTTCAAGTTGTGCAGAGAGATGTTGCCATTTCAATTTGGCAAATAGACATGGACTTTTTACTTCCTTAAGCCATCAAGAATAGATTTACTTTGTCCTGTAATCTTTGCAAGGAAACAGATGCAACGCAAATTAAAACAACTGAGTCTATCTAGACACTTGAGCAGACTGAGGCTTTCCGCAAGGTCATTTTTAAAGAGTCTGAGGTGCTCTGAATTTATCTACATTCTGCACAATAACTGCACAAAATTAACCTGATTCTTCTCACAGTTCTGTCCAGCTTTCAGATGAATTCCAGTATGATTTCTCCTTGGAGCACCCTGAATGAAAATCAAGCACGTGGTTTCAGACAGCAGTGAAGAATCCAAATAAGCTGGTCTGCCTTTAAACAGTGGCAAAAATGGGCAAACTGTTTCAGAGCATCCTATGCAGCTGCCATACAGAGATAGATAGATAGATAGATAGATAGATAGATAGATAGATAGATAGATAGATAGAT
>JAWWEV010000043.1:25596973-25646712 GCA_035583235.1 Hafferia zeledoni
TCAGCATGCTTGCAGCAAGCGTGGGTAGTGCCCTTCCCAAATCTTCGTTCGCGAAGCCTAGCCATGATGATGATGATGATGATGTGTATTCCCTAACATCTGAAGTTTCTTTAATGAGCTCTGAAAACAGCCCATCTTCCACGTCATTTGTCTTACTACATTAGAAGAACACACAAAAAACCCCCTAATCTCTGTATTTTTCATTTGATTTGGGGAAATAATTAGCTTTAGGAGGAACATTTTAATTGCTGAGATTCTCCTATTGCCTAAAATATTATGAAAGATAAAGGATTTGGCCTAGTCATGTTTTTAAGAAGTACTTACAAACCTAAGCATTTTACAGAGTCTGACTCATTATCTGAAAGCTTAGAAGGCACCAAGCATGTCATTATGAACTTGTTGTTCATGATATGGAACATTATCAGGCTTGGACTTGTTTTAATGGCATTTTTCAAGGAAAAAAAACCAGAACCTGTAAGAAAACAGAATGTGCAGTTCAGTGGAAAATGTAATATTTCACAGTGTTTCACTCCAAATGGGGATAAAAATGTAAAATTAGAATTGTGTTTGTGCTGAAGTATTATTCTTTAATATTTGAACACTTAGTATTTTATATAAGGACATTATAAAATATTAGATACTCTAGTATTAAAGTTTACAGTGATTCAAAATGATAGTTGATCTAAGAATTTTATAAAGATGAGCCATTTTTGTTCATTTATACTTCATTAAACTTAAGCAATTTAAATAAATTATCTGTTTGGAATGATGAAACATATTCTACTAACACTTAAAAATTAATCAAACTATAGTCAGAGATTATTTAACTGAAAATTAATTTCAAAGTAAAATAATCCTCTAAGTATCTGCTCAGCTGCAAGTTTCAATGTGTGTTTTGAACCTGTAAAATTGAATGAGGACAAAATTTTGCATGTGGACAACTTAAAATGGTCTGAACATACGTCTTCATTTCCAAAGGTGCAGGTAAGGACAATAACTGTATTTAACGTTGCTCTATGGAGCTTCATAAGCACTGTTGAGTGTGTCGAATTAATTTTAACTGATCTAAAAAAAACCCAAAAAAACAACAACAACCAACAAACGCAAGTTATTTTCCTTCCCTCCACAAGTATATCTACCTTTCTGAGCTATGGAAGGCACAACACTGCAGCTCCATTACATATGTCCTATAAAAGCCATCAAAAACACTAAGCACAGGAGCTGTGATGTATAGACACATCCTATGACAGTTTGTTGTAGCGAAGCACAAAAAGCAGGATAGACAAGAATGTACAGGAGGATCATGAATCTTTGCAGCTTCTGCTATTCTCCAGTACAAAGTGCAAGAAAAGCAACACCTACAAAATTTGCTTGAGTTATGAGATCAGCAGCAAATTAGATTTACCACTGCTCCTGCAAGCTGTGATGAAATTCCTTCCAGGGGCCCTTAGAAAAAATTCTATGTTCCCTCCCCCCAAAAAATGAGTAAGCATAGTATCAATAGTCTGAAGTATTAGCAATAACCTATTTAAACCAAATTATAAATTAAACTTAAATTTTTTATTAATTATTTTCCTTAATTATTTTTAACTTTCCTGAAAGTATCACAGTTGTAAAAGTCAAAATATTATGAACATTTTTTCCTTAATTGTTTTATTTGTGTTTATGAACAGGTGGCATTCTATATGTGCTATGATTTAAAGAGTTACTTGGTGCTACCAGAACAGCTCAGATGACAAGGAAAATAGAAAGCAAGATTCTTATGGTTTATTTTGGTCTTTACAAGTTCGAGACCTCAAATTTCTTGTAGGTTTAAGTGAAAAGGATGATGGAAATTGCAAAGATCATAAAGACATTTGGTCTGTAGACAAATGTCACAATTCCCAAAAGTCACTAAATCTTAAGCTTATGAAGAATTCACTCACAGTGAAAAATAGAAATATCTAAAGACTTGGCAGCACCTCTTCTGTAACATATTCTAGCTTTAAAATGAATTACGGTTTGGTAGAGAGCCACAGTAAAAATTGTGCAAATGCTACAGAGGAGCAGGAATGAGTATGTTAGTAGAAGGGAGAATATGCAGCAAGCAGGGAAGAGCAGAGGCATTTATATTATTTACATATTATATTTATTAGATATCTAAGATAAACTAATTCCAACCCATACCTCCACAAAGCACTGTAGGGCATCTGTGTACTCCCTCAGGGCTTGAAATTGTTGTTTCTCTTTTCTTTTATTTGAGGGTTTTTTTCAGTCTGCTGTTCCTTCAGTTTCTGATACACAGTGCTTTACCCTGTGCAGCAACGGGAACCTGGGGTTTAATGAGTGATAAATGGGTTCCTAAAATGTTAATAGTTTTGTTACATTTCCATATTAAAGCACATACCAGAAGTACCAGCGTTAAAATGTAGCATGTAAGACCAAAGAAGGAACTAAACGGACTTCTCTAAGGGAGTTCTTTTTCTTTTGCTAAACATCAGGTCATATCAGCTTCTGTTCTTAGCTGTTGTAAACCTTACTGGCAATATAAAGGACTTCAATATTATTTGGAATAGATTCCGTACCTCTTTAAACATTGGATCTAGTCAACAGAATAATTCTACAACAGCAATGCTGTATTTCTTCCACCCTCTACTGATCTCCAGAGCCCAAGGGTTTGTTGCATGATGCTCTGTAGCTCAGTCTGCTATCAGCAATGCAGAGCCATTACAGCAATCAGATGTAATCTGCTTTATCACCAGCAAAGCTGTTGCCAGAAAAAATTTCAGATTATCATGATTTTTATACTAATTATATTAGTAAAGGTGCACATGGTATTTAAAGCACATCTTGATTTTCAGTCCTAGAGTTGTATTTTCAAGCATAAAATTTGAGTGGCTTAGTTTGCAATTTTTTTTATTGAGCAAGAGCATACTTTGCACAAATTATGAAGGTTGAGTATGAAACAACAAGGTAGCACTTTTATCATGGAAATTTGCATGTTCAGCCAAAAGCCAAACTTTTAAGCAGATTTTCATTGTATGTTGAATTAGTAGAAAATTAGCTGTGACCAAAGAGAAAATTTTGATCGTTGAGCCTTATGGCTGAAATATCTAATGACCTTTCTTGTGCCAAAGCAACCCCTTTAAATGTATTCCCACGACTCCCTCTGGTGGCAAATCGCTCCATCCCAGGTGTGGGACTGCATCTTCCCTTGTTTTTTTTCTAGTGTTTCATATGCATTAGAGGCATACTGGTGGATTCTCAGCTCATCCAGGCAGTAGAAATCCAGCTAAAGTTTTTTGGTCATGTTATAAGAATTGTCTTTTTTCTTACTCTTATATAACTACCTTTTCAACCGATTAATGAAACTAGCATTAAATATGAATAATATTGAAAAGACTGAATAAAAAATACTAACTTAAATATTTTATTAAAATATAACACTTCTGATTTACATACTTCCCTTTCACACAGTCCACCACTATATCTCAGAAATGGTCATGATTTGTCTCAGGCCAGGCTGCTAAGGCCAAGAGCGGCACCACAAATGTGAAAATAGGGAGTTGCAATTCTTAGTCTGTGTAAAGATAGGAAAATTAAACCTGGATTCTCTTTTTATCTGGGGAAATTGATAGCACTCAGTTCTTTAAAGGAAGTTTAATGCCTACTAACTCACTTTTATTTTCAAGGTTTTTCTTTTCCCACCATCCAAGACAGCCCTTTCCACCTGCTGCAACCCTTGCAGACCATCCCTCCCTATCTGCTGCACAGACACATAATGGAGCCTGACTGTCTCTGTGTATAAGAAATCCTGCCAAACACAGTAGGAATTTGATGACAGAAGACCCACTTTGGCCTTGTCAGCTAAGTTTATGAAAACTGATTTGGTTCCAGAATTATCTTATGTAATTAAATCACTTTAATAATGGATAAACTTATTTGTAAATATTACACTGCAACTTTTTTTCACTTATGACTTGTCCATTCTTGTGCCATTCTGACCTCACTTTCATCAAGAAATGCCAATGGATAAAATATTAAGAGAAATTACAGATTTTAAAGAAAAAGTGATCATCCTCAAACTCACGAGCTGTAAAGGAGATGAAAATACTTCTGTTTATTCTGTTGTCAAATCAACCATGTTTTATTTGTTACTTTGCAGAGATCAGTAACAGGGGTTTTTACAAGGGCACTGTGTTGGTAAGTCACAATCTCTACCCACAACAAACATGTAATTCCTCCTCTCAACATGAATAAATCATCTTAGCTAAGTAAATAAAGATGATGTGCAAAAGCAGCATGAGTGGCCCAAAAGAGAGAATGATATGCTGTTTTATCTGAGGAATGAAAGGAGGATGAGCTATGAAGCACTGTAATGCAGGATGAGATGTACTGTTGAACAAAATAGAGCAGTCTGTCATTAAACAATAGTGTGCCTTACCAGGAGACTAAGGAGGTCTCTTTATGTCATCTCTGCTAAACAGAATCCTACTATTTTTAACATTTTAATTCAGGTTATAATTCAGGTCTCTCTTTCAGACACACATGCATCCCTGCCAATATATACATACACAATATATGTGACATAATTTTCTCTTGCCTGAAACGGAAATTTTTATTCAGTGATTTCGTATTCCAAGGCTGTTCTTCTGAAGAAAGGTAGTTCCAGTTATGTGATCCTAGTGAATTCATTATGACTGAGACTCTTATCTTTATCCTGTAAGTATCTATGCATGGGCTTTTTATGCTTGAATTTTATTTTTCCAGATGAATCCTACCTATTGCAGCTCTCATGAAGCAGAGGCATGCCTGCCCCAGTGATGTGGAATCAGGGTAATGGTTCAAATGCAACCTGGACACATCAGTCCTGTCCCTGTCTGACAGAATAGAGTAAACCCTTGCAAATGTTTTGTCCTCTTAAGTTTACCCTGTATTATAACTTCTTGGAGTCGATTGACAATGATAATACAGAAGCATGAGGACTGCCAACATAAAAATAGGGATCAACACCAGAGGCCCTTCCCAGAGCCCATTCCCATCCCAATGCCATAACCATCTGGTTGCAATTTCCATCCTGAGATTTTTTTTCTCTGTCCAAGTGGACATTCTTTTTCTAGCTGCAGAGTGATTCAACTACAGCTGAAGACAGAGCTAGCTAAACCAGCTGAAAAACAGAGGATTCTTCTGGTACAGGGACACTGTGGATCCAAATATCTTCAAACTCAGGAAGGGGTAGCAATCAGAGTGTCTTGGTCTTGGGTAAGTGCTTCCAAATGTCAGATGTGAGTATGACCATGTTAACAAATGGATTAAACAACAATATTGCCTGCAAAGCCTCTGGATTTTGTCTCAAGGATTCAGTGCTGGGGAGCCCTAAACTGAACTGTCCGTGCAATGTTGAGTTATTGACATCACATTCTGTGAATGATGTGAACCAAACAGAGAAAAAACACAGTAACATTGAGAATGAAGTTGGGGCTAATATCCAGAACTAAGAAGGAAGGTTGTGGAAGAGTTAGGGTTGTTGGTAGAGGTCATGTTCAGAAATCTGAGTATGTCAAAGACTGACTGCTGCTAAGTAAGTAGGATCTGTTATGCATTTCTGTGTTGATAAGACAAGAAACAGTAGCCTTTAATCAAAGACTGGATAGTTAGGCTAGGTAAAAAGGCATTTTCTTGCAACAAGGTAATTATACTAGAACAGCTCACCCCGGGAAACTAGATTCTCCATCACCAGAATTCTTGATTAACAGGTCATATACAAATACAAACTCATCCAGTCTGGAGCTAGCAGAGAATTTGATAACCTCCAGCTCTCACTTTTAATGCTATTTTTTCTAGGTTACGATTCTCAGAACACATCTAAGCAGTGAACTGAGGTGAAGTCATCCAAATTCTAGATTACAATAGGTGTTCTTCAGGAATTGTGTTTTGCAAAGATGTATTGGACACAAACTTTGCAGTTGAACACAGTAATATCCATTCACAACATATTGGCATGTGACAGGCAGGGAATTTTAGACTTCAGCAAAGCACAGCTAGTTAATAATAACAATTGCATGGTTTATTTATGGATGTAAATTTGTGTAGGTTCCTCAGGACCCGTAAAGTCAAGAACCCAACAAATTTTCCTTTCCCAGCTCTGCAACAAAATCATGCAGTTGTATATACAAAAGCATAGTTAACTTTAGATGGATAATTTCTTACCCAAGTAGTAAATGTGTACAACTCAGGTTTAAATATAGTATAATTCAGACAAAAATTCTTTCTATTTCTTAGTAAGACAAAGCATCCATAGCCTATCTGTTCTACTTTTTCTTCCTACTCTGCTTCTTCAGTAACCAGTCCAGCATTTATCCTGAGTGCTTCAGACACAACTTCTTTTAGATTCCTCTTGAGTTCAACTGTCTGAACAAACAGAAACCATAACTGTCTACTGTCCATATCATGCCCTCCTTGAATATCCCTGTTTTCAGGTACATACATTGATGGTGCTTTATTAGCTAAAAATACAGTGTTCAGAGTTACATATACTTAACAAGTCATCAAAGGATAGTGTAAGCATAGATTCATGGTCCGACACATTGAGGTTTTTATCTACACAGCTCCCCGAGCCATTAGCTGTTGACACATTCTTGGGTAAAAGTGGATCTTATTAGTGGATCTAATTTTTTGTACTGTTGTGGTTTAGGAATGGTATTCCCCCATTTAGAGCTTCTGTTAAAACCACACTGCCACTCACTCCCCCTCCCTGCTTTGACTGAAAGTACAAAAGGCAAAGATCATGGGTTGAGATAAGAACAATTTACTAGAAACAGCAATGAGATAAGAAAATGAACAGTAACAGCAACAATACTAATAATGGAAGTGTACGAAGAGAGGGTAATTTACATGTAAAATGCTCACCAAGCCCAGGACAATAAAACAGATGGCTTTCTTCCACCTGCCATGGTTTCATTCTCTCAGAAAAAACACATCCTTTTTGGAGGTCAGAGTCCCCTTCCCCTGCCTTGGCATGACATGAGATGGTACAGAGTAATGTTAGGGTCTTGGTCACCCCCACACTGTTACAGGCTCTGCCTCCTCATAGCTACTGCTCAAAATTAACTCTGCCCATGGCCAAAACCAGAACACATATGTCAGCAGCATCATATAGCTAACTGTAATGAAGAAATTCAGAATGTGATTTGGATGATACCCTTGCTCTTCAGTGATTTTATTCATCATAAAAGTCACGTGGAATAGACATAATTAGCATTGCTAGAGTATTTTATTTCTCCCTGGGATTAAGGCACTAACATTGTCACACTACACCCCAGCCACTATTTCTAGGCCCAAGCCTGTGTCTCCACTCCCACATTTCTTCTCCTTCCCCACCTTTGCTGCTCCCTCAGCCACAAGTTATGGCCCAGTCACAGAGACATGAGAGCAGCTGGCCATGGAGAAGGGTTTCACTGTAGGTTTTCCAGCACTGGGTGCAAGGTTACTTAATAAGACTCTGGCTTTGTTCAGTTCCTTTTGCCAAGAGCTTGGTCTCTGACCACAGCATATCGTGGCACCAGGATGCTGTTTCCCTCTTCACTGCTGGGTTTTTAAGTCCACAAGTCACAGCTCGTCCTGCACCCCTGGCCATGGGTCACAGCCCCACATGGATGAATGATGGAGTGCCAGGGCAAAACAAATCCTCTCATTAAGATCCATGGCCATTCCTAATAATGCAGCAATGTTACTGAGACACTCAGAGAAGGGTGATTTATTAACATAGTGCAAAAGCAATATGACTTTTGCTAACAGTAAAATTATAAAAGGCAACGTTTTCACTCCTGTAAATGTACTCATTGGCTTAGTCTAGGAGAAACAGTGAGTACAGGGAGGAAAAGGATTCAACAATTTTTTTTAATTAGGTCCTATAATTAGTTTGTCAAAGTTGAAGGATCATATTTATGTAGATTGGTTCTGGGAATAGGCTTTGGTTAGTTTTGTGGTTAGATAGGAGCAAAAACTACTTCCCATAGGTATGTTTTTCTATCTACCAGTGTAACTTCTTTCCCTATGTTACTTCTGAATTATTATTCTTTCATCATCTTCTTTTCTCTGTTTTTCTCTAATCACTGGATATTTTATTTTTCACTTACTGCAATATTTTTCATGTACATTTTGAATCTACTTCTTAAACTCCTTGGTGATTTAATGAAATTCATATGTCTTTGATTTCTTTCCAGAATCACAGCCTAAAACATATTTCCTATCCTCTCTTTGATGTTTTCCTTTAGGGGAATGTTCTTTAGATGGACTACTCTTAAACGACACACTCCGTGGAGACTATTCCTTTCCGTAAGTACATTTTAAGCTCCTTCTTAATAGCACACTCACATTCACCTTTAATGCCACCCTGCTTATCACATCAAAGTAATGTTTGTCTGTAGTGCCTCACTGAGGTGTAAAGAACAGTATATCTGACAAACATCCGATGATGTGCATGTGAGTGTGCCTCAACATGGTATCTCTTGAAATCACACGGTTTGAAACAGAGCTAACTACACTTCTTTATGAACAAGGAAATTTGTCTCCAAGCTGAAATAAGAGGATCCCTTACCAAATTTCTATCAAGAGGATTAAAACTCTTCAGAGCACCCTGTGGGAAGATACATGAAGTCTGGAGAGAACTGAGCTCCTCTAAAGCCTTTTACACTGTCTCCTGGGTGGGAACGGCAGGGTGGAGCGCTCTGTTAGTCAGTGCTGCTTCTCCAAGCACAGGTCATACAGCTCCCTGTGCTGCTACCAATGTGGTTACTGTCCTCTCTGCTGGTGTCTCACTATTCCTGAATCATAGGAAGGTCAGATATTTCAGATCAGAATCTCAGTAGAGATGACTAAGTGTTTTCATAACATATGCATCCCTCAGTAGCCTGCTACCGCTGTAATTCGGGCTGTTCAAGGCCTGAAGACTGATTCTGAAATAGTCTCTTCCCCAGGCAAGCACCTCCCCAGTTGAAGAGTTCAGAGCACCCGGGCAAGGGCAGAGAGTCGAGCACTGCTCCAAAGGCACCTTCAGGGCTAATGTGTTTGACATTGTTTTGTTTACACTTCCTGCTGCAAATCAAGATGACACCTAGAAAATTAATATATAAAGACCCTTTATTGAACAACTACATCCTGTTAGGAGCTCAGACACCAGCTGTGAACACTTGCTTGCTAAAGCTTCCTATTGACATCATGCAAATGTAGAGTTCTTATTTAGAACACACAGAGACAGCTTTTTAACCTTTTTTTCCCCATGCCTCCACCCTTTCCCTTCCCAGTGTTGCTGGCCTTGGCTTTTTATAACCCAGCTGACATGCAGTCTTAGCAGCAATTGACAAATCCATCAAATTCTACTGCTCTGCCCCATTTGAGACTCTTCAAAAACAGCACACATGAAACAAGGGTTTGCAGTGATTAAATATATATCAGAAGGATGTCATAGGGACACCGCACTAAAAATTTAGTGTTTGGAGGGGGAAGTATATACATATCTTCCTTAACAACACATTTTCTCTGTACTTTGATCAGAATACACTTAAAGATCATTTTTCAAAAATAATTACTGTTGGAGCTGTTGATAGTATTAGTTTTCATAAATTCATTCAGTTATAATTAATATGTGCTTTCAAGGACCTAAAAGGGAAGGCACTCAATATTTCTTGTCTCTAATTTTAGTATGATCTGATTTTCCTCTGGTTGCCTTTCCAAACACCTGGGGCCAGCCATATGAGTAAATTAGATTGTGCTAAAATGCATATTAATGAAGCTCAAGCAATGGTTCCCTAAAGGGACAGTAAAACTATATATAACTCCTTTTTTTCCCCTCTCTTGGTTAATGTGTCTTTCAATACATTTAGATCCAAGTAAAATTATGCCATTATGGAATAGCAAAAAAAAAAAACAAAAACAAAAAAACAAAAACAAAAACACACCACCAAAAAACTCTTAAAACAAAAACTGAGAAGCACATTTATGTGCAATGTCTAAATGATCACTCCTTTTAATACTTGCATTTTACAATTGATTCTTATTAAATATGGATTTTCTATTAATGGATTTATTCTATGAGAAAAAATATTATCAAGATATTTGAGGTAGTAAGAAGTGACATATTTGTTAATTGCCTATGGCAACCTCTGAATTCTCTTCTCCATTAAAAAATCCTGATGTCTCATTATAATGAATAGCAGTGGAGAGCAATGACCAATTACCACGTGTGACTCTGAGTATACAGAACAAAAAGAATGCATTTCAGAAGAGGAATCTCTACTAAATTTCAATTCCTCAGTCAAGTCCTGTAGTGCTATCAGGAATTGACTACAAAAGCATTTCAGTCTGGATCGGGTGGGTGTTTTTCAAGCGGATCACTGCCAACCACACCTTGTTCACACCACAGAGTGGTTATAGAGCACATGGCCCTGATTCACTGAGGAGAAACTAAACTCAAGATAGACTCAAGAGGCACATTAAAAGTGCACTGACTGTTCACGGGCATTCAGCTCATAGAAAGAGACTAGATGAAGTCTGAAATGGAAAGATCCTAAATGAGTGGGCACTGGATCCTCAGCACCACCACTTTTAAGCCAGGTGGATGTAGAGCATACCGCTTGGATGACTAAGGGAGCCCAGGTCATCATATCAGAAAAAATCAGTTTTGTAATTAGAACAGGCTTAGAGAGGATGTGACTCAGTGATAAACAACAGGAAGGGAATAGAGCTACCTAGTCACAAAACAAACTGACACAAATGAGTATTAACTGCTTGCATCCTAGAAATTAGAAGGAAGATCTAAACACAGATCAAAAGACTAGAAAGAAGATCTAAACAAAACTGAACTTTTGCAACAAACTTTCAGCTGGACTATCATGACCTAAGAGAGCTCTAAATGCTTTCAAAATGCAAGTTGTAGAAGGAATTGTGTAATAGTTTTATTATTTAAGTGTAGTGGGTAGAATATGAGACTTTAACCTATTTGAATGTGATGATTCATTTCTAAGCATTTTCAAAGCACTAAGTTCTCCATATTGCTATAATCAGACCACTTTTTAAACAGGTTCAAGTAATTTTAAGTGCCTTTCAGTGTTAAACGGGGCAGGGGAAATACACAGATGACTAATCACTGTAAAAAAGGACAACTGAGCAGATCTTTGGGATGAAGAATCATAGAGTCATAGAATCATAGAATAAATATATATATATCTGTTAAACTGGATGGAAATATTGATAGTGGCATATATGTTAAGCACCTACAGTGACCTCTTCATTTCCCTCTTTAAGAACACTGCCATGCTCATTATAGTGGGTAATAATTTCAAACATTATCTTTACAAACAGTGTAATGGTCATGCAATTTCAGGTTGTGGATCTGCATGCCAGTCAGCTGTCCTGCCCAGTTACGTGTTTATTTTTAATGCACAGTGTAACGCATATCAGAGGAGGCAATGAAGAACAGAGACACCAAGATTCAGTGGTTACTTCTCCAAGCATTGCCTGTCAGCCAAGGGCTTTGCCATGCGTGATTTTCAATTAGAGAGAGGGGACATGTATTCAAGAAACATTCATACCATTCAAGAGGAGATGTGTATTCAAGAAGCTATTCAGGTTTTCATTTTCTTCTGAGCACCCCTTCAGAGTCAACAACGGAAAATACAGGATGAAAGTTCTCTCTGTATTTAATGAAATTTACTTCTTTCATTTTACTGTTCTCTCCCAGTGAAATGAAATTTTTAAGCATGCCAAAGCCTTACTTGTAACTTTCAGAACAGCACTCAATTTTACAACTATTGAAGTTTCATTTTGAGAGTTTTATTATTCCTATTATTTGCTTTCTTTCTCCACTGCCTGTGTGGTTTCTTTCTTTCCCCTCAAATACCCACCCTCCTTGCCCTTCTCTTTGAAGACAATCCCAGCCTCCCTTTGCCACCATGGGTAACATTTGGAGCCTATTAGTTTCCATCACTGAGGACTGTAGGAATAAGTACCCCTGCTATCCACCTCCCCTCTCCCTCCTCACTACTACTCATCTCTAGGAGCAGGCAAAATGTGTCTGACTTCTTCTGAGGCTGAGCAACAGTTCCTGAGGTAGGGTATCCTGGTAGGAAATGATCATTTGTTTCCACTGATTGCTCTGGACACCCAGGGCACTGGAAAAGTTTGACTTATGTGGTATCCATCATTTATGCAGGCAGAACTGAAACAAACACTGAAGAATTAGTGATTCGCCAAGAATTAGCGATTTTTAGAAGGGCTTGGGATCACTCATGATGAAACGGGCAGCCAGCTGGGAAACTGAAGGTCACGCAGGTGCAGGTACACAGGCAAAGGATTCTCTCATTCAGAAGCAGTCTGTGGGAGCTGAGAAGGAAAAACCGCAATTTCAGAATGTTCTCCTAGGAATGAAACATTAATTTAGAGCTCCCACAGAGTTTCCTGAGACCTCTGCTTTTATTCTATAACTGTAGGATGGTTCAATTAGGCTCGGAGAAATTAAAATGCCAAAAATAAATTAGAGCAAATATTAATAAATGCAGAATTAAAAACTGAAGAGAGAATGGTGAGAAAGCAAGATTTGGCTAAGATATTTTGACTACATCTGAGAGTCTTTCTATAAAAGTAATTCCAGGTCAGTTAAATTGCTATTAGAAAAATGAAATCTTTTGCATAAAATATGCAAGACTTTTAATGTCTCATCTTTTATGTCTTAATTGTATGGCAAAACATTTTGCTAAAGTAATTTTGTGCATTTAACTTTGAAGCAGTTTTAAAAAGTCAATGACATGGTTTTAAAATATAGCACATGAAACAACATTTCTCTCAACATGCAGCAGTTGCCATAAACAGCCTTAATTTCCAGTCTAAATTAATGATCTAAATATATTCAGACAAATTAATGCAATGGAAAATTATAGAACCCAAACTGTATATTTATTTATTGCGACATGTTTCACTTGCATTTCATCTGCCATTCATACAAGGTTACTTCAAGTTTAGTAATTTTTCCACTTTTTGGGCTCAAATGGAGAGGAAAACGTCTCCAAATGTTCATAATCAAATTGGAAAATGTATTTTGTACTAATCTGTTCACTAATCAGGAATATTATTTCCTAAATATCCTACATTATAGCTTAATTTAAACTCTTCCAACCATGTTCAGCTGTTTAAGACTTTAACTAAGTGAACAATACATAAAATTGGGCTTTCAGTTTATGTGTGGGTTGGTTTTGAAGCAGCCAGTCCTGCAAAGTGAACGGAGTTGCAGAGAATCAGCAGTACACGTGCAGGGTTTTTCTGCAGTCTCCCAATGACAACTTTGTAATTGCTTTTAAACTGACACACAGCACAGGCAGTCTGAACTGGGGCACCACTGAGACTGGCTTCATTGAGAAAGGATTGTATTCCTTGAGGACAGGATTTCTAATAGCAAAAGTCCTCTTAGATAATGATATTCACTGATCATCTCATATTGGGACACTAGAAAGTAGATTACCTCCCTCAGCAAGTGCTAATACTGAAAATCAAAAGCAGTGAATGGTAGCATTTATTTCATAGTCCTCAAAAAGAAAAGGCTTCTATTTTACTACAAATTAATACCTAGTTTCTATGAGACATCTGTCCTCTCACTCTCCAGACTATTTTAAAATTGAGCCTCTTTCTCTTATTTTAGACACTGTAGTTTACTATGAACAAAACCTCTAATTGTTCAGTATGCCACCTGTTTGATAGGAGGAAATGAGGAACAGTTACTATGTCTGCAGGTTTCACATGGAGACAGGGAGGACAATAAAAAATGAAATTAATTTTTTTTATAAGGGAAAATGAAAAGAAACCATTTATGAGCATCAGAATGAATGGCTCTCTTTGATTTTTTTATATACATTTATATATTTTGATTAATGTCTCACAATTGAATTGCATTGGCCTCACCTTCTTTCTAGTACTTCTTAAGCCTCTCACTTATCACACTTTGGTATGTTGTGGGAAGCTGGGGATGGGCATGGGTACCAACAGACAGAGGCCCTTCTGCCCCTGCATGTCCATGTGAGCCATGGAGAACTGCTCTGCTCATCCCAGGGAGGAGAAGGCTTTGTGAGCAAGATGTGTTGTGTGCTGGCCCCTCATAGAAACTCCTTCAACATCAAGAAACTGACTGCACTGCCAGGTGTGACTAATGCTGGTCCAACAGATTATAAACTGGTTGTGGAGAGCTGAAGTCAACACAAAGCATTTTACTAAACTGGGCTAAAAATGCAGAAACAAAGAGAATAAAATTACATATAGTAATGAAAAATTAAGTATAAACACAGGTGAGTCAGTGCAAAATATGCTGGCTCTTCCACATCACCTCTGTACCTTCTTCCACTCACTTCATGTCTCCTCCACTTGATTAAAATACTCACTTTTAGTGATGTTTGACATCATGCAGGAAGAATTCGGGAAATCCCACCCAGGACTTTTCAGGACCACATGCCTCCAAACATTCAGATTTGCCCTGAACACGCATTGGATTTTGTGGTTCTCAAAAACACAGAAAGCTTGTGGTGAATGACTTCAAGTTGGGAAACCGAGGGCTGGCTTTCTGTAATTTCTCACAGTAGTGAATTTATAGCAAATAAATAGCTGCTGTCTTGCAACATTGATAATATTATTCAGTCTGGGGAAGTCCCTATTAGTTGTGTGATTTATCACAAAAAGTTGGAAGAGCCATTACTGCCAGCACACAGGTCAACCACGGGCACAAAAAAATTATTTGTATGGGCATAATAGGGTTCACCCAGCTCCAGATGTATAAAAGCTCCTTTTCCAGATGTCTTACTGAACTGCAAAAGCACAGGGAAAACTATATTTCATATGCTTTTCATGCAGTGCATGGGATTAAAACATGTAGTAGAGGAAATCTTACCTTTGCTCTGATATATGGCAACCTTAGCAGCAGCTGTGCTGCCTTGCAGATCCTTTCAAAGCAGTGCCCTGAGCCTGGACATTGCAGCCATGGATCTTGAAATGAAAGATGTACAGGTGCAACATGGTATTGAGAAGGTCTGAGTGAGACACACTGATTCACTCCACACACCTCTCCCTCAGGGCTACCCTTGGTTTGGCCAGGAGCAGCAGCTGGGCATAGGCAGGACAGGGGTTCATGCCCAGGGGGAGATTCAGGGCTCACAAAACCCAGGATAGGAAGGCTCCTGACAAGACGTAGAGCAGTACACTTGTTCTGTGCTTCACATGTGCTTTTGGAGGTGGCACCTTCCTAAAAACAGGCTCTGGAAAATGTACACACAGTGGACATTTTAACCATCAACTGTGGCAGTGGAGATGACAATGAATATGTTTCAATTGAATTTCCTTAGAAAGTAAAGTTGGCCATGGAGAAAAATGAAACTGGGTTTAGGCTGGAAGAAACAGTTTAAAAAATGTTTCTCTTCAGTGTTTGCAAAAAGTCCTAAAAGCAGGTACAAAAGCAAAGTACAGCAGCTGCCAGCAGTTTGCCATCCTAGATAAAGTGCTCCAGAATGGTTTTTCCTCTTAGGAAGGTGAAACAAATGTACCAGCAGCTCTCAAACACAAAACAGATTTGCCCCAAAGCTTCATAATGAAAACAAGCTTGAAAATGTTCCTCAGATGGAACTCTGCTCAAGTACAGCACTGTGGTGGTGTGCAGGTGCCCTACAAAGCCATTCTATCACTCTCTTCCTCAGCTGGACGGGGAGAGAAAATAGATCAAAAGACTCGTGGGCTGGGATAAGGACAGGGAGAGATCACTCACCCATTACTGTCGTGAATCAACTTGAGGAAATTAGTTTAATTTATTGCCAATCAAATCAGAGTAGGATAATGAGAAATAAAACCTAATCTTAAAAACACTTTTCCACTCCCCTCCCTTCTTTCTGGGCCTAACTTCACTCCCAATTTTCTCTCCCTTCTCCTCCAGAGCAGTGCAGGGGGATAGGGCATGGGTATTGTGGTCAGTTCATCACATGTTAGCCTTGCTGCTCCTTCCTCCTCAGGAGGAGGAGTCCTCACACTCTTCCCTTGCTCCAGGGTGGGGTCCCTACTATGGGAGACAATCCTCCATGAACTTCCCCACTGTGGGTCCTTCCTATGGGCTGCAGTTCCTCACAAAGTGCTTCAGAGTTCAATGGGGTGCAGTCCTTCAGGAACAGTGTTTAACATGGGTCCCCCATGGGATCAGAAGCCCTGCCAATAAAAATGCTCCAGCGTTGACTTCCCACAGGATCACATCCTCCTTCGAGCATCCCTCTGCTCCAGGATGGAGTGCTCCTTGGGCTGCAGGTGGATGTCTGCTCCACCTTGGATCTCTGCTCCACCTTGGATCTCCATGGGCTGCAGGGGGACAGCCTGCCTCACCATGGTCTTCCCCATGGACTGCAGGGGAATCTCCACTCTGATGCAACTGCTGTTTGGGCAGGCTTTTTTTCCCCCTTAAATCTGTTATCCCAGAGGTGCTATCACCATCACTGATGGGCTCAGGCTTGGCCAATGACAGGCCTGTTCTGGAGCCAAATGGCATTGGCTCTGTCAGACATAGGGGAAGCTTCTGGCAGCTTCTCACAGAGGCCACCCCTGTAGGCCCCTGCTACTGAAACCTTACCATGTAAACTCAATCCAAGCTTCTTTTCTGCCTCTCTCCTCCCTGCCTCCCTACCTTGCCCAAAAACAATGTCCTGGGAAAATGAGTTGTTCCTGTAGTTACTCTTGAAGACTGTTGTATTCAGGTTTTGGTGAAGTAAGGCAGAAGACAGTAGAACCACTGAATATTTGAATTGGTCTCAGCCGGTCAATTACTACAAAGATTTTCTGCTCTAGTTGCTTGCAGAGAGATGTGCGCTTCTTAAAACCCCAGCTATTTTCTGTTTAATTTATTTGCAAAGCAAGACATGAGTGTAAAAAAATCAATTGAACACAACAATTTTATTGGAGTTCACATGTTACAACGAGGTGTATGAGCACAAGGCTTTTAGCAAGACAAGCAAGTAATCCTGTAGCTGCTTTCAAAGATATCTGCTGTTTGCTGTTTGTGGATAAGTACACCATCAGTTTAACAGGTTTTCTCCTTGATCAGTTATTAGCCTTTCCTTTTATTTTCCTGAAAGTTTGGGTGTTTTTTTTCTCTTTATTTAGTTCACTTGCTACTTTTAATAAAGGGTGCATCCTGTACTTCTGCACTTTTGAGGAGTTTAGAGCATTATAAATCCCTACTTTCATATCTCTGTTTCAATGGTTCCTCTCTATCCCCAGTAGTTTGGGGAAGGATGACAGAGGAAGGATGAGAAGTCAATAGAAGTTCCAGCAGATCAAGGAATAGGCTAATTCAGGTCTCCACTGCCTCCACATTAAATATTGTGTTGCAGTCCTCAGGGGCTGAAGCAGAACCTTTCATATGAGAATTGGCACTGAAGAAGTTCCAGAATACAAAAAAATGGATGAAAGCCAAATAAAGTCTGCAGACTTGAGATTCACAGGAATAAAGGAAGAATTAATACTCATATGCAATCATGGCTGATGTATTAAAAAAAGATATAGAAAAGATGTCAGAGGAGAATTAGCTAAAACTGCACTATAACCTTCAACTGATAAATAGATCCTTTTAACAGATTATCTCCAGAAATCTTGTATCTTGTATTTATTTCTACACATTATTTTTGCTTTTATTCAAATACTTTAGATATACATTAGATGCAATTGATGTTTAAATTTTGTTCAATCCTTATGAGGCTCAGTGGACAGAAGCAATTCAATCAGAAATATGAATTATGTGAAAAGCAGTGAGGGAGTGTCTCTTCATTCAGTGCACAGAAAAATTAATATCCACAGGACAGCTGCTAAATAGGGCAGATTCTTTTTCATTGCTTCAGTAGTAAAGCCACACTGATTTTGTTCCAAGCAAGCATTATATGCTCAAGAAAGATGGGTAGCAGAGCTGAAATTTGCTGAGAGGGAGCAGGGGAGAAAGTGTTCTATTTGTCTGTAATGATAAATACCACAGTAAACCACTAAGCAGCTGTTACTTTACTCACATTAATGATTTCTGCTTTTTTTTTTTTTAAGCTGATTTTGTCAATAAAACAAAACTCCTAGTTTCACACTTGAAAAGTAAACAACGTTGAGTAGGATATAATAATTAGTCAAACTTACCAGTTTATATCCCTGGTTAAAAGGAAATTATGTTCTCACTAATGATCATCAATTATGCAAATAGATAGAAATAGTCTTCTTTAAAGACCTCAGGACCAACAGTAGTGGAGGGAAACTGGAGAAGCAAAGTAACAGAAGAGACACATGCACCCTGTAAATGCTGCGAATCCGCAGGAGCCCTCAAACCAAACCTGGTGCAGGCAGGTGCACAGATGCCAAGAGGGCAGGGGCAAAGCATATGAGGCACCTGTCTTGAGTCACTTCTTGGATCAGGATGACTCCTCTAAACTCAGCACAGCCAAGTCTGGGATTAAAATACCAGATAGTTACATGCCACTCTGTTTCATGTCAGTGCTATGAAACAAGGCTTTATAACACCTAAACCTGGAAAGTAGAAACAGGAGAAGCCCCAGGACAGGAAGGACCTTTGCAACATGCTAAGCAGAAATACAGGTCTGGTCAAAGTAACTGGCTCCTTTGCAAACTCTGAATGGTGAGAAATAGCTGAAACCTAGAGCTAATCAATCAAATAGTTTCATCTTCTCATGCATTGCCATGTCATACCTTATTCTCAACAGGAAGGTTCTGCATAATGACACCAGCTTTAGCTCCTTAATACAACTGTCTGAAAGGGTAATTTAAAAGTACAGGCTAGGAAAAATTCCCTCCACAGCTCCAAGGCAGACTGGGGGGAAAACCACCTTTTTCCCATGGGTCCCAAAGCTTCTTCTAATATTGAGGTCATGTAACAACTTATGCAACACCACATCTAATCTCTCCTCCCACAAAGGGAGTACCACATCTTTAGTACATTATAACAAGACGCTTTATAATTAGTTTGAACTGAGAGAAGAAATATGGCCTATGGTTTCTTGTCATTTAATCAGTGCTTCTGCCAGTTTAGGGCATTAAAATTATAATGTATTTGCATCAAAATATAAGGAAGACTTCAGTAGCAAAAACTTATATTCCGCAGAATTCTCCATACAACACTAGCGCAAATTTCCTATAGTGTAGAAGAAGAAACCATATTTACACTAAGTTCACAATAATGAAATAAATAAATTAAAAAACAGATGTTCTTCCCAACTCTGGAATGAAAAATGGAAAAGAGGATGGGGGAGGAAGCTGGAAAGGAACATTTACATCAAGTACTTTTCCTCAGAACAGTGACAGAAATTTAAAATTATATTTGAAATTCTACTCTTAGAGTTGCACTTCAGTTTCTCACACATTTTGAAGTACTAATTATAGAAAGACAAGTTATTTTAATTGAAGTTTGTATATGAAAATTCCTATAAAATATGCAGATGTAACACCCTTATGTGTTACACTGGTTTATAGGCTAGTTGGCTTTATGTACAGTGATGATATCATATATGACATTTATATTTTATTAAAGTGGTTGGTAGTAATAATAAAGCCTATATATATATCCTCAGTTTTAAGATTGTTTGATAACACAGTGTTGTTTTAAAAACTCTCTAATAAATCTACATAGAGAGAGTGTGCTGCCAAAGAAAAATGGATATGAGTTCCTTCTCTATCAGCTCTATAAAATTAGATCTCCTTTTCAATTCTATTTCTGGACCTCACAAGATTAACCTTTTTACTTGCTTACAGGTCCTTGATAATGACAGTTTCTGCTTTTGGTTTTGTTACTGTAGGGATATATAAACAGGAAAAAACCTTTCATTTAGTACATTGTGCACACCAATTTAAAGATATATATATTCTTAGTTATAAATATACAGTGCTGATATTAATTCTAATAAGTTATATGTATATTTCTTACTGTTCTACTAGAGATTAGTTTCTGTGAACAAGTAATTACTGTAAAATTTTCATTTTTTTCGTGTTTTCTAACCAGGTTGTGGAAGAATGCAGCCATGCAACCACCTATTAATTTGTATACTGCAATGGAAACAGAAAAGCATACATGTTGAAATGTTTAACAGTTAAGAAAAACAAAACAAAACAAATCCACAAAACCATGTTCACATAAAATCCCAAATGCAGGTTAAACACTATGAAAGCATTAGCCTTTTTGGACAGTTTAATGGCTGAAACACAAGTGAGAAAAGAGAACATGACACCTAAAAGTAAGCAAGGGAAGATAATGTAAGGAAAGATAGCTGATCATCACCTCGTAATCATGTCTGGCAAAAAGGGATAGATTTCACATGCAGATTTCTATTGACTGAAAGACCCAGGGAAGGCTCATTTCAGTCCCAGCTAATGGGATCCATCAGGGGGTAGAAACCACATGCAACATTGACGGTCTTCTCTGATAGAACAGAAATATGAGGTAAACTTAAAGTTTTACTTAATTTGCAAAAAAACCCCAAGCCTTTTCACATGATTTCTGGGATGACTATCTAAAACCAAATAAACAATAATGTTATTGTTCTAATACCCTCTCTCTTATGTTTCATACACATAAATTATCTCTGGATAAATTTTATGCAAGTCAAATGGAACCAGTTATATTCATATACCACAACTTTGATGTAACCCTTTTGAGTTTCACATTACTGTTTCTTATGAACTGGGAGAAGATAGAACAAGGATCAGCAGATTTATTATCCCTGAAAAGGAGTATTCCAAGTGCTTATTACCCACAATATTACATTTAATTTCTATAAAAATATATACGGTTACTTAAGTGCATTAAAAATCAGTAACACAGACCCAGGAGTGGGAGAGGTGAGATGAAGATGTATGTGAAGACTTGTTTAATAACTACTGAGGAAACAGAACCATGAAACTCCAGTTACCTCAGATTTCTATGCCAACAAAACCAACCCAGACAGTAAACCAGAGAAGTTCAGTTCAGGCTTGAGAAAAGTGAAGTACTGAAATTCAAAAAACTGATTTCAGAAAAGGTTACTGTTAGATGGATGATGGCTGAAAAACATAAATAAATGTTTGAAAGACAGTAATGAATGATCAGGCTTCTCCCAGTTAATTTTAGCTAGCAAGACATTCTGGCACATTGGTGGCTGATGGAATCAGATGTAAAATATGTTCATTCTAAAATTACTTTTCTACACAAGCTGAGGTGAATCTGAGGGGTAAAATAAGTGTTATACCCCTAACAAAGCAATTTAGGTGATAGGCTGAAAATTGGTCAGGACAGAATGCAGACAAGATCCAATTAAGACAAAAAGCAATTTGAGTTTACTGAATAATCTATAAGAACAAATACCAAATTAACAAAAGCTAAAGAAAATTACAAGTAGGTTTTGCTTTCAGTGCACAATTGGAAGTTCTGAAAGAAAACAAAAACCGAAAACAATACCAAATAATTAGAGTGGGGTTACTTCACATTGTCTTCAATAATGAGGGGTAGAAAAGGTATTAACAATTTGAAAAGGTTTATGTGTTAAACCAGCTGTGTTTTGTTAAACAGAGGAAAGCTAGGGCTCTGGGGTACTGAATCCACAAAAAGACAGATATCACCTCCTTTTTAGATTCTGGGTCATGAGCTGGATTTCTTGCTGTGTTAATATCCCTGCAGTTGGTGCCCAGAAGCCCTAGAGGTGGGAAAAGTCAGGCTGCAGTTTACTAGTCAAGCTGCCTTAAAGATTTCTAATGCCAAATCCAAATGCATGAAATGACCCAAACTCAAGACATCAGCCAAAAGGTCTTACAGAGTTTGTCCCAACAGCCCTCCTGACTGAACAGGTGCACCCATGTCTGGCCATGCTTCCCCATGTCCCAGTCCCACTCCAGGCTTGAGGACACTGGCTTTCCTCACTTTCCCTTAATCTTTAGCTCTAGCCGTCTCCTTTCACCTTCTCTCTGACAGTTCCCACATTGGAATCTTACCATAGGGAGTGTTTGCACCAGCAAGAGCTCCTGCAGTCTCCTGGGAGTGCTGCTGGAGCCCAGCCACCTCTGCTCATTGCTGGGCAACACCCTGAGCTGCAGGAGGGAGAAAAGGCGAAGATGCTAGGGTGGTGCAGGAGAAACAGCCATGCTGTAGCCCTTGCCAGAGCACAACCTTGTCAGGAGGCACAGATAGCACCTAGAGGTCCTTGAGCAATGACAGATGAAGACAAGCAGTCACCTGAAGTTGTGATTGAGGCCGGCTCATGCTGCCTGAGCAGACCAAAGCTTCCTTTTCCCCCACCACATGGCTTGGAGACACAGGAACTCTTGCCATAAGAGAAATAACTGAAACGAATTCCTCCAAGCCAAAGATTAATGCAAAAAAATTGTAATTTTTTTTTTTAATTGGAAGATTTAGGCACATCCATACTCATGTGCACTGGCTCTTGTGTATCTTTTCCGAGGCAATTTGTGCATGTGCAAGAAACATGGACAATAAAATAAGGTGACTTCTACAAAGCAACTGATTTTGAGGCACTTACCTGCTGCAGCTCTCACTGTCAGAGCACATACATATTTTATTAATGTATGTATATGCTCCATCACTATTAACCTTAGCAGTTCCAGTCTGACATACAGAGTCATCCTGTACAAAATTATAAAAAAGCATACTGCTACTATATGTTTTGTTGGTGTATACATTTCACAACATTCAAAGTGAACTTTGAGTGCTCAGTGATGCCTGTGGGAAGATACTGGCATTCCCAAAGGCATTTTGGTGCCTTGGCTGTTCACTGAAAAGGTAACTTTACAAGTCTGGTTGCAAGTCAAGCCAGGAGCTATTCTCCAGACCCTTATACAACTTGCACCGCCATAGCACAAGCAAGAGCTATCTCATCCAGCATAAAGTCTGCAGGCATAAATATAACCCAAAGGGTTCTTTTGAACTTGCAAGGCTGAAACACGACCAGAGAGTAAACTGAATAGTCTTTTTTTCCTCCCCAGTTTTGAAAATAAGTTCTAATAATTTAACTACTAGGTAATAAATAGCTATAAATGAGTAAGATTACACTGAAAATACACAGAAAATGATAGTTTTTAACAGGATTATCAGGGGCTGATTTGTCTTTGAGTATACATTAGATCACAATTACACCAAAGAACAGAAGTCCTTAATGTTAAGGTTTTGGTACCTATTTCTCATGAGAAAGAAGACATATTATTATTGCAGTACTTAGTGGAATATTCACTGCAGTTGCTTCCTTCCTTTCTATTTTAGGTAGGTCTTCTCCTATCAGGGAAAAAAAAAGGCCAGTAAGAAATGCTTACTAGGGCCAGGGGTTTTTTCAAAAGAAATATAACATGTAAAATTAATTTGATCTCTGTGCTTTGAAACACTTTGCAAACATATTGTGATTTCCTTCAACACATTATACAAAACTATTCAAGGATTCATTTCAACAATAATTCACATACTGAACCCCATTAGTAAGTAGTTTGTTGCTAGTGGTCAGTATTAAAAATGAACTGTTTCAATAGATTAGTTGTGTTGCTTTGTTGGGCTTTTTTCTGAAAATGTGATTGCACTGATGTAAATCAGACAATAAATTCACCCATGTGAAGATGGGAATTGAGTACTATGCTTCACCAATGTTTTGCAATATTCAGTTAATCTCCATTTGGCAATCACTCTTACTAGCTAACTTAATTGCTATCCCTGGAGAATGCAACCACCAAAACAATATCAAAATAGGCTATGTGAGTTTCTTAACAAATGGGGTAGCTAAAGTGACAGCCAATCTTTATCCATTGTAGAGGCAAATTAATTTTTTATGTTGATTTTTTCTCACACTGTGTATTCATTTACCTGAAGCTCACAGAGATACCAGTGAAGGTATCACTTCCTGTTTCTACAAGTTACTACACAGTGTCTGCAGTGGTAGAGAAGGCGACTCAAAGTTTCTCCACTTGCAGTCCAGAGAAGTGTTATCAAAAGCCGAGTGGGGCTTTATAACTAAAGCTTCAGTGATAAATAAGGTAACTCAACAGAAACAGGAACTCGCCAAGAGCAACATATGCCATAAAATCATATTTAGTTTCTTTACTTTTATATATGTAACTTCTAGAGAGCCATGCTGTGCTGGCTTTTCTTCAGAAGGAGGGAGGAAGATGTAGTACTTCACCTTCTCTGCTCCCGTGGCTTCAAAGAGCCCATTAAGGACACACAGCTCTGCTTTGATACTATTGCCTCATTCTTGAAGACGATAGACAATGGTCTGCCCTCCAGGTCATACAAGAAGAGTCCCTCTGGATCACAAAGACAGACCTGCCCTATGTCAAACTCTGGGAAACTGAACTCTGCAGCTTCTATTATAAATTGCAATTTTGCTTCATATAAAGTCACTGCTACCTTTACGAAAGAAGCCTCAGCATCCCAAAAGTCACTTCAGATAGCAAAAGACTTACTAGGCTAAATGGATGCACTGCCCATACAGAAGCTGTTCACAGGGCTGACAAACACAAATCCAAAATGTACCACAGGATTAATTTTTGGCTGCAGTTTATGTAATTTCAGAGTTAAGTTTCCATGCTCCAGTAGTCATTCAAAACACTTTCATCTTTCTAATTTAAAAAATTAGGGGAAAAAAGAAAAAAGAAGTAACAGGAATTTGCTTAATATTTTATTGGTTTGGGGGTTGGGGATTTGGGGGTTTGTGTTTTTTTTTGCATTATCACAAACATCTGGGGCCAACCATTCAGTCTTGAAGATTTAATAATCTTCATCTGCAAAAGGAAGGTCTCCACATCATTGTAGTCCTCCTGGTAACTATGTAGTATTCTGTACTTCAGGTCAATTGTGAGCTGACGTTCACAAAGATAAACTGGATGGGCTCTTGTTACAAGTTTTCTCTTATGATTGCTAGAAGAGGGTTCATCTCTGCTCAATAGAGAGCTATGAAGAAAAAAGTAGTCTTTTGGTCCTTATTTTTTCTTTCTGGTAGATTGTTTTCTTGTGTTACTCTTAGTACTGGAAGACAAAAGCTAGATTTTGAAATATCTGAACACTGACGTCACACCAAGCTGTAACACAAATTACAGCTGTTATTCTGCAAAAGAGGGTGTCTCCCAATCATCACTTGGCCCTTCACTGTGGAAAGACAGACCTGCAGTTTGGATTTCAGCTTCTCATAACATGACTATGCCAGTCCTCCTGGAGGCTGCAAAGACCTGACCTTTCAAAAGTAAAAATAGAAAACTGAATTCCCTGGAGAGAGAACACAGCTAGAATTTGAGGCAGGAGGATATTTACCTTGTTTTCCTATCAATTAAATAGATTTCTTAGACTACATATGCCCTTCAAATTCTCTTAAATTAATAACATTAAAATCTTAATTGGTAAGCAGCCCTTTCTATTTCCCCCAGGCCATTATGACAACAGAATTAGACTCAGGTAACTCAATTAGACATCAGCCTAACCTAGCGCTCTCCAAGAGGTCTCTAAGCAAAACTCTCCAGTAAATTGATGAAAATAGTATTAGGATTGCTTTGTTGAGGTCAAATAGCATATGCTCAAAATAATTAAGGGTTAAACGTTCTTCTCAAAGGCAAAACAATGCCTCATTGTTTATTCCATAAACCTCTCCACTCAGCACTTGAATGCCTCATCCATTCTGACCCAGAAATTCTGCTGATCTGTTTGGTGCAGTATGAGGTTGATCTTGTTCTTGGGGTTTTTTTCCCCTTTAGTCCTGCTTTTTCCCCAGACACTGTGTTTCAGACACATACATGAAGCACAAGAAGTCAGGCAGCAGCAATCCTGAGCTGTGTTTCAGCAATCCGCCCTGTGCTTCCTCTTCTGCACATCCCCTCTTTGCTGTTTGAAAGCAGAAGCAGGGCTTTACCTTACATATGAAAACACAGTATGAACACAGAAGATGTGTAAATAAAGGACAGCTCCAAAAATCTCAATCTAAGTAAATTTGGGGCTGTGTTAAAATGAATCATTAGCAACATTCAGAAATGGGTTGGAGCTCCTGACATACATTCACAACCTCTTTTTTCAGGCTAAACATTAAAACTCGGAAAAGGAGCAAATGTTCAGGTATGACCCTGTATTCAATGTTCCCCATCACTAACTCAGAGGAGATTCCTTCTGCCCAAGGGGTGCTTCCTTCAAATCCCCTCTCAGGCACTTAATTCTTCCCATTGTCTGTACAAGGAGCCTGTATGCTTTAGTATACGATTGTAATTTACTCCAAGCTTAGAATTACTTACTTGCTACTTACTCCATTACTTAGAATTCAGACACTGGAACACCTAATTCATGGGTACTAAGCCCTTTATTATAGCTGCTCTCCATCAGTAACCTACTGACACAAGCCAAATTGATATACACAAGAGTTAAAAGGATTAACAGACATCTACATTAGAGATTTGCACTAGATGAACCAGATTGATTTTTAAATCCAGTTGATTAAATGGGTGCACTTTTTCAAGACTGATTCATTTAGCAATTTCTGCCTTAAAGGCTTCACTGATATTTCATATACAGTGACTAATTACTTTTCAGAACACTGTGTACTTGTTCTCTGCTTCTGTGGACTTTTGTGACTTCTGCACAGTCTCTACATCTGTGTAAAGTGGGTATAAAGTGACACATTGCTTGACAGTATTTCATAGGACTCTGAAGGGATGCGTGACGGATCACAAAGGGGGCAAGAGAGTGTCTGAAAACTACTGTTGGATGGGAAGCTGCAAACAGTGGAAAAACACATTGCCAAAGCCTTCCCAGATGGTGGGGCTGTCCTAACTTTGTAGGATGGAAAAAGCAAAGTCAAGGTGGGAGCACAGTCTAGAGGTGGTTGAACCCTTGCTATGGAAAGTACAGAGGAAGAGAGGGAAGAAGTGCAGCCCTCCATCACCTGCCCACTCTGCCGCTGCCATGCCATAGGGCACAAAACTGTCTCCAGGATACCTGCAGGACTTGTGACAGAGGCAGATGACACGTGATGATTTAATACCAGCTCTTCCCATCTTTAGCATTCTTTTTATACTAAATTCTTGAACCCTCTGCTCTACCACTGTGCCTGGTGTTTACCTCCCCTGCTTTCTTCATAAGCACTTTTTGTGCAGCTATGTCTCAGGTTTGCATAGGATGGGTTTTTTCTTTTCAATGCCTCCTTCGTGTACAAGTGGATTTCAGTATAAAAGTTTGCAAAGTCTTCTAAAACCTAAAACTCCATAGCAGTGCCCATAGGACCTGGGCAGGCAGCAGGTTTGGCTGGAGGTCACACGATTGTCCATTATGCTCATTACAGCTTGTGCTCCTGCAAGAGACCAAAGTGGTTTATGGCTTAAACATTGTTAAGATCACCAAAGCCCACTCCCTACCTGAACTTGCCTCCTGGATTTCAGGGAATTGGACTGTGAGTTAAGCCTCCTGATGGGAACTTGAGATAAATAAAAGTGGCACTATTGTCTAATCATCTCAGGTTTAAGGAGAAGTAAACAAGGGTAGGAGGAGGCCATACCGACAGACTTATTGCACACTCTGCCCGCTCTGGAGGCTGAGTTGTTTCTACTAATGGATCAAACAATCTGCACAGTGGCCACCCAGGTGCTGAAGGCATGCAGACCTGACACCTTGGGGTACAAGCCGGATGCTAAAACAAGGGAAGGAAAGCGGCAAACCCTCTAAGATAGGATAGTGCTTCTTTCTCCTTACACAAATGACAATTGTGATAACTCCCCTCTGGAAAAGCATGGAGACATTCACACAGAGCCTGGAGGGATTCACCTCTGTTGATAGGCCACAGTGCACTCACCTGCAACTGACTTCATAGGCAGCTGTAACACCTTAGAAGGGGACCATGACTCATGACACATCCCATGATCCAGAATTACATCATCCATTGTAAAACTCCCCATCTCAGAGGAGGTACCAGGCATCCCCACCTGAACCTGAGCGTATATACCTGTGAAATCTTTGAGTTTTGTGGACTTCCACCACCACCAATGGATCAAAACCATCACTTCAACAGGACTGCAACCACCACTTCAACTAACAGACATTGAAATTGCAACTACCAAGTCTCATTGCTGGATCCAGCAGGCGGTGACTATATATCTCTCTACTTTTATAATTTCTTTCTTTTTCTTATACATTTTCTTAAGTGTTATTTTCATTTTTTTATACTGCTATATTACTATAGATGGCTACATACCTGTTTTCTTTTGTAACCAGATTGTTCTAAAATAAACCCTACATATATATATATACTTAGAAACACCAATCATTGTGTTTTTTCACTATAATCTACCCCAAGGAATCTATTAACAAGAACCTGGGTTAACCTCACCCACTGGGGCAGGTCATAACAGCTCCCCGCTCCTTTTTTACTTTATTTCTGTGCTGTGCCTGAGATTACACAGGAACTGTTTACTTCATAGGACAAGGCTGAATTTATGTTCACAGAATCATATAGATTTAAGATATCTATAGCTATGAAATACCTGGTTTCTACCATTCACTGTTTCCTTATGGAAAGGGAATGTACTCAGATGCCCCCCCTTCAGAAGAAAGCAGAGCTTGTGGACCAGTCTCAAAGTATGCCTGTAAAGGACACTTAGTCCAACTGAATGCTCGCCCAGGATATGCCTGCTTTGACAGGTGCAGGGAGATTTGCATTCAATGCAAAAGCAAAATGTAATGCAATGGCAGAAGCACACAGGATACAGCACTGGAAGAGCTCACATAGCTGGACAGAAGCCAGCACAGCTCTGGCTTTAGCCTAGTTGTGCTTGACTAAAATGGGCACCACAGTCAAGCATACACAAGAGAAGGCTGGTGTCCCTAAGCCTCCCCAAGCCGGACTGCTCATTTCAGAGCTGATCTTTGGGATGCAGTTACTCTCTTGCTTTGCAGTTGCTGGAAATGGCAACATTCACTTCAAGCATGTTCACAGATATTGTCATAATGTTCTGTACTTAACAGACACGGAGTTCTCTAGAAAACTCAGTTTAGTTTAGCTCCATGTTGCCGGCAGGGCTGGAAGAGCAGTTTATGGCTACAACTCCTCTGCTTCTTGGAGGCAGCTTGAACTAGATTTTGACATTTCCAGGGCTGTTAGTGCCACCACATGATCCTTGCTAAAGCTGCAGGAGCCACTTGCAAATGTAACCTCTGTGACACTTACACAGCTCAGTCTAAAGGAATAAACACTAATAATTCAATGAGGGAGATCTGTATGCCAAACCCAGCTTCAGCTGGACTCTGCTGCTGACTAAAGGAATGAAATTCCTGACTCAGGGTCCTCAGCTGCAGAACAAGATACTGCCCATATTGGGCTGATGTAGTACTTACAGCACAGTGTAACAGTGTAAACCCCGTCGTACCCTAATAACTGACTTCAACATTGATTGATAAAGTGTGAATCATAGTGGAAATTGGTTAGGTATTTCTAAATTGTTCAAAACACTATGCAGTGGCTACAGAGACAAGGGCCTTTCAAGGTAATGCAGCTTTCAAGGTAATAAGAATAGGAAAGACAAAACCAAGAAGGGGACTAGGGAAAAAAAAAGTATGAAAATTTAACTAAGAAAGGGGGAAAAAAGCCAAGAAAAGGAAAGCCTTTTCAGAGGGGAAATTACAAATTAAAAAAAAAAAAATAGGTTGAGGAAAAACAACACACTTGAATTAGAAACAAAACAAAACAAAAAAACCAACACAACAAATACCAAAACAAAACAAATAAAAAGAACAGAAATAAAAAGCTCCCCAAACATTTGCAAGTTTTCCCCACAACATTACTCTTGATTCCTCCTGTTAACACTTTGTGTGTACTCCTAATGTACTTTTAAAATCACAAGACCTGATTAATCAAATATGGGTAAATGTAGATTTCCTTCCTGCTAAAAAGCCCAGGAAAAATACAATATAAGATCTAGAATAGGACTGGTATCTGCTTTTTCTATTAATAAAAAAAAAAAAACAACAAAACCCCAACTAAATTAATATGATTCCAATACATTATAATTTTATTCTCCTATTCCCAACCACTCATCCATTATAATCCCTTTTATCAGACACCATTCTGAATGAGTTGACAACATTAGACAAAAGAAGACAGTCATAACATTTAAATAATCACTGTGAGATTAATCTCAGTTTGAGGTTGTTCTCCTTTATGATTGACAAGGTTAGCACTTCCATGGTCCCTCCTCTTTGTTCATATTCTGATTGGGCTAATGACTTTGACATGACATAGATTTTCTAGTCCTACTTTCTGCTTTATATAGTAATTCACCTCTTCCTCTGACAATTAAGGTAAATCTTGGAAAATTACTAAACTATACACTACACTGAGCATAAGTCAAAACAATTTTCAGTTCAGTTTGCAGACCCCTCATGAAATTCCTAGCATGTGCATATTGCACCCTCTATAAATGAGTGCATGAATTATACATTACATTATATGTCTCAATTCCTTTTAGATTACGACTTGTTTATAGAGTACATTAAGATTATACAGAATTTAGCATGCAAAGTCACCCAAAGCCTGTTCTGCTGAGTGCATATTAAAGGTACCAGATCACATCTGCAGAGAATATCACTATACCATTTACAAAAATAGAAACAATGTAAAGCTTCAAAAAGCAAAACACAAGGAGTTCATCTGCATATCAGAAAAGCTCCAATGCTCCACTGACAGACCATGAACAGAAACCAGCAAATCATAGGCCTTAAGATTATGAGTGACTATCTAGTCTAGTCTACTAAAACACCTGAACCTCACATCTTTCCCTGGAAATCTGTGAAACTTAGCAGTAGATACGGATTCTCCAACTGTATGTTTTTTTCTGATCATGAGTTGAAGTGAGCATAACGCTTCAAGGACTAAATTACACAGGCTACAATTTTATGATCCTGAAATCAAAGATTTCAAGCATGGGAGAAGCCACCTTTCTGAAGAACTAATCCCAGTGATCACAGTTTTCTTGACATAACATGAATAGACCTGTTTTGAGACTGTAAACAGCTATATTCCAAGGGGCGAATTTCAGGGACTTCAGAAAGAGCAAGAACATCAAAAAAATGAATTCATGTTAGCAATGCTGGGCAAATGGGTAAGAGGATTATGAAGAGCTTTACCAAGTACATATATGAAAAAGCACTAGGTCGAAGACTGGGGCAAAAATGAACTATGATTCAAAAATGACTATGCTATTGAACACAGTCTGGAAGTCTAAGCAGGTGGTAAGGGAAGATGAGCCACTAATGTAAGTAAAGGAAAACATGATGACTTTCTCATTTAGATTAAGGGCTGAGAAAAGAGCATTAGACCAGTTTCTGCACTGGTCCATATTTGGAGAGAGCAATCACTGAAAGGAGGAATCAGAAAATAAATCCTTCTTTAAAAAAAAAAAAAAGTTTTGAAAATTAATGTCAGATGGAAAAAGACACTTTCAAGCTATGATCCCCAGAAGTCTATTTTTAGTATTCATAAGAAAGGCTGCCACTAATTTACCATTCCCATTTAAGTAAATGAATATACTGAACACTAGAGGTAGAAGACATTTTTAGAGATCAGAAATTATGTGAGGAAAGGCAAATCTTGAAAGAATTGCAACTAGGTTGAATTAAGTGATTAGTTTTAATGATTTTTTAATTAAAACAAACAACATTCCAAAATTACAATTTAATTCCCAGTCAGAATGATGCATTTAACATGGAGTAAATCCAAACAATTTTAAATCTGATTTTTATGCTTGCCCCACAACAATATCCATTACTCACACAAGTCTGGTAAGTACCTTTCATTCAGACTAAAGGAAGGAGTAATTAAATCTTCTCACATGTGATGACACCTGAAACAGAATCTCCAAGTCAGGATGGTAAGCAGTTAAGCCAGTTCAGTCAAAAGGCTTCTCTGATTTCTCCGCTGATTGCAAGGCAATGGGTAGAGACATAGATATTTTGAGCTCTGCATGAATAGAGGCTGAGAAAACAAAACACTAAAAGCAACCCAGCAAACAGCACAAATGTGTTTATTGGGAGAAAATGCAGAGCTTAGTGTCGTACAGAACCAGTTGGAAAGTCAGACTGGGCTACAATAAATTAAAAAGTTGGTTGTGGAAGTCTATCTGTATACTGTGTTAGGCGAATTAAGCTAACAAAGTTGTAACAAATTATTACCAAGGATTATCAAATTCTGCTAATGACAGAAAGAAGCCAGAAGAACTCCTAAATATTGGCAAATTATTTGTGCCAAAGGACAAGGAATTATTATGAGGCCAATGTTCAGAAAAAAAATCCATATGAAAAGACATAAACTCAAAGAAAGAGAATCTTGCAGTCCTCATCTGAATTCACCCTCCAGGACACAAAGCCCTCATGAAAATGAACTGTAAAGGCAGAGAAAGCTGGGTCCACATGCACAGATGGTATTTATACATACATATGTAACTATAAAACCTTCTGCCTTGGACCAGGCCTTTGAAAAAAACCAATTGGTATTAACAGCAGCCCTGGCTATGCAGCACCATTCAGGTTTCTATGCCATTTTTTGTGCCATGCTTTCAAATCACAACACAGAAAGGAAGATAAAAAACCCCACAACCCACAGCATTTGTCACATACAGAGCCCATCCTCTTTTTCCCAGTAAAAGTTGCATATGCATTCATTCATCACCAAGTCCTTGAGCTTTTGTACATGAAGACAGGCCTCAAGTTCCTCGTCTATCTGGTACACAGGGTAGTGAGATCAGAAGTGATTCTGAATCAGTCTCCAGGAAAGTGCTGCCTCATCCCCTGATTTTTGTGTTGTGATAGTCAGATTCATGGCACCTGAGCTGACAGCTGCTGTCTTAACCCAGATTCATAACATAAAATGTCTTTAAGAACCTTATAGAAGAGGAAGGTGATCTTGAACTTAATGTATTTATTTAAAGGAGAGAAGTAAAACTGTGAAGGCAAGACAGGTCACGTGCTCATGGAAATTTCTGTACTTGATGAGATCTATTTGTGACAGCACTGAAGAAGTCAGGAGAACAACCTCCCTGACTAGGATTCAGTCATCAGCAGGGATGCATAAGCCTCTCAAGGGCACAAACATCAAAGAGCAACAGCATTCTTACTTTCTGCAAGCTGCCATTCATATCACCAGAAACAGACCTTTCACAGTATTATTATAGCTTGTGTGTAATAGAGGAAATGCTGGGAAAAGGATGGAAGTAGAGCTTGAATGCATCTGACATAAATGTTACTGTTCTCTGCAAATAATATAAATGAAAGCTTACAATTGATTATGTTCACAAATATTTGATTTCTAGGGGAGAATATCCTCCTTGAAAGGAGCAGTTAGTAACTGAACCTTTGTTCAGCTTTTCAGCTTTGTGCTTTTCTTATATAGAGATTACTCATAAAAATAGTGTCTTTTATTTCTCTCATTGGATATTTAATCAGAGATCATTTTTTTCTAACTACTTAGGTCTAGAAGGAAAGGTTTTTACTTCCATTTATCTTTTTTTTTTCAGCTTCTCCTACTGTGGAGAAAAACTGGGTTACAATAGCATGCAATTTAAAGACTGTATGATTTTCTTGACATTAGCCATACAGACTCTGCTCGTACGTTAAAGGAGCATCAATATGTACCTGGCATTCTGATGGTATTTGATATCCATGATGTTTCTATCTACAGAAGATGCATTAGAAATGTGATCCAAGGACAGAGATCAGACTCGGTAAGGGTCCGCTTTTCCCAAATGAACCGTTGGGCAAATACGGAGCTTAGAATTTTTTTTTTTTATTTATTTTATTTTTTTTTTTTTTTGTCTCACGTTATAGACAAAGCCAGTATTTTTAGGCATTACATACTAAAACCACTGTAAACAAATAGCCTGGGAAAACTTTGAAGCTGTTTGAAGTTGGTAGATGCATTCAGTCTGGCAGCTCCTAATTACATCATCAGCTGTTTGCCTGTTTTTAATACAGGATGTTGACATCATACTATCCTAAGCAAATGACTACATACATTGAGCTAGCAAACATATCAGTCTTTAGAAATCTACCCATCTGCTAATACATATTGCTAGACCCATGTTTTTAGATAAAGCACATTTCATGATTGAAATATACTGATATTTCTGTGCATGGCTACACACGGAAAGAAATACACATTCTTTACTTAACTTTGGTCAGGAGTAGTAACTCCCATGTAAAAGAAATTATGGAAAAGAATAACTTGCATTTTAAGACATGCTGGCAGACAAGCTGATATGGGGGAGTTTAGTGCTTACCACTAGCCTGGTTTTGATGCATCTGACAATTTTCTTTGATTCAGGAAATACTTTGCTGGCCTAAAATGGTACATAAAGCCACTCTCGAAAGAAAGCAAATCACCAAAGCTCATTTAGAATTAAATAGTGGGACAGTTATTTTGATTTCAGGACATTCCCTTTGTTTTACATCAGCAACTGTCTCGCATGACTGAAATGTCATAGGTTATTCCAGGATAAGGAACAGAGAGTAGCCTCAGCTTTTTCTTTTAAATTCCTTTTTAATTCCATAGGAATTGTTCCTCAAAACCTCAGGATTACTGTCAACTGTCCATGATTCCATCAAATTTCCAAAATATTTTTAAGTCTGAACACAGCATTTACAAGTGTAAGCAAAGCTACAAAAACAGAATTCTTTTCCTGTCCTTAAAAGTCATATTCTATTTATATATCTGGTACAATACTAATTTTTTGCAACTTCATCACATTGTGAACTCCTGTCTCATTTGCTCTCCATCACCCTCAGGTCTTTCTCTGCATTTCTGCAACATGATTAGGGAACTAGCCTTAAGTAAAAATAACCAACTCAATCAACCCTTACTCAGAATTTTGAGAATTTGGACAGTCTAACAGAATACTCCTCTTCTCTCTCAACTCCATCTTCTTTAGTCACACTGCATATAAGCACATTTACTCCCACCACACAGCAATCCTATTATAATTACTTATCAGAAAACCTTTGCTGTGGGTTGAGAGGAAACAGAGAACATAAAAAAGCTGAGCCAGAGGCTCCAGTCCTATCAGGGAAAGGTAAGCATTCCTTCAAGCACCTGCTGCAAGCCTGCCACTATTTACACCTCAGGGTAGAAATAAGAGCTGCTGCTTTATTATCCTTTGCTCCAGCACCTTTTCAATAACAACACCTATCTGAAGCATTTTGCTACCATCTCTGGATTCCCTCCAAGCCCCACACAGCTGGAAAATTCTTGCTTGGTGGCAAGTGAGCATTTTCTTCTGCTTTGTGTGAAAGGGCATTACACTATTAAATTTGAAGTATGCTGAAGCTACATTTTACACTATATTTCTGTAATCAATTCCTTTACAAACTTACACATAAAGCACAGTAATATGACATTTTTAGTTGATATGATTCTAAAAGTTGGTGTTTCATGAAAATCAAGAAAATAAAACAAAACCACTTTACAGTATGATTTACTTTGTATCAACAAGGTTAAATGTTGCAAAATTAGCTTCCGGATTTGAAAGACAGGTTACTCAGTCTCTCTGCTGGTCATTGATCCTACCAAGTAGCAAACCTGTGAAAAAGGAAAAGCTATGTTCAGCTTCTGTTTCTACTCATTGCACTGCACATGCTGAGAAAAGCAAAGGGATCCTCATTCCTGGAAATTTTCCAGACTTGGCTAGACGAAGCCATGGCTTATCTGATTTAGCTCTGCTTCAAGCAGGAGATGGGGTAGATGGCATCCACATATTCTTTCCAAACACTTCTGGAAATCTGGTCTGTCTGTGAAAGTAGTAGGAAAGTCAGTTGTATCCCACTGCTTTATAGATGTCAAATATTGAATAAGGCAAGAGGACAAAATGCATCTAAAAATAAAAACAAAGTCAAAGGATGCCTTGTTTTTCCTGTCTCACAAGAGCAACAAGAGCCAGGAGCAGGCAGAAAATACAAAAGATCTTTTTCTCTCTGTCAGATTGGATGGGTGACTCACAGCAAGTAATGAACTCTCTGCATACTGCTCCTGTCAGCACCGAGCGAGTTCGCCTTTGAGCCCTGACCTGGGACATGCAACTGCGGACAGAAAAAGGGAGCTTGGCTGCTTCCTAGCAGTTTGGTCAATAAGACATAATGCCAAGGACAGCTGAGGACAGCAATCACTGAAACTTAGACTTTGCAAAACAGCTAAAAACCAAGTGACAGAAAAGCAGGTCGAGAAAATCCCAGCATTCTCATATCCCACAGCTGCTCTGAATTGCAGTATCTTGAGTCTTTCCCAAGACTTTTCTCCACAGAACTCAGAGTGCCTTTGGATCCCTTTACACCTACACTTACTGCCAGCCAGAAAAAAAATATGACATGTTCTTGTACTTCTCTAGAAGCTGTTCACCACCAAAATTTGTAGCTTTCCTTGTGACTTCTAGCTTACAACCCAAACTTCTAGATTGAAAAAAAGGCTGCCTTTGCTTGTGGAGAGTAGGAAAGAGGATTTGAGTATGATTTTGTAATTAACTCATTTTTTTCCAGCGACTATACGTTGTCGTTGCACACAATCCCTGAGGCATTGATGGCACATTTCACTATACATTTTCACAGCTTCTATACCCAGGGAAGGCTGTTCACAATCACACTCTTCCAGAGTAATAGGAAGTCTTGCAGTAAAGATTTGCAGTACTGATGTATTTATGTATCAGCTAAACTTAATATTACATGTACTAGATCTAGCCAACGGAATTGTTTTTCATTTGACCTTCATCCATGGATACTAACTTTTAGTCTCCACAGTTCAGACACCATCATATTAGTGTCTTGCTTCTTCATGTTAATAGGATTTTTCATACACACCTAAAGGCAACGAGCAGCATGGCTTTGACATCTGCTGCTAGTGCAGCTGTGGCTCCAGCTGGTTTACTTCCCTGGGGTAAATGAACAGCACAACACATAGATTCTGAGGGCGTTAGTTTACTGTAGACAATATCATCATAATCACCAGTAACATCACTTATTGTTTTTGAAACAAGTTGTTTCACAAGAAGTATGGTTTAAGAAGCATTCACAAAATTTCTCAAGCACAAGAATGACAAACTTAGGTTGTTTTGTCTTTACTGTACCCAATGTGCTACTGCTTGCACAGCAGGAAGAACAAGAGCACCTTATGCCTGCTTCACATACACTCGAGTTTGAAAAGAACCATCTCCACATTGCACAGGCTTTATGGCTAGTTTCCCATATTAAATTCACCAACACAAGGGCCAAAGCGATTGCTAATGTTCAATGTAGGGCTGATGGAAGCTTTCAGTTTCACACCTTGGAATGGATGCTTTGTCACATTCTGGAAAGGGCTTGGGAAATAGAAGTGCACTTTCCTCTTTCCTGAGGATTTCCTCCATTATTTTAAAGAATAAAATCCTTTGATACTGCAAAAAGTATTTTTACTCCATGCGGAAACAGTCCTTCCTAAGAAGTTTCTTCCTCAAGCTTTCTCACCCTCTACTTCAAGTCTAGTTCAGTTAAGAGCAGCAAACTTTGAGTTGCACATGAAGTAGGATGATCTATAGATGCTGAGAAGAACACACTTATCACAGGATCTCCTGCGACTGTGGTGGATTAGTCCTAGTGAATGCCGTGACTCCTTTCACCATGAACTCACAGATGCCATTAGTGATCCAGCTGCCACACAGAAGTTGTCCATTAGAAACTATTCCTGACAGATAAGAAGCTACTGAAAAGCTGTCATAAGAAATTAATTCTTTTTAATTCCAATTAGGATAAATCTGCATCTGTGACTTCAGGGTGAAGGAGAATGAGTTCTGTGAGCTAATCTCCTACCACAGGAAGTTCTAAGGAAAGCTGCATGATAGCAGCAGTTGACTCCTTTCTGACTGCCAGTCTTTGCTCAAGGTCAGGTAAGGGCAAAATAAGTGAATGCAAAAGTAATTATTTAGGTGAAAAAAGAGGCAAAACCAACAACATTTGGAATTTTAACTTATATGAAAGGAGGTTATGGAGGTTATGCTTACCTTAAAGATGCAAATGTTGTTCTCATTTGAAGAGAGAACCATTGATCTGTTTGCCCTTGCTATGTTGTCTAATTGATCATCTAACTGCCTGACTGAATTTAATTGTCTTCCTGGCATGTGATCTTTCCTTCTCTTGGTTTCAATTTCTCAATTTTTAAAGCATATTAAAAATAAGCTTGCAATTATTTTTCTGATTGCACACCACCCTTACAGTATATCTTCTTATTTTAAACATATTATGAGCTATATCCCTCTGTTATGTTTTCTGTCTCTAAGTGCTGTTTTTATGCAGTCACTTTCCATCTACTGGTAAGAAATCTACACTTTTTACTTACAGAAAATCTGCAAGCACTGTAATTCAGCTTCATCAGTATAAACCAAAAACTGTTTGTGAAACTGCAGTCTCATAAATATGTTCACTTAGTCTATAAACTTAAAATCAGTCTGGTGAAATCTAGAAAGACAATTATTTAGTATAAGCTTTAAATTTTGCTTCTTTTCTGTGGCCCATTAGGTCACCCACAACCATGTGCACAATCAGATGTGCATGCCCTCTGCACCCTCTGCACGTTACTTTGCACATCATCAGCTTGCACCTTGATTGTCTGAGCCATTAGCATTCCTGTCTTTCACACTTGTGGATACATTCTTCTAAGGTAATTGGACAATAGCATCCCCTTTGTCTTATCTCAAGTTTCTGTCACAGTCCAAATTAGTAGGCATATTCAGGGAGGGGTGGCCTGCAGTAATCAGCTGCTTCTTTGCATAATTTGCTACAGTGAACAACAGTCTTTCAGTGATTTTAGTTTAAGCCATTAACCACTGTCAGTCTCTCACAGGGCAAAAATATCATTTCAAAGTATATACCTTGCAATAATGAAGTACTGTTTTGCATTTAAAATACCAAATTGGGAGACAGAAATCACACTAAAAACCAGACTTCTGGCTCAGTTCTTCATTTTGAATTCATCTTGTCCATCACTTTTGGCTCCATCTGTTATGGTGGTCACTCAAGACAAGAAATGTGCTCCAGCATGGAGTCCCATCCACTGGGGACAGTCCTCCTTGAACTTCTCCAGCATAGGTCCTTCCCACTGGCTGCAGTTCTTCATGAACTGCTCCAGTGTGGGTCCCCCATGGGGTCACAAGTAAGCACTTGCTGTCAGAAGTGGTAACTGCTTATGTCAGTCATCTCCAAGACCCTGCAAACACATGTGAATTCAGCAATCTCCAGTAGCAAAAAAAGACTTCAGACTATAGCCATTTGCTTGTCACCTTCATTTAGGTGCCAGGTTCTTCAGGAGTCTCAGAATCATTTGCAGGTAACAGGTAACTTGATATATCAGAACATGAAGTATTATAGTCACTGAGCATTTACCCTAGAGAGGAGAGAATGTAGAAGAAAATTTGTTTAAAATAAAACTTCATTAAAAACATGACTCAGTGAGGATTAGGTAAGTCTTATGGAAGTCTCTTATCCCATAACAGTAACACAGATATTTGGAAAGCCCCTCTCTTTTGTTTCAAAACATCTCACCAAGGTGCTCAAAAAGGAAATCCTAGTGTTTCTATAGACATCTCAGCAATGGAGAGCTTTAAAAACTCACCTTTGTGTTGTATCTCTTACACAGGATAAAAGAGGAAATCACGTGGGAGTGCAATTCAAAAGAATAACAGGATAAACTTCTGTATTCTTTCTCAACAGCTCAAAGATTACATGTTCCCATTACCTTTGGGGTGTGTTAGAAAAATCCCTAGTATGTAATTTCCAGCTAAGTTTCTTCAGAAAGAAATCTTGTTCCTGTCCTCCAAAGGCCTTAAGTGATGTAACTTAAAGAACATCAAGCACAGGAGATTCACAGGCAAGGGTGATTCCCATCATACAAATATTTATGTAGTGCTCTTAACCACTAACGTGGGAAGACCCATTCAATCCCTCCAGTGCAAAAGTTACTTCCATCAAGAGAAAATTGGCTAGGGTCCCATTTGTGTCCATCTGCATGAAGAAGCTATTGCAAAAACAACAAATCAGGTGTGAATTTAAAGTACAATAGCCATTTGTCTTGCTTCTCTTACCACTCTGGCTCCAGCAGGTTACACTGGTACCTACAGAAGCTGCTGTTCACAGTTGGACAGGCTGCCCCTCATTCAGAGGTTTCTGCCTCCATTATTCATAAAAGTGCTGTGCCAGCATTTACATGCTAAAATTAAGGAAAAACATCAGCCATAAATCACCACTAAGAATGCATATTTGTCCTAGCTAGTCCTAGATATCCTAAGCAATGTCACAGCCATAGAATAAACAAGTTTTGTACGTAGCTTGAAAAAAATCTGTCAGCAAGGATTCATGGGATGCCTTGTGCTGTTTCTGTGAACAGGGTGGAAACCTGAGCACCCCCAAGAGTCCTCACCAAACCAATTTAAATATAACCAATGTTCATACCAAAACCAATGTCTTTCACACTATCTAATTTTAGATGCTTCTTTCTTTCATAAATGAGCCCTCACAGAACAACAGAATTCTATTTGTCCCACACAGGCAACTTTTTTTTGAAATAGCTAATTATTAAAAATACCGACATGCATGGACAACTCTCCAATGCCTGTGAGGACAGATAGATCTTTTGATATATCTATGAGTCTTTAGATTTAGACTGAATGGTAAAAAAAACGGATGTGGCCTTTTACCAAGGGGAAGTACAACTTTAAATACTTAAACCAAAAACTTCTTCCCACCTTCTAGTTCAGGTTTTAGTATTAATAAATAATAAAAAATAAATAAAATTAAGTTAATCAAAATAATTTTCAAAATAGATTTTTGATTATGCTTTTAGTTCTGGTTTGGGGACCTTTAAGTAATGACAGATAAAATTCACCTTTATGAGTACAAATAGACCTTTACAAGTAACACATTATTTCAGGTAACTGACCACAATTACTTTTTTTGATGCTTCAGAATTATTTCTATGTCTTCTAAGAAAAGGCTGTTTCTATTTATGTAGAAAAGCCTCCAGGAGACCATTCTGAAAAGGCAAAGACAACAATACTTCGCATACCTGTCAGGTTGTGTGATAAGCCTCATGATGCATTTTGCTGATCACATTGGGGTACAAAATATTACAACTTTATAATACGAAATTATGTTCCTGCTGAGTGTATGACATGGTAGCTGACAGCCATTTCACCTGGATTTAAAGGAGCCATTCAGCAAAAATCCACCCGTCATGTTTCAGCAAGAAGGAGCTCTGTCTCTGGTTCTTACACCTTGTTACAAAACCTCCTATGTTATAATTTTCTCTTTTTTTTAAAGTACGTTCCAAAACAATGTCTTCTTGGTGACCTGTGCAAAGAAGGGAGTAGCCTAAATATACATTTTTATTATTCAAGCATTCTTAATATCATCTCTGTAATGAAGTCATCAACATTATAAATAGTGTTTGGACTGGTTCAAAAATGTTTCTGACAAAGAATATCACATGGAACCGGTTGAAATTGCAAATGTGAAGACTTCAATACTGGATCCCCAGCAAAATTTAGCCTCTTTATAAAAACAGAAGACATTTTCTCCAAAGACAAGGGGTTCACTTGACAACCACATCTGTGAAGGAATTAATTTATTGCCCCTGGAAGAGTTGAAAAAATGTGCAGATGTGTTGCTTAGAGACATCATTTAGTGGTGGACTTGGCAGTGCTGGCTTAATAGTTGAACTTGATGATATTAGAGGTAGTTTCCAATCTTAATGATTCTAAGTATTTGCACTTAGCTCTTCCCTTTTTTCTTTTTTGTTTGTTTGTCTGTGTTTGGTTTTGTTTTGAATTATGAAAAAGACATGGCACCTGTAGGTGTTGAAAAATACATTGTGAGTGTAATTACAGAGCCACTCAGGTCATACAGTTGGAATCCTGCCGAAGCCAGATGAAAGTGCAGGATGCCATGTGGCTTGCAGGTGCTTCTTCCCACTCCTGTTAAGATGCCAGTGAGATCATGATGATGTTCCAAACACATTGAAGCTGCCCAGCAAGAATGCAGGGTAGTGCTGTAGGTCTCAAGCTCCCAGGGTCCATGCTTTGTGATGGTGACCTTAACCTTGTGTGTGCCCTCACACGTGTCTCCTGCACGGTTTGCTGGATGTGCCTCTCAGCCTGCGTTTCCCCATCACCCTATCCTCCCTGCATAAATTAGCCACTGAGAGCAGTAGTTTAAACCTTGCCATGAGGCAGATGACAGCTTTTCCTCATGTTTCTTCCTTCCTCAACCACCTTCCATTTTGGACAAAGAAGTTTACAGCTGTTTCACCTCCAAGTTTCTCTACATGGCTGCAAGGCCAGGCTTCAGCACAGGTGCTGCCCCCCACTGCTTTTAGTGAGACTGAGGTTGTGCCCAGTGATAAAGCAATGGGAATTGTGGAAATCCTAGAGACCAGCAAGAAAACAAGACAGTAGTGAGCACCTGAGGGTGGATGAGGCATGGGGAGGATGGAGTCCTGGCACAGCATTGCCATCTGGAGAAGATGGTACAAGCCATGCAGGACCTGCTAGGGGAGGGAAAACACGGTAGAACAGCAAAGAACTCTGTATGACAACCCCTGGTCTCATGTGGGACTGGGGCTGAGGTGGTGCTAAAGCCACTGTGCATGAAAAGTCATACCAAAGTGAAAGAAGGGTGTTGGAAGATAGATTTTTATTTCCTTGCAGTTTGACTATTTTATTTTTTAACCTGCAATTAATTTCATACATGTAGCTGAAATATATCTTAAAATATTACTGAATATTTTCAATGTGTGAGAATTCATTAGTTTAACAAGACTTATATTCTAACCATAATTATAAGCCTCAATAAAGGAAGCTTCTTAGTGTAAAGTTTTTCTAGGTGCTAACAAGATGGTTAATGTCCAAGAACACATTTACACATATAGAGAGGTTATAGATTCTGTTATTAGCCATAAATATAAAAGAGTTAAAGTCTTAACTGAAATCTGGACATCAGCATGAAATGTGTGTCACCATTAACTGCTGCAGTACCTTTCTGTTCTGTTTCCTAGCTTTTTTATCACAATGGGCTATCAGCATATCCTCAAAAAACTGTAATGGTTATTTAATTTTATCACAACTCTACCTATCTTCAAATAAGCATTTCAGAACTGTCTTCTGTAGTCTGTAGTCTCACTGATATCTCAGAGCAGCGGCTATCAGATCATTCTTAATCCATAGCAATAGGAGATAAAATTTTAACTAAATCTAATCTGGAGAATGCTTACTTACTGGTGTTTGTGTCATAGTTGTTTTATCAGATGTTCTGAAGAAACCATTCTTCTAACAGTAGATAGGATTTATATGTGCGGCTCATATGGGAAAAATATTGAGAACATTTTTGTACTTACTGTCAAAATTTCCGAAACAGCATTAATATTCCTTTCTTCCTACCACCATTCTTTAGGCTCCTAAGTCTTTATCCTTAAAAATGATGAAGAGAATACCAACCCCTTTAATTTTATTGATAGCATCTTAGGCATTAGCGTCACTGAGGCCAGACTTGACCAAACCTAAAACATGACCTGTGCACAAGCTGAATACCATGGGTGCAAGGTAAGCCAGAGCTTTGGCACTCCTTGCTCTTCCTGATGTATATTATACTACCTGCAGTGTGTTGTCCTGAAGACAGAGCTCCGTTTGATGTTGTATGAATAGACTTTGTTGCTGTTCTCTCATCTTCTTACCTGAAAGTTTGACTTGAATTTCAGTAGAGTCCCAAATAAACCACATGACAGTATTCAAGAGGCAGAAGAGATTAAAAGGAGTAGGGCAACCTTTGGAACAGGCAAGAACACTTTATGCATTCTAGAGATGTATTTCCTTTACAGGCTATAATCTAATGATATCCAAAATATCTTCTCCCACACTCTCCCAGGACTGGTGAGGAGAAACAGAGAGAAAAGTGAAACGACAGAGCATGCCCTGAAATACCCATGGCATCACAGAAATATCCTTGTAAATTTTTTTTCCTGTCTCAAAAATTCATGTGTAGCTTAGCCTTTCTCTGGGTACTTCTTAGCACATACACAAGTCAATCAGACTGTGAGGTCATCTTAGTTTATGAGTCAGGCTATCACAACTGCAATACAAGATTATAGGATACTGCACTATTTCCCAAGTTGAAAATGACCTGCTCTATAGCTACATTGCTATTGAGCTGTACTGGAATTATACATACCTGACCTGTGCATGAAGACTGAAATTTGCATCCTAGAAATCAAGAACATCTTTTGGACTATCAAGTTCCACAGATGCGTAAATAATCAAACACAAAACTTTTCCTACTGGCACCAAACTTCTTAAAGTTACCGTGTCTGGATTGATTACTCAGCAAGTTTATGCATAACCACTGACAGAAACATGAATCAGTGCTAAAACCACATACTATTTTGACTGACATTGGAAGAAAACCAGTTAGACCTGTTAGATGTTTTGACATCTCTTGCTAAATCAAAGTGATTTTATGAATTAATCTTCTATGGCAGCCGGAAATCAGCTAAGAAGAAACTCAATCTAGAAAGAGTAGCTAGTAGTCTTTGTTAAAGCAACCATGACATTGATGCTTTTCATTTAATAATTTCAAATAACAGGGGATCATGCTCAGACTAAAATTTATTTTAAAAACCCCAGATTTTTAAGAGAATTTGGGATTACTTTTCAATAAGTCATGTTTTCATTTAAAGATCTCTGTTAATAGAGCATTAAGCATTTTTGTGATGCTCATGTTGCAAAGAAGTTGTACAATGAATACAGAATTTATTCAGAAATGCATTCTCTATTTTCAGCATTAAAGGTTTGTTTTGCTTTCTGCACATACAGATAACATCCCAAGTAATTTAGGTATAAACTCAGCTGGTTTTCAGTAAATATTTCAGTAGTTCCATGAAATTTAATTCCCACTTGATTATTACACAAGTAACAGTCTGAAGGGATTAACAAATTCTTAACTTTTCCCTCCTGTGTTAAAAGAAATAGCTCCTTTCCATGAACAGACATAGGTCATGGAAGGCACAGAATGTATTGTTTATCAGAAATGCTAAAATTATCAGAAATGTTAAAATTATTCCTGCCATTTTGCAACACAAGCTAGAGAGCAAAAGACATGATTTCATTAAATAAAATGCCTTATCAATATCTAACTCTTGTGGTCTTGGGGATACTTAATTAGACTCCACAATAAGCCCCTATGTGTGAAGGATTTTTAAACCTTCTCCAAGCTGTGTGCCTCTGCCTACTTGAGGAGAAACTTTAATTGGTCCTTCAGTAGAAAAATCTTCTGCTTTCCAGAAGCAAAATGTTTATTTATGTAAATATTGACACTTTAGATGCAAGCCAAAGTCAACAACAAACCTATTTTTTAACTCTAAAATACACAGGAGACTAAGTAAAGGGACTGCTGGTGTAAACATACTTTTAGAGGTGTCAGTCTCCAGATATGGAACCCAGGATCTGTAGTTATAAAATTATTGTTATGGACTAGCAGTTTTAATTACTATGTAATTTTAATTACTAAATTACTGAAGTCTGTAGTCTGGAGAACGTAATAATGGACCAGCTCTCCTACTTTCTAAACCAAATTATCTTATTTTCATGGCTTATAAGACTCCACAGTTAATGAAGAGGAAAAATCGTACATTCAAACCAAATATTCCATTGCTGCCTATTTGTCTGCCCTTTGGATACATGTAGTAAAAACATTTCCACATCTAACAAAGAAGGTTTTATTCCTTTTAAATTACCGCAGTGTTTCAGTATTCCATTAAAATCATTACATGCTTCAGTAATATTTTTGCAGATTACATTACATTAGAGAATCTTACAGTGATGTCATCACACTGGATAGATTGTTGTCTAGAAAGGTTTATTCTCCTTGACGTCATTTTTTTTGATCCTTTTCAAACAACAAGTATCTATAGGATAGAAGGGATGAAGAGGCTGAGAAGACTTGATTGTCAAAACTACCAGTGAAAGAGATGGAAGCAAAGCACTGCTGATTTTCACAGCTCAGAAAGTTTCTATGTTACTTTTCTTCCACATTTTCCTTGGGGAGAAAGACTGAAAATATAGGCTGTTGTCACCCTTCCCTCAGGAAGGAAGAGCACTTCCACTTATCTCAGAGTGAAGATGTGGATTCGGATCCCCTCGGGCAGAGCAGGGATGTGAACTGGTTTTCCCACATCCTCAGTGAATGTTCCAGCCACTCAAGTACTGGAAAGTGCCGGCATTATTCTTTCTCCCAGTTTGTGAACTGAGACTTTTGATTCTAATGCTAGTCATGAAAAGTGATGGGCACTAAAATATTGCAGAAATGTAAAAAGAAAATGTTCTAGTCTGCCCTAAATTGGCTTTTTTAAGTAATTAATTTATTTCTTTAGAAAGTAACTAATACACAGAGGATCATTTATCCATTTTCTACATTCAAAGTAGCAAGTCCAGCTGCTCAAAACTATTCATTCCCAGAGAGTCAAACTCTGTCATCCCTATCAGGACACAGGTATTTTTTAATATTAATATTATATTTTAATATATTGTTTTTATCCTCTTAGATATCCTTATTGAACAGTCTCCTCTTGTGCCTCAGGGACAAACACAAGATTCATCTTCATTCGTTCCTTGAGTTTTCCTGTACTGTGTTCAAGAAATGTACAGATCACACAGGATTTTCTCTTACCTTAACAGAGCACTGGGCCATCAGTTCCACCTGGTCTGATAGAACCGGTCCTGCTTCAATGGCCACTCTATCACCCACTGATATCTCCCTGCAGCGCTCTGGGGAAGCTCCTCCTTCGATCACTTTGCATTTGGAGTCTGTTGCTGGGACCCAACTCTCATCACATATTCTGAGGAAAGTATCTGTGTATCCTGTGAGCATAAAGCCTCTTCCTATTCTTTCATTTTCGTTCTCAGAAAGAGAACAAAAATGCTTATTGAAACTAAACTTGCCTACTGAAACTAAACTTCTATTACTTCTTTAAGACAGGAAAATGATTTTATTGTCTTGGTCTATGTTCATATAAAACCACTTGTGCAAAAAATTAGATACCCCTCTATTTCCCATTTTTTAGTTTAGCTTGTTAACCTAGATATGAAAGTTGTCTACGCAAGTACAGAGTTGGATTCTTTGATTTGTTGGCATACTTCTAAAATATCAGAAAATAATCAAAATATTGAAACTATAAAGAAACAGCATAATTAACTTTTATTAAAAAGGGATAGTCATGTAAAACTTTTACATTACAAAATCACAGTAATAAAGTATGCCTAATATTGATACTGTAAGTTTTGAAATAATTATGATAAATTAACGCTACTTTATATTTAAAACCATTTTGTTAGTTTTAGAAAGAACTCCTGGGAAAACCACAGTGATAACCTCACTTGTTATTCTGAGAGACAATATTTCACATAAGTACAATTTCCCCCCAATTTTCCAATTCTACACTTGGATTTCTGATTTTCCAAACCACAGATACACCCATATTTTGACTGCCTAACCTAACCTACATTTCCAAGTCTGGAGGCTCATGAGTGGATGGGGTTGATGCCACAGCAGTACCTGTTAGGCACCTTCCAAATGCCTCCATCTCTTTTCTGCCACTCCTCCTCTTCTGACAAGCCTCTCTCAGTGCTCTCCTAGTATCATGCCACATGCAGAAGATTGGCTCATGAATTTCCTCTTCATTCTCTGCTTCCCCAAGTTCTACATAATGTAAAAATGTAAGAACATTAAACACCATGTAGGCTCCCCATTAACTGAAAGGTTCCTAGTGATTATCACTGTAATCTCTTTTTACACCATCTTAATCCATTTTATGTGGACTCACACATAAAACTAGAAAAAAAATCAGAAATGTATCATTAACCCAGTACCAAGTCTTATTTCTAATTCCTGAACTAGTTTGGTGAATATGGAATACAATAATCCATATCAGAAAATGACTTTTGAGTGTTTTCCAAGTCAAAGTAAAATTAATATATACTGCGGTTTTTTCATAAACACATAAGTTATTTCAGTTTCAAAACAAAAATTAGAATACAACTAAATGTACCACTGGAATTTCCTTTGTTAATGCTGATGTCAGTAGCAAAGATTTAAATTCTCCTTCCATCATTGTCCTGTATTTTGAGTACAAATCCCCAAAACCAACAAAACAAACAAACAAAACAAAACAAAATCGAAATACTCTGACAATAGATTACATAATAACACATAAACATAGTGATGGAAGGTCTAAACTACACTAAATTTTTTAAGCATTTTCTGAAAAATATCAGCACTGAAAAGGTTGGACCCTCAACCATTATGTGGGCACTTCAGGGTGATGGGTGAGATGCAGTATTTGCCTACCTAGCTCAGAGTCAGGTGAAAAAGGGATGTCTTTGCAGTCAATAACAATGCAAAACTCTTCTTTGGACATTAGTTTCGCCCTGACAATTGCACCTTCAAAAGAAATTTATCGGGAAAGCAGAAAACCACCATGCTTTGTGTTTAACCAGGACCATCATGGTTCCAATTTGGACCTGTTATACACCCCAACGCATAAAATCGTATGTGTCACTGACTTCTCATCTGGGTGAAATCTAATCCCTACCCATGGCAGATTTGTGACCTATTGAACTGTAGCCACAATTACCTCCTTAATGTTTTTCAACAATGAGCTACAGAAGTCAAACAAGCAAGCATCTTCATGGCAGATCTCCCTGCCCCGATCTCCTGAGGAATGGTTTTCTCTACCCTATTTCCAACGGTGGCTGACAGAGAGAACTGAGGAACTTTGGCTTTTGGGGAAAGGCTGAAGCTGGGCACGAAGAGCTGCAAGGGGTTTCCCTTGCAAGGGGCAGTTTTGCTGGCTGCAGGTGCTGCTCCTGCTCCGGCAGTGAATCTCCTCCCAAAAAATGCCAGAAACTGCGCTCTGTTGAGAGACAAGCCCAGCAGCTCCACAAAGACATAAAAAACCTCTACAAAACTGTGCTCTTCCCGTGCTGGCGCCCACGCCAGGGATACCAACCTGCCCAGGTCTGGGGGAGGGTATTTTGAATTCAGGTGTTTTTCTGTAAGGTCTTCCGCGGGTGGAGCACGAGGTTTGCCCCCTGGGCCCGAGAGACTCAGCTGGGCCTGGGACGAGGTCTCTGGGGGTACACAGGGAGGGAGGGAGAAAGCTGCACTGCTCCTGGGCCCTCAGAGTGTTTTCACCCTCATTTCTCCCCCCAGTTTCCGGACCACCGCAAAAGTGACCCGTTCCAACGTGAGGCGCGGGAAGTTCCGTGGGCAATAACCCAGCCCGCAGCTGCGGGTGCCGCCAGCCCCGCGCCCTCCGGGCCGAGGGACCGCGCGGGGCCGGGGGCTGCGGGCCCGGCTCTGCCCGGCGATGGAGCGGCGAGGGCGGCAGTCCTGGCGGGGCCGCTCGTACTGGCGGCACTGCCCGTGCCAGAGGGACTCCCTGTCGCAGCGGGACTCCGTGTCCCGGCAGGACTGCCCGCGCCCACGGGACTCCATGTCAGTCCCGGCAGGACTCCATGTCCCGGCAGGCCGAGCGGCGCCGGTGGCGCGCATGCGCGCGCGGCGCGGCGCGGCCCCGCTCACGCCCCCCGGCCGGGCTGAGCGCGGCGGTGCCGCCATGGAGGCCGCTCCGCAGCCCCAGCCCCGGCCCCGCGGAGCCGCCGCCGCCGCCCCG
>JAWWEV010000043.1:25646812-25664962 GCA_035583235.1 Hafferia zeledoni
CCCCGAGCAGGAGCGAAAGCTGGAGCAGGAGAAGCTGTCGGGGGTGGTGAAGAGCGTCCACCGGCGGCTGCGCAAGAAGTACCGGGAAGGTAACGCGGAGGAGGGGGCGGCCCCGGGCGGGGGCCGCGCTGCCCTCGCCGGCGCGGAGCGGTGTCCCCCCCGGGTGGGGCCGCGGGCCGGCCCGGAGCCCCGGGCGCTGCCGGGGGTGTGTCGGGGTGGGGGGCCGGGGGCAGCTCCGCGCTCGCTTCCTGCTGCTCCCGGGGCCGCCGCTGCCATGGGCTGCCCGCAGCCCCGCCGAGGGCACCCGGTCGGGGCAGCCCGGGCTGTCCCGCTTTCCCGGAGCTGTCGGCAGCGGGGGCTCCTTCGTGGCTGGGGAGGGAGCTTCCCAGGCGTATAGCAGTGTTTTCCGAACTGAGGATCTGCAAGAGCGAAGACAGTAGGTCATGAATGCCAAGACAGATTGAATGGTTATGTGGAAAGGCACAGGTCTTTGTGAATTGTTTGTTCCTCCTGTCTTTCAGTTGTAGAGCACTCGTTCAGGCTAGAGCACTAAGCGAAAGGTATTCTAAAATAAATTACTCGGAGTCCTCGAAAAGTCTACTTTGTCATCAGTATTAATGCCCTTATGCAAGGTTCTTATGGGGGGCATTGGAATGCTTTAAAACCTCCCTGAAATGCTAGCAGAGGTTGCAGAAAATTCATCGATTCGTTCTTGCAATGAGTCCGCAGCCCTTTGGTGAAGAACACACACGAAATGGGAGCTCTTCCTCTTGTAGGCACTAGTTCTTGCCTCTGCTCTGTATCTAGATATGACACTTGCTTAAAAAAACAAGATCATATTGTTTCTGGCCTTTCAAAGCCTACCCTGGAGCCAGTTCATGAGATTTGGCCACAAATACCTACCTATCTAGACAGTAATTGAAAGTTGATGTTTGTTTTGGCCTTGATGAGCCAAAGCTGAAGGGAGGATCTCCCTTCTTCATTCAAATGTTGGAAGAATGAACCTAATATATTTAAACATTGAAATTCTGGCAGAGGAGTCCAACTTTTAGCAGTACATGTTTCTTCATTACTTCAGAGTGCCTGCAGATTAAGACAGACAAGCACTGGCACTGTTAACTTTTTTTTTTAAAGTAAGCAGTCTCTGTAAGAGCTGAATTTTTTTAGGTGAGAGCCTAAATTACGTGGAAGTCTTTTAAACCTACTTCTCAGCAAAAGAGCAAGTTTGTGCACAAGGATTGTGTGTAACTGGTTAAGTGAAAGACACAATAGCACTCACATTGACTTCGTATGTCCTGTAATCATGCATTGTGAAAGCTTTACAATGATTTTTCTAGTCTATAAATTAGCAACATGTTAAGTCATTTCACTGAGAAAGTTCAAACTGAACAGTTGATCACGTCTGTGCAACAAGGAGAGCTCCACCCATTACCTACTCATCCAGTAGTAGGTGGTCCTTACAAGTTACCAGTGATTAGTGGTCAGTAGTACTTCATGTGTTAGGTTCTTTTAACTTAAGATTTTAATTTTGGAGTCTTTTCTCCCTGTATTGCTCTGTACTTCTAAAAGCAGATTTGAGAATCTCCTTCTTACATGCCCTCAATACTAGGACATTCTTGCTCTCTGAAGGAACTTTTGGAGTTTTTTCTCTAACACTCAATGACACTGAGCGGCAAGTAAGTTACCCTGAAAAAACTAAAGATGACAGTTTGCTAAAGTGAAGTAAAAATATCAACAAATAATCTGTAATTTCTCAGTAAAATTTGAATTATAAATTAGGTGTGAAAAAGCAAAGAGAAGAAACCACATCCTTGCTTATGTGCTTACACAAGGAGAGCGTCTGGACTCCACAGTGTGGTGCACTCACCTCCATATGAAGCAGAAACAATATTCTGTATTATTCCAGAATCTTGTATTGTCTGGTTCTTTTCTTCTAACTCTGCCTCTTCTCAGGTTTACTAGAGTTCTATGAAGTGCTAGTTTCCATTTTGTCTAAATAAGAAAACAGTACTAGAATTGCTGTTGTGTGGATTTCAGTGCTTTGTAGAAACTAAAATAGAATCATGTATTAAATTTGTTGGTAGATGTAAAAGCATGTTCAGTATCCTTCTGAAAGCTGCATTATTATCTACAGGGTAGATATGTCTAAGAAAGCCCTTGGTATTGTTATATGATCTTCAATTGCTGTCTTCTGGTAGAAGTGTTGAAGTGGATGTGTCCTTGAGACACTGTGATGTGTGTTGATAGAAGTTATACAGCCTTGATTTTAATAGGCTGATTTCTTTGAGAAGTCATTTGCCTTGCTGATGTTAGCAAGGCTTGTGCTTTAATGGGGGATTGTAAAAGGCAAGCCAGTCTGTTATCTGAGTTGCTTATAACTGGCACCATTGCTATAATTTTAATTCATTTTTGCAATGTTTCTCTTCTTTTTTTGAAGATGAGCCAGTGGAAAAGTGACAATATGGCCCCAAACTGCAAGCTAACATGTTTTTGAAGAAGTTGCATACTTGTCAAAGTGCAAGAGCAGTATTTCTGAAGTAGGGATGCATCACAGCAAATTTTTTTGCAGTTACTAATGAATTACTAGAGTAAAGTTTAATTAGCATCATGTCATCTAAAGGGTTTGATTTTTTTTTTTTCTGGTTAAAAACTTAAGTCTTGATATTGATCAAAGATGAACCTTGGCTTATTTTTTAATTTGTGCCCTTGTTGAATTGCTTCTACTTTTAAGTATGGTGTGTGGATTTTATGTTTACTTCTGTTCTGGTATCATAATCCCAGAGCATGCCAGTATATTTAGGATGCATTTACCGTCTTTGAAATGGTGCAGCTGAAATGCTTTTAATTTTGCACTGAAGTGCACGTTTTTGTTTTTTTCAACAATTTTAGTTTTTTTACTGTGTGACTAGTACTTACTTTTTCCTAATTTTGGGGTATTGTTGGTATGGCTTAATGTGTGAATATTGAATTCTTTTCCTTCTTTTTAATCTCCTTTTTTTTTAAATCCTTTTGTATTTCCTTCCCTTCCCCTTGCACCCACTCCGTTGTTGATTAGAAATTAAAGAAGGGAAGCATGTAATCATAAATATCATGTCAAATTTGGTATTTTGCAATTGTAGGCTACTTTTTTTCCTACTATGGGTCCTACAATATTGTTATATGTCATATATTTTAAAATTATTTAATGCAGTTTAATAAATGAGTGTGTATTTTTAGCAAAGGGGGGAAGAGTATTTTAAAAATTAAGGTAATTGGTCCTTGCACGTACTGAATGACTGTGTCAACTACATTAGTTAATCATTAAGAAGTTGTTTCAAGCTACTTTAATGTAGTGATACAGACAGACAGTACCTGTCTGGTGGTTCCTAAAAATACACATCCTTCCTCGGGTCAGCCTGTAAACTTTCTCATCATGAAGAAAACTTTGCTTGAGAATAAAACACACTGAGGTGTAACATGTTCCCTTGGGAGTGTATCTCTTTATCATGACTCATGGTTTTTTTTAAGTTTTACTCCTGCTGCCTGTTCAAAATAGGTTACTTTAAGCTTAATTACTTTCACAGCAGAGTAAAATCCAAAAGCTGAAACTGCTCTCGAGTGTTCAGTTATTTCACTTACAAGAAACTTTTAGTTTCTGGATGCTTCACACAAGCACTTAGAAAGTACAGAAATTGGGGGGGGTTATGATGTTGGAATATCTGTTATTGCATAGGGATGGGGAAAAAAGAGTATTTGGTTTAGTCTCTTACACTTGTTTCTGTTTCTTGGTACCACAGGTGACCTCAAATTTTACAGAGTCTTCCTCTATGCATCTTTGGGCACTTGCAGCCCTGGGCGTGTTGTGTCGGTTGCATAAACGCATGACTGTTTCGTATGTTGCATGTGGGCTGATGTCTGTCGAGCCTGACAGACAGATTTGTAAAAGCAGATTTAGTGGTTCATAAGGAACTACAAGAGATGTACTGAACATCTGCTATGTGATGCATGTTTGTTTCCAATTGCTTGTAGTAGCCAAGTGGGTTTAATTTTTACTGGGATAAAAATCTCTTCCCCTGATACAAAGGCATCCTGTTTTTCTCTCAGCTCTTTATTACCTCTGTAGTCATGCAGAGCTGTATTTATCTAGTAAACATTTTCTCAGCAGCGTGGCCCTCAGTTACAGATGGTTTTGTATGTAGTCTGAAAGGTGATTGATTTACAGGACTTCTTCCTCAAAATCCCATATTGAGTACAAGGTATCTGCAAAGGTGTTTTATGAAACGTTTCCCGTGTGTTCTCCACACTAACACTCAGGAGTAGGTGAGTGGTTTAGACATTTAGACAGAAGGGTTGTTCTGGAGCCAGTTACTCTGTCTTCATCTTATGTTTTTCATGAAAAGCCTTGAGAGAGTTTAAGCTCTTCCCAAAGTGAAAGATTTTGAAATGGTGCCATTTTTCACAGGACAGGAAAACTTTGTCATTGAACTTTACAAGATAAATTAACGGTTGTTACTCCTTGTCGTGACATTTAACTGGTTTACAGTAGAAATAAACCTACGTTTTCAAGATCTCTATTTGTGTTTCCCCATTTGCATTAATTTCTTGGAAGAGGAAGACATTGGTTAATACTCACTGTTCCATTTTCAAGCAACAGAAACTAAATTTTATTTCATTAAAATGAAAATTGATGCTATTTTATGACCTGAGCTTTAAGGTATGATTGCCCCTAAAGCTTGCATACCACAGTTTTGCAGTGAAGCTTTCATTAGAAATACCATAATACTTTATATTTTGCAGGATTTAATTATTGCTATCACTGAGCCTGAAATTTGAAAAGGCACTGACTACACCACGGGCTTGCATTCATTGAAAAAACAGGTGTATGTCACCTTCTTGCCTGCTCCTTTATTACCCTGGCAGTGAAGATGGTGTTCCTATTGCAGCGCAGCACAGTGAAATCTGCACCTGTGCATCAGCTGCTTCTAATTTTAGCTCCTGCATTTCCACAAATTACCAAAATTAGTAGTTTCTGTTAACGTGTTCCCTCTTTGTTGGTGGTGCTGAGGTGCAGCAAAGAGTCCATCCCACAAAGTCAGGTTTGGGGAAGAGGAGAATGAAGTTTTCAGCAGAGTAGGTCCAACACCTGGGGGCAGTAATTGCTTAAACTATCACGAACAGGCTCCCCAGTGTTTGTGTGACAACCATCAGAGACTTGTAGCAGATCAGAGACACAGATCAGGCTTCAGGGTGATCTGAACTGACCCCCAGTAGATGCTGAAATATGGGATGAATTGTGCCCTCTGAATCTGTGTAGGGTAAAGAGAGGGATCAGAAGTTTACCTGATGGGTTAAATGTAAAAATCCACACTTGGTCAAATGAATCCTTTCTGTGTACGTTGAAGGGAGGAACACTGATAATGAGATAAAGAAATAAGATTCTTGCACTTTGTTTTTTTTAAATATTTTAGGTAGATCCTAAGAAATGTGAAGCAAACAGTAGTTGGGCAAGAAAAGGAAAGTACTAGCTCTGATAGCTTGAACTTGGTCCAAGTTGAAGTTCATGTTCTGTATATAGACATACAAAACTGGAAAACAGTGAAGCCAGAAACACCTAATGGCTTTCACAAGAAATGCTGGATATGCTTTTAGTAAGACAGATGTTCAGTAAGTTTATCTTACATACACTGAAAATTATGAATGTCATAATATTTGCTGATACTCCTCATGGAATTAATTTTTCTTATAATTGCCACAGCATCCATACATTACTGTACAGCTTAATTTCAACTGACAAGGGTAATGAGGAAATTTTGTCACATATTCATAGGAAGTAGATTTCAGCTTTAGCCTAGTGGGCAGTGTAGGATTGATTTCCCCATTTACTGTTTAGCATATTGCAGAAGGCAGTTTACTGTTTCCAGCAAGTGAGAGGTTGTCTTAAGAGACTGAAAATGAGATGGATGTTTTTCATTCTTCAGTGCATTGCCATCAACAACAAAAAAGAAAACTCAGATATCATGCAAGGCATTGCTATGGCCAGCAGCCTGACATCTGAAGTTATTCACCGTTGTCATGGACACTTGTTAGTTGTGGGGACAGATTTGCTTTTTACTATTAGCAAAATTTATTAATTTTTATTAATTTATTATTAACATTAATAACTGTTATACCAATATTAACATGTCCATTTTCCTTCTGTCTTTCATTGTTAGTCAATGTATTGAGTTTATTTTCTGTTCCACTGGAGTCATCAAAGCTCTGGTAGAGGAGAAAATAGGAAGGAAATGTGCTGTAAATGGAAGTATTGAAAAGGGACTGGATTGAATCTGGTTTGTTTATTATTTATATTTGCGAAGACTTCAGACCCTTAAACCCTTGTTTGGTCTTTTTTTTTTTTTTTTCCCTTTTTGCCCCAGTTACAGCTACGTTGAATTCAGAAAATTTTAGTTTTCCAAAGCAAATAGTGGCAATTCTAATTCCACTTTTTCCTCAAGTGCTAAAATAGTGTTTCTTTTGGAAGAAGTTGTTGCTGAAGATCTAAACCTGCACTGCATGTACCTGAAGACTTCAGTGCACACTGTCAGTTAAATTTTGGGCTGCAGAGTTTGTTTGGTGATGGATGAAATTTTGTGCTTAGTTTTGAGATTTTTGAGATTTTTCATAGATGGCAGCACTGAAGAGCACCAATGGAATTAAGGAAAATAGTAATTACAAATCTCTTCTTGTGGGTGCAGATAGTACTTTTATAACTGTATGACAACTATTTTATTGCTTGATAAAACAGAATTATTCAGATCACTTGTTTGGGATTTTGCCCCATTCCAAAATGAAAAATACTGCCCTTAGCAGAACTGAGCTCTATTTCTTTTAAATTACAGAGGGTTGTGTTTTGTTAAAAATGCCAATTTATATGATTTGTTCTGTCAGAAGTTGGAGAACAATTGACTAATTAATTTTTCTGTTTATTCAAAAGCATGCCTTGAATGACAGTTCAATTTAACACTCTACAAATAAATGTCTGTTAAATTTTTTATTTTTTTTTTTGTTCAAAAATGGGATGGAAGAAAGCTGGATTTTTTTATTCTTAATAATAAACTTCCTGGAGAGAAGAGTTATAGTGTGGGATTGCCCCACCAAGAATGGCAGCCCTGGTCTGCTCACACAGTTCTGGGGAGCTTTGGTGAGAACTTGTAAATGAATGTGGAATAAGGGGAGTTCTAACTTTTTTATGATTCTTCTTTACTAAAAATGTTCTCAGTTGTTGAAACTTACAGCTAACATTAGGTCTCTATTGCTGCTACCCGCAATTAAAGTTATCTTGTAGTTTAAAAATAACTTGGATGTGCCTGACCTGTTCTCTCTGACAATATTCAGCAACTGCCGATTACCTGGGGTTGAGTTCATGGTTTTAACTTGGCTATTCTTCAGGCAATATTAATGTGGGTGGAAATTACTTAGATGGATTCATCTGTTCTAGGTCAATAGTATTAGATTTTTGTTACTGTGTTAGAGAAGAGTGTTACAGAGAACAAGTTGGTCAGTCATTTGTTCACTGACAGAATTCTAGGAAACAGTGGGCTTTGGCTTTTTGCTTTTAAAGGAGTAGTTAGTTAATCTTCAAGGTGAAGAGTAGGTTATTTATTTTCTAGGTATTTGTGGAAAGTAGAGCAAACATTAAATAATTTTAAAGTAACATCATTGTAGTAAATTGAGATGTATGTGAAACTCCTGTTAATTAGCTAGTTTTGTCAGTCACACTTTTCAGCTGATCAGTGGCATAACCAGTTCTTTGATGGAGATTTGAGGTGTATGAAGATCTCTGAAGATTTGGTGCTCAGCAGAGGTTTTAAAGTGCATAGAGGTGATCTCTAAGTGCACAGTAAGAGTGTTGAGCTGCCTTTATATTGTGATATAGTCAGGAGTGTGTGAGATGAAAAATTTAATACACAAAATCAAATAGTAACGTCAGGATATGATTGAAGATGCAAGACTTTTTAAAAATTATTATTCCATTAGATCAGCCTATCACAAATTGGTATTTAATTTACAGTGTTACTGATTGCTTAACAGATTTTATTTATCTTATTTCCTTAGTAACTGTTAGTTTTGTGGTGAAACCTTCCTGGATACTTTACTGTCTTTTTGGTTACATAAGCAAGAATTTATCGATTCATAAATAAATGTTTAACTCAAGTGGAGTTAATGCAGTATTTGCACCTGGATTATAATGTATTGCTTGAAAAATGAATACACCATGGATTATAATGTATTGATTGAAAAAAATTACTACATAGCTTTTCTGTGTTCTGGATAACATGTTTGAAATTGGATGCTGCAAGACCTATTGTAGTCACGCTCAAAATCTCAACAGGTAGGAAGGATTATTTGCATTTTCAACTCAGTATTGCAGCATGATTCTGGATTTAAAGTTCCTGTAAATCTGATGTGCTCATTTGTGTCTCTCAAAGCTCACTTGAAAAGAATGGGGAAAGCCCCCCAAACAAAACAATCCACTGCCATGCTACTTGCTCAAGGGAAGCTGCACTTCAGACCCTTCCTTGAAAGTCCTGCAAAATGGTGCCAGTCAGTGTTCTAGGATGACCCTTTATCTGTAGTTCTTTTGGAGCTTGTATTTGCAAAAGGGCAGAGAAATGGAAATCATATAAAAATCAGTATTAACAGGAGGTCAACAGCAGATGCTTAGACAAGAATAAGTGAGAAATGTTGCTGGAGTATCACTGGGTGCTTGCTTACCATTCTGTCTTTCAGTGATTTCATGGTCTAGGAGCTCCTGAATTAGAAGCTGATCTTCAAATATGGAGTTTGTCATGGATTTTCTTCCCATAGTTTGCCCAGCTCCATGAAGTTTAAGCTTAGTTATACATTTATGAGGAAATAACTTCTTTTTATTTTTCACTTCAAAGCTGCTTTTTCTGAATGTCTCCTAGTCTTAAAAAAACCTGAAGTTGCTCCATATTTATATTTCCTCTGTCACTTGCGGTCTTGTGGAGGTCTGTCCTCTCCTGCTTTCACCTGTCTTCTTCTTTCCTCTGTTTACATGTTCCCTATGCAAAAGCTGTGCTGTATCTCCCACACAGCTATTTTCTGTATCTCTGTATTGGAAAATGAAAACAAATCAGAAGTGCACACAGAATTGACTTGGTATAGGATGTATGATGAAATTACTTTGTGATGAATTTTTCACTTTTGTTCCGCATCTCTCTTCTATATCATTCTATTCTATATAATTCAGTTTTATTTCCTTGTCAGCTCAGAGCCAAGAAGCTGTTACTGTCATGGGTGGGTCTGTTGTAACCCAAAGATCAGATACCAGTGAGCTCTCAGTCAGCTCTGGGGCTGTTGCTGTGTATGTAAATTTAAGATCCCTTAATTGCGGATGCTTTTGACCCTCGTCTGACTTCCAGGGAGAGGTGCAAATCTACACCTTGTTCAGAAGGAAGTAAGAAGAGTGCTTTGAAAGCAGGATTCTGTGTTAGCAAACATCACTACTTTGCTGTAAGTAAGGACTGGCTAGTTGAGAACATCTGGTCTTTGTTATTTCTTTTTTCCCATCTATCTTAACATTTAAGGAAAAGGGGTATTTGGAAATAGAGTAATTGCTTAAGAATAGACCAGATGAAGTAATGAACTGAAACAACAGTACTGAGCTTCGGATTCTGTGTTTGTGGTATTTTCCTTCAATAAGTCTTCATTCACGTTTACTTTTTGCATTTCTAATTAGCCATGCATTTTTTAAACAAACCTTTAGCAATTACAAATCATTCAAGCATTCCACAGTTGTCTGGAGCATGCAATAAGATTCAGAGTATTGTGTCAGAGAAACTATGACACTTTATGTAAATTGCACCAGAATTAATTGGCTATTGAGAATCACTTTGAACTTGGTTAGTGCTTTCTGCCTTGGTGCTGTGTAGGTTCTGCACTTTGAGGACACGAGAAATACAAATTTCCAGGAGTTGTCCTTGTTTTGCCCCCTTTGCTGGTAGGCCACTGTCTATGCTGTTTTCTGCTGTCTTTTCTTGGCAGAGTATGTTCTGTTCTGTACAGTTGTTTCGACATAAGGGTCTCCTGAAAGCCCTGGAAAAGCGGCCCACGGGTTTTAGCAGAAACTGCTGTGGAGGCCTGCCTGTGACTTGGGTGTTTTCTCGGCTCTAGTGCTCAGCTGGTGACCTGGCTGGTACCTTTGCTTATAAAGCATAATCTCTCTGAACTCAGATAATTTGGGAAATAATGTCCAGTGCAATAACTTCCCCATATGAATAGCAAGCAGAATATGTGATTTCTTGCATAGCTTCCCTATTTTGATAAAACTAAATTGTGGCCACTCCCATCTCAACTGCCATCTCACTCAGTGAGATGCACTCCTTGTGTGAGACACACACCTACTTTTAAACTTCACTCATTTTGATGATTATACAAGTGTGCTGGATGATTATTTTTTAAGACAAAATCGCTATGACATCTCTAAATCAAACTGCAATGGGGAGTAACCGGCAGGGTTTGTTTAAATCTTATAAGTGTACAACTATACTTGTCCATCATAGCCAGTCTTTCTGTAAGTGGAGGACAGGTGAGGTGAGGTTTGTTACTGCTTTGCACAGGAGGGAAGAAATAAAAAGGTTGTCATTGGAAGAAAGCACATCAAAGAAATTGCCATAAGTGGGGTAGAAACAGAAATCTCCTACCGATATGAGGACAGGTCATACTGTAAGCTGCTTTCCAGCTTCAACAGACATTATTTTTTAGCTTATGGCTGATACACTTCTGAAATATTTCCTTCTAATATAAAGGTGCTACAAAAGCTGGTTCTGGAACCATGTTGTGAAAAGTGCTTTGGTTGTTCAAATCAAAGCTTAAAGTACAGCCATACTGTTGAAAACTTATTTTCAGTTTGTATTAGCTTGTGGGTGCAAAATTGGTACATAATTTTTATTCTACAGGTTGACATATATTCTAGATGTGTGCACACATTTGTGATGAAGAAGCACGAAACAAATTAGTGAACATCATACTAGTGAGCATGTTTTTCTTAGAGCAGAAGTATTCTTGTAGTAAGGTACATCAAGGGTTTGCACGCTGTAGAAAGCACAGTAGGAGTTGTGGCCAGACACTACTTCCATTTATCTTGTTTTTGTTTAGCAGTACATTATGTAAAGCAGGCTAGGAGAAGTGGATACTTAGCAGCAAAAGAAGGAAAATCATCATGTTTAATTACTTTGAAGTGTCAGAACTTAACCTGCAAGACTTCTTTTCAGCAAGGTGAGGAGCATGAAAATAAATCTGTCCCTAGAGATCAGCAGATGAGTTTGTGATTTCCTGACTGTAGTCGGTTTGATCCTTCAATACTGACCCCTAGAAGGTAATTTACAGGGACTGGATAGATCAGACAGAAATCAATGAAGACTTGAATTTCATATCCAAAGTATCCTAGGAAATCTGTGTTCTGGGTTAGGTTGTATTTTTGTGCCTTTTCCCAAATCATCTGCAGTATTTGCCATGGACATGAATAGTAGTCTGAGACATTTCAGTCTTTCATTTCTAAAATGTTTGTCATGTTAATGCTCATGCATAGAAACCTGAAAGTGAAATTTCCCAGGAACTTTAATTTCACAGAACAAACCGAACGAAATCTGTGTACTGATAATGTTTCCAGTTTCTCAAGTACCCAATAGCCCCTTCCTGCTCCAGACCTTGGAATTTTGTGTTTGACTAGAGAAAGGGGACCTTGTTTTTTGTTAGGAGCAGGGAAAGTAATCTCTTGGTACATTATGTAAGTTTTTAACTGGAAAATGGGGATTTTGCTGTGGAGATAATGAGAGACTTTGTATCTGATGTGCAATTTGTTTTGTTTTGTTTAGTGGGAGACTTTGATAAGATCTGGCGTGAGCACTGTGAGGATGAGGAAACTCTGTGTGAATATGCTGTGGCAATGAAAAACCTCGCAGATAATCACTGGGCAAAAACTTGTGAAGGGGAAGGCCGAATTGAATGGTGTTGCAGGTAAATCTTAATGTATTTGAAACACGCGATTGCACGCTTTTACTTGCAATTATTTATAATACAAAGCTTAAGTGTTTTTTTACTTTTTTGCCAATATTTTAGATTTGTTCTATAACATGTTTATAATTTATTGCTTCCCAGCACAAACACCTTCTTAGTTTCCAACTTACTAGTGAAATAGCTTATGAAATGTTTTGTTATGAGCTGATCTTTTTTGAAATATTTTCAACAAACAGGGGGTTTTTTGTGACATATTGAAGCTGTTTGCAAGTAAACCTATAAAGTAATTTTCCATGGTTTTGAACCTAAAATGAGCAAATACAGTGAATGTAGCTCAAGTTTAATTTTCAGGGGTTTGGGTTGATTTGTGCATAAAATAGTTCTTGATCTCTAAATGCCAATCTCTGGTACTTGGTTTTCAATTCTTAATCTCCTGCAACAGCCTTTAACCACAGAGAAACTTGTTTCAAATATATTTAAAACTTAAAAATTCCTGTCAGTCATAAGCATCTAATTTTTGTTGGGCTTTTCTGAATTGTGAACTCATGAAATGAGAAGCTCAACTATTTCAGTCCGTGAGGACACAAATTCTTAAAAGAGGAGAAATGTTGGTCATCCAGAATTCCTGCATTCAAGGAATTGGCATCCAAGGCATACTGTGGAATCTGTGCAGCAGAATTAAACAAAGTGCTGTTGAAATTTAAATGGGAAGAGAGTTTATCAAAGTCCTGCCTTTGTGAATGACTTCAGAAAAGCAGAAAGTAATCCTGTGTGCCAGTCTGAAGGTTCTGCACGTGAGTGTTGCAGAGTGCTGAGCAAAAGGCAACAAAGAACACCAGATGTGGTATTGTTAAATTTAAATTCCCTTGAGCTCCTAAAACAAAAAGGAGAGGGGATTGCCCTGTGAAACAGTTGACCTAGAGTACATCTTGGTGGCAACTTGAGCTGTTCTGTGGCTTCTGGAAATGGAGCAAGGACTAACAAGCTGAGGGTTTTTTTCCTACATAGACTCTTACATATTTGAAAACCATTCCTTTGCTTAGCAATCTTTTATTCTTTAGCTTGGAAAAAACCTTTATCCCAGTTACAAGAAAGGTGACTCGGTTATTAAGAACTGTGCCCAAAAGTGGAGAAAGCACTTCAATGGTGTTGTCAGGGATAAATAAAATAAATAGGTTGTAGTAAACTCCTGTTCATGCTATTGATCTTGTTTGGTGGAGTTTTGGTATTTTTGTTGTTGGTGGTTTGTTTTTTGTTTGCTTGCCTTGTTTTGGCTGTTTAGTTGGTGTGGCATTCATTTTTGATCACTTTTGATCCTCAAGTGCCTGTTTCTGTTTCACAGGCTTCCTCAGTTGCTAGTTGCTCTTTTTTATTTATGCTATTCATTCCTTCTGTGAAAATTCTGATACTTGTATTTCTCTTTTCTACATTGCACTCTTTTGAATCATACTGAATTCTAATATTGCAAGTTCTTGCAGTGTCTTCCCCCCAGCCTGCCCTGGTTTGGCATCATTCTCAGATCACTTAAAAGGGACTGGAACTGACTGTTCACAGTTCAGGTTATCTGTTAAAAAACTAGTTGTACTGGACTCAGAGCAGATTCCACTGCTTGATATTTTCTTACAAGTTGGTTGTCAGCTAATATGTGGCACTATTCAACAGAACTGTGTGAACTCACTTTAATTTCAGCTAAGCATTATTCCCCTTAGCGTGTGGCAATCCTGTTACCATGTAGGAAGGATGTTTTCTGTGAGTAGAAGAGAGTTGATGGCCTGTATATTGAAGGTTTGGGGCTCTCACTTGGTTTCTGTTACAGATCATGTACAAAGTAAACATTTAAGTAAATGTCCAGTTAGGGCCTTGCAGCCTGAACTCACATAAGGAAGACAATCCACTCATGAGGAGATACTGAAATGCTCTGTCTTGGTCTAAAGCTTCAGATACAGCACATGATTTTTGCCAAGTCCGGGGATCAGGAGTTTGTACATCAGCAGAGAGAGAGGGGCACTTTTCATTTCTGTGTGTCTCAGATTAAACCAAGGCCTGGATTGCTAAATACCAGAACATACCAGATTAACTTGGTGTTCTGCAATTTTTTGTTCTTTCTCACAGAGTCAAAATGTGTGCCAGACAGGTGGCAGGTCCTCTTGTTGTTACTCCTCTTTGTGCCTGTGTGCATAATTGCACACAAGAGAACTTGCATGAGACTTAAGTGAAAGCTTTTGCTCAGTGCTTATTACTGTGTTACCTTGACAGCAGGAAGAGCTGTTTTATATTAGATGAATTTTAATTTGGGACTGGAATGCTGAAAATTATTTGGAAGCACCAATGTATCCCTGCTGAAGAAAGGAGAGACGTGAGTTTTGTTTTAATTTGAAGGAAGATCTTTTCAGAGATAGGAAACTGAGAAGTGTTTTTTTCCATTAGTTAAAAAAGGAAGGTGCAAAAGACTTTGTGAGTTGTTTTCTTTCCTTCATTTTCCTTGTATTCTCTTAGCATCTGATAAAATAAGTCAGAGAGTGCAGAATAACAAGTAGAGAAGCTATGGGTACTTCTCAGGTTCAAAAATAAGTTTTGTTGCTGAGTTCTCATTTCAGAAGTCTTTCTAGATATTTAGTTGAAGATACTGGAAAAATTCTGACATTAATTCTTAAACCAGATAACCCAAAACTTGTTATTTTACTTCTTTAGTTTTGATTTAAAGAAACACATATCCAGACTTTGGAAACTGTGAAAGATGAAAAGCAGTACCTTATGGACTGTGCTGGTGGTCTTATGCTGAGTTGTATGGGGCCAGTTTTATTTGTTTGTTTTGTTGTTTCAGGGCAACATTATAGAACTGTTAACTGGAGAGAGGGACAGGGAGAGAGGATTAAAACTTCCTCCACTTCCAGAATCAGGTTAACGGTCCCCTGAGTGGTGGTACAAAAATCCTGGGCAACACTCAACTGTTTTTCTCTTCCTTTCTTTTTATGTATTTAGAAAATTGAATTAGAGTAGCATGCAGATTAACACTTCTACTTCTCTTTCATTTATATTACAACAAAAAATCAAAATAAACCAAACATAGGGTAAGATGATTCTTACCCTGAATAATTGTCCTAACTTAATTTTTGCTGGCATAGGTAGGCTGGTGAACCTTTGTGTGGACAATGAATGCCAGCCTGTTCTGGTTCTAGTTAGAACAAAATAAGCTGGACCAGCAGGTTTGCTTCTTTCTGTTGCTTTTGCATAAGTGTTAAGACTTGTGTTGACTTTTTTTTAAATAGTTGGAAGTGCAGATTTTGTTTTTTGCTATCATGACAAAACACTATCTAGATTTATATTTTTTAAAAAACCTCTTTTGACTGTTTCATGAGCAAAGAAATATGGTCCTGATGAAACTAATGTCAGAAGAGTGCAGAACTGTTTGGAAGAATTTGCAGAGAATAGATATGAGAAGCTTATCTTAAAAATGTGATTTACTGAGGAGTCTGTTCGTGTCTGTCCCTTTATCCATAACTAATCAGTACTTTCATTAGAAGTCTGCCAGCATAAAGTCTATTTATTAAATTTACAAAGAGAAAGGAATTGTCACTCTGAGAACAGAATTAAAATTAACACTGTTGTTAACTGTACTAAATATTATCAACTGTATTAAACATTATCAGCTGTACAAATACAGGCCAGGGAATAATTGGTTGTGTCAGTCTTTCAAAAAGCTATTTGGATTCTGTAGCAGGCCATAAACTGAATATGAAGCAGTCATGGGATGCTTTTGCAATAAAGGCAAATATCATCCTGGAGAGTGTGAATGAGATTGTCAACAAGATATGTAAAGTGCTCCTCTGACTTTATTTAGCGTTGCTTTTAGCCAAAGTATCACCTTGGCCACTGCATTTAAAAATAACATACAGCAGCTCAACTCCAGGAAAGATAAAGAAATTATGAAAAATCTTCTCATTTTTTTCCGCAAAAGCCTTGGGGTTCTTTTCTAGAAACTGGAGCTATCTAGTCAAAAGAAAAGGCTAAGTAATCTCTTAAGGCATCTTTGAGAATAACAGGTCTCTGCTAGAACTGGAAAGCTTATCCTGTTTGGTTTAGAAGATTGAATGAAGGAATGTTTACAAGCCCCTTGAACACTGTTCTGCAGTCTTTGTGATGAATGCAGTTAGTTGAGCAATTCACTTTCAGGAGAATGGAATTAAGAGGGAGGTAGCACAAACAGGAGGGAAACCATTTAAAATAGGAAAAGATAATGTTCAGTGTTCACATTAGTATGACAGTCTTAATTTTTACCATTAAACACACTGCCAATGATACTAAATTGGGAGGAGCTGTTGACTCCCTTGAAGGAAGAAAGGCCGTGCAGAAAGACCTGGACAATTAGAGGGCTGGGAAATCACCAACTCTATGAAGTTTAACAAGGGCAAATGCTGAATTCTGCACCTGGAACAGAGCAATCCTAGATGTACATACAGACTGGGGAATGAGATGCTGCAAAGCAGTGCCATGGAAAGAGGGGTCGTGGTGGATGGCAAGCTGAATCTGAGTCAGCAGTGCCCTGGCAGCCAGAAGGGCCAACCGTGTCCTGGGGGGCATCAGGCACAGCATCACCAGCCGGTCAAGGGAGGGGATTGTCCCACTCTGCTCTGCACTGGGGCAGCCTCACCTTGAATATTGTGTGCAGTTTTGGGTACCACAATATAAAAAAGATTTAAAACTGTTAAAGAGTGTCCAAAGGAGGACAACCAAGATGAAGGACCTTAAGGGAAAGCCATATGAGGAACAGCTGAGTTCACTTGGTCTGTTCAGCCTGGAGGAGAGGAGATTGAGGGGAGACCTCATTGCAGTCACAACTTCCTTGTGAGGGGAAGAGAAGGGGCAGGCACTGATCTCTTCTCTGTGGTGACCAGTGACAGGACCTGAGGGAATGTCATGAAGCTGAGTCAGGAGAGGTTTAGGTTGGATACTAGGAAAAGATTTTTCAGCCAGAGAATGGTTGGGCACTGGAACAGGCTTCCCAGGGAAGTGGTCACAGCACCAAAGCCTGAAAGAGTTCAAGTGTTTGGGTAATACTCTCAGGCACATGGTGTGGTTCTTGGGGCTGTCATGTGCAGGGCCAGGAGCTGGACTTCACTGATCCTTGTGGATCCCTTCCATCTCAGAATATTCTATAAATACTTTGTTCTGACAAAAATGTATCTGTTTGTTGAACACTAGAACTAATTAGACCAATGATCATATGATAACTGCTGGCTGTTTTCAAGTACTTTGAATCCTCTGGTCATAAAGGATACTTCCTACTGACTTGGAGTGGACACAACACCAAAGAAACATCTGACTACAGATCAAGTTGTGTTTCTCAAACGGAAAATGTCTCAAAACCCTAGAACTGAGACCAAGTATCAAAAATAAAATGGAAAAATATATACAAGTTTCTCAACTTGAAGTTTAAAAAATTGTAATTATACTGATAAAAAATTATAACACTTCACATTGAGAAACCTAGTTCTCTCACCTGTGCTAAATACTGAATTTCCTTAACCTGAAGCAGGGTGCACATTACAAATGTGAAATATTTTCCAGTCCAAAGGAAACTCTTCTGCTCTTCTAGGAATAATTAATGTGTACAAGTGCAATTGAGACTTCTCCCCTCCTTCACTTTGGATGTTGGAAGGCAGATGGGTTAAACCTGTAGAAGTATTTGCAATTTTATTTTTTTTTTTCAGACTAGCAGCTCTGACAGTTGACATTTATAAATTTGCTCCTCAATGTGTGGGAGGAAGGGAGAAATGTTTTGCAGACAGAAACCATGATGAGAAGTCCAGACTTTCCTTCAGCTCTGAGGGAAGTTTGTTATTTCTCTGTACCCTCACTGAAAGTCATCTTCAATATTAGGTTTTGATTAGTAAATATTGAAAGGAACATGAGTCAAGCTCACCTTTTCCTCATTATAAAGCAGAAGGAAAGAGATGGACTGTGTCAGTTAACCAGTAAAACTGGATGCTTGAAATCCTCAAACATTGATGACAGCTATCAAAAACTGCTTTCTGCCATCATAAAAGTTGACCACACCAGTTTTAATTTAGTTTGTGTGAGAAAAAGTCTCGGCTCAGAAAATTTTAGAAAGAGACGAGTTAAAAGAGCAAAGCAAAAATGAGGTTTAAT
>JAWWEV010000043.1:25665062-25728264 GCA_035583235.1 Hafferia zeledoni
CATATGTCTCCCTGAAACCTTAAAATGTGGTCAAGTGTTCAATAAAGTATTCCAGTTTTCTTCCCCATAACTGGGATAGTCTAGTTTTTGACCGTCTCAATCTTCATTTTCTTTCAACCTCAGACTACCACTACCAGCTACAGTGTCACTATTACTAGATAACTCAGTCTCTACAAAATACACCATTATCTTTAAAAAATATAAAGTTATAGAGTCAGAAATACAAAGGATCTTGGTCAAGTTGAGACTGTGCTTTAAGGGTTGGAACAAAATAGCCTGAGTAGAGTAAGAGATGTTCTATCATCCCACTGGGAGAGCTGTGGGAGGGAATCGATGGAACCTTAAAACTGATGCAACACAATCTCATCTGCATTTCAGAGATGCATGTTGCAGCTTCAGAGCTGTTGCACTGAACAACAGAGTTGCTTCATTGCAATTTTTCACTGGAAAGAGAGAAGAGTTTATATTCAGGAAATGGGTAGAAAGCTCATAGAAAGAGTAGCTGGAACATATTTGTGAGAGCTGAAAAAAACTACAGATGTCCAAGCATTTTGAGCTAATCGAATTTCAGGTATTATTTGTCTAGTATGGGTGTTCCATAAACTATTTGGTTAAATGGATATGGACTAGTCTTCTTTATGCCCCCTCCATTGATGATTATATCTAGTCACTAATTCTGTGCTGTGATATACAGTTCTGTCTGAAAAACCAGGATGGACTTATAGAACAACATGAGTTTTTAATTACTTTTGCCTTTTGAAACCAATGTATTTCTGATAAGTAGTCTCAGTCAACATCCATGCCTGTAGTACAGGGGCATCTGGAGAAGCCACATGCACTACAGTAAACCTAAATTGTCGTGACTGATGTTTGCATCTAATCAGTCTCACAGACGTGACAGGATAATTTTTCCAGTTAATATACTTGAATTACTAACTGTAGGATCATACAATTAATCAGCCTCTGAAGAAATAAGATCAGTTAAAAAAACAAATGATAATTGCCCATAACTTTTTTTTTTAAAAATCACTCTAACAGCATAAATCTAGTTCAGTCTTATTTTCCATGTGCAAGTCAGACTATTTAAATTCATGAATAATGGATATATCTCTCCTATGATGTCTTGTTGCTTTCTACAATGAAAAGACAAGCATTATGTCAAAGCAGTATCTTAAAAACAGTCTCTTGTCAAATAGCCATCATTTTATTTTTTATTTTTTATGTTGCTAATATAATTGTCAAAATACCTGATACTACTTATTTTATGGGCTCAGATAGCTGTGGGTTTGCCTCCATGATTTTGTGATCAATTTATGAGATCTTCACCATGCTGAAAAAGAGCAACTGGCAAAGTCTTAGGCGTACTATTCTAGCAGCTGGTAAACAGCATTTCATAGCAATAAAGGTATAATTCAATAAGCATTGCTGTGTTTCAAAAAAAGGGAGAAGGTTACTATTATTCTCCCATCCTGCTCCCCAGGTAGTCAAACCCACATGAAACGAACTGAGATTTAATTTGCAAATATGAATGTAGACGTGCTTGATTTATATAGAATATCTTCAGAGATCTGTGAACATCTGTCACTATTAATCAGTCTAAAACTAACCTTGGGACACCTTCAGTCAATTCAACTCTTTTCCAAATTTCTTTTAGGATCCATCATATGTAATATAAAATTAGACCACAAGCTAATTAAAACATAGTGGCTTCAAGATTAGAGAAAACAAGGTTACAGTTAAGGCGTGAGTCTTGTTCATCACTACCCTACACCATTTCTGCTAGTGGAATTTACTTATACAACAATAAAAATATTACAACAAGGTGGCAAATTCTGGCCAAAAATTTTGTTTGGAAATCTGTACCACAAAGTTATTTGCCACTTCAAACTTTTCAAGTACCACACCAAATTAATTCTACAGTGTTACAGACACTGAATGAAAAACTCTCTTTAGAATATCACTTTCAGTTTGATGAGACATTGGGGATCAAGCCAACAGAAACTTCCATTCAGCACCTGAGACAAAATTCAGATACACTGTGACAAGCTGAGAACCAACTGCATGAAGAGCAACCCTCCTGAAAAGCTTCTGGGGTTATCATGGTGGACCTCTATTTGTTAGCAGACCAGTAGAGTGCACTCATACAAAGCAAACAGCACACACATTAGGAGGATTGCAGACAGCAAATTGCAGGAAGTGACTACATCTCTTTCTACTTGGCATTGGTGAAGCACATGTGGAATAGCTTTGTACCACCCAGTTTGTGCAGAAAATTAAGATAACTGGAGTAAATACAGGAGAGGGCCTGTGAGGCAGAGAACATGTAGGCTACAGGGAGAGGTTGAGGTGAAAAGTCTTGTTTAGTTTGACAAAGAGGAGATGAAGGCTGAGAGGAACTAACTGCAACCTACAAGAACTAACTGTAGGGGTTACAAAAACGGTGGTGTCAAACTTTTCAGACAATGGCCTCAAGGTGAAGTTCATACTGGGCACTAAGAAAAGCTTCTTCACTGGGAAGATACTGAACCTTGAAACAGGTTACATAGAAAGACCATGGAAACTTCATCCCTGGACATTTTCGAGATTCAGGTATAGTTGAAGTCACAGCTGACACAACTTGGATTTGGAAAGTCTTGCTGAAAGTGAGAGGCTGGACTAGATGGTATACAAAGATCCATTCCAACCAATACTTCTCTGATTCCATGTGAAGAACTGAAAACCAATGTGCAGTTTTAAACATGCTTATCCTTGGAGAAACCACAAGTCTTTTAAATTTTTTTTGAACTGCAGACAGTGGACTGTAGACTGCATTACATGGCAAATTATAATTAGACAAGTGCCACCTTTAGAGTTACTCTTCAGGTTTTTCAGCTATACTGAAAAGAAGCTACTTCAGCAGGGAGAAAGCTGATATCTAAGTAAATTCTTTATGAAAAATCACCTTTGAAAGAAAATATAGCCAAGTAATTTTATGTTTGTACCTGGACAACAGTTTAGAAAAGAATTTGGTTTGACCTTGTGGTGTACATTTTTTCATATAAATCTGCCTGTTCCCATGTTGTACTAAACTGGAATATGTTTCTTATTCAGTTTTCCAAAACACTAACTTCTAGAGTCATAGAATCACAGAATCTCTGGTTTGGGTTAGAAGGGACCTTACAGATTATCTTGTTCTAAGCCCTCTGCCAAGGCCAGGGACATCTTCCACTAGACTAAGTTACTCAAAGCCCCATTCAACCTGGTCTTGAACAGGGCCAGGGCTGTGGAATCCACAGCTTCTTTGGGCAACCTGTGCCAGTGCCTCACCACCTCCACAGTAAAGAATTTCTTCCTAACGCATTACCTAAACCTGCCCTTCTTCAGCTTAAAGCCATTCCCCCTTGTCCTATCACTACATGTCCCTGTGAAAAGTCCCTCTCCAGCTCTGTTTTTTGCCTCCTTTCTGTACTAAGGTCTCCCTGGAACCTTCTCTTCGGCAGGCAGAACATCCCCAACTTTCTCAGTCGGTCTTCATAGGGGAGGTAAAGTGCTCCAGGTCTCTAATCACCTTTGTGGCCCTCCTTTGGACTTGCTGCAACAGGTTTGCATCCTTTTATGCTGATGGTCCCAGAGCTGAAATCAATACTCCAGATGGAGTCTCACGAGGGGCAGGATCACCTCCCTCAACCTGCTGGCCAAGCTGCTTTTGATGCAGCCCAGGAGATATTTGGCTTTACAGGCTGCAAGTGCCCATTGCTGGGTGGTGTCCAGTCTCTCATCCACCAACACCCCCAGGTCCTTCTCCTCAAGAGTGCTCCATCCATTCTCTGAATTTATGCTTGGGGTAGCCTTCACCTACGTGCATGCCAATTGAACTTCACAAGGGTCTCCCAGGCCCACCTCTCAAGCATGTCAAGGATGGCATCCCTGCCTGTAACACCTGCGTGTTAAGTAAATCTCACTTGTATTTAACTTTATACTCTTAATCTGAACCACAGTGAGCTCTAAGTACAGTGCCACTGAGCATGTTAGGATTGCATCAACAGTTCTGAAAGTCACTTGCCTTTACCACTAGCATAGGTATGGTCTGGCAGCACTGAATCAATGCCAACATAGGTACAGTAAAGCTATTTTGAATTCTGTCTGGGATCCCAGCAATGAACCCTAATATCTACAGAGCTGTCTGTTGGTCTGAAAACACTGATGTGGACTAGTATGGCCCAAAGCTTCATTTTATCTTCATATTTCATGATGGCAAAATATGGAGTAAACAGTGAGAAAGAAATTGTATAAAACTGCTGAGGTCAACACTGCTATTTTCTCTTTTGCAATTGCAAATTTTGATGAAGCTATTTTAGCTTCATGAAAACAAAAATCTCATCTTACCTCGACATTAGTGATTAGAGAAACAAACAACCCAAAACAAATTACAGAGAAACAACATCCAGAAATGAGTTTACATTTGCACTTCAATTAGTTTAGATTTTTTTCTGTGTTTTTTTCACCCGTTGACCTACACATGCAAATATAATCTATATTTGGAAAAAAAAAATCTGCTTTCAACTTTCCCTGAGGTTATAATACTTCCTTCTCGTGCTTCTAGCTAAAAGGTATTGCTATTCTTTAACTGTTTTTATTCAGTTTCATCTGACACACTCAAGGAAAAAAAATCTTTCTTTGCAATTGAACTTAAGAAATAAAAACTCGAGCCCTTCAAATCATCAACTCAGTATTACTGGCAAGTATTACTGAAATGCATTAATTTAAGTGCCAGAAACTATGCCAGATTTTAAGTCATAACTTGGTGATTTGCCTGCAGTTATCTTAATTGCAAAGTTTTACAATAAAAATAAGAAAACAGGACTTTGAAGAGGAAGAGAAATAGGCCTTTGGGATAGATTTTGAGTCAATAGGAACAGATACATGTATATTATCACCTTCTAATGTTGCATCTAGTTGCTTCATTGTCTCCTCCTTAAAACAGTAGTGTTGTCTGGATATCTAGTTGGAGTACTGTACTTAAAAAGCTTCACTTTTTAATGTGGGTGTGACTCAATTGTATGCTTTTACCTTAATGCTGCACTGAAAGAAAACAGGCTTTCTCAAAAAATGAAACAATTTAAATATTTTAGTGGAGCAAGTTTCATGGGTCAGAAACATGTTTCTTGAAAAGGTACGTAATAAAATCTTTAATGCGTTCAGAACAATGACATGTAGGTAAACAACTTTAACTATAGAGTTGAGAATATAAACACACTGATATGTATGGAAAACATTAATTACTGTAAATACACTGGCATTTTATAGTGGCACAGTTCTACCACTCTCTAAGCACTGCTGAAGGCTGCCCCACCACCAGAGCTGCCTGTGAGCAAAGACGCAAGGCCCAGCCTGGTGTGTAACCTGAGCTCTAAGCACTAAGCAAATTGCAATGTGAGAAAGAGCAGTGAGAGGATCCGAGTGAAGCCAGGCAAGATAAGGAAGGTAACACCGCAAATGGAGGATTACTGAGATAAGGATCCCTAGGAGTGTAAGGGGCAAAAGAAAACAACTTATAAAGTATAAAAACTTTCAGGAAAAAAAACCCAGAGAATCAGAAGATGACAATTCAGCATCATTGAGGATCTGTTCCAAGGAGGAACAGAAGTCAACCTTCCCCTTCTTGGATGGTACTTGTCTGGCCGGCAAATACTCTTCAGGAGCCTTAGAGGGTGGGAAGCATCCTAATGCTTAGCTGAATAGCTCATTAATCCTAGTGATCTTTTGTATGTTTTGGCCAATAAGAAACTCATTTCTGCATTTGACTTGGATATGTCCTGTGTGAAGAGTGCTCTTAGTGCATGGTGAAAGGTTCCCAAACAAAACAACAGCTCTGCAGTCACAGAGGAGAGGTAACTTGCACAATAAGGAGCACACAAGTACAGTGCCCAACCTACCTGCAATAGAAATAAAGGGGTCTTGCTACAGGCAGTAGAAATATCTCAAGTTTAAATAGCAAAAGAGTGTTCTCTGGAGAAAAAATTGTGGTTTACCTTTAAAGCAAGAAAACTAGTTGTCTTTAAAATAGTAATAATATTGTATTTTGAGGCCTGCAAAAATCTTTAGACAAACTAAAAGTTATATGACATGGATATTTGCAATTGCAAGGATCCTGACTCAGTGGCCCAAGACGTCTCCTTCTAGTCCTAAGTTCAATTTTTTTTTTTTATATATGGGTCTATTTCATCGTCAAACAACCAAAAAACCTCAGCTTTGCAAAATCACTGCAATTTGCTCCTCTAAATTTTTTAGTATCAGGTGTTAAGAATTGTAACGCATGCATAGAAATTTTTGCCTTGGGCTTGAAATTCATCTACACAAAAAGGCACATGCAGGTCAAGAAAAGGCTATTAATCATTGCTGGTTTTTTAAAGGGAATACTTACACAACTTCTGGAACTTTATTTGTAAGCTGTGCATCCTGAAGCCTAGGATAGGGGGCACAGAAACTAGCTCTGCTACATCAGTGGGAGAACAGGAAATGACTGAATTACTTATTAAAGACAAAATTATTAATCAGTAAGGAGCATTTCATTATTTTAAGTAATGAGAGCATTGAAAAGATAAGGAAAAAAGGGTCTGATCAAGTCCATCTTTGTGTTATTCATAATCAGTGCCTTACAGTGAGGTCTGAGCACAAACAAAAACTTAATTCCCAGGCAGCACCCTCCAAGTAACAGAAAGTCTCGAAAGCTGTGTCTTCTACATTAAAGAATTAAGTTGAACAGTCTCAAGCTCTGTCTTGCAGATCTTTATACTGTTTAACATAAATATTTAACTCTTAGCATGCTCTTTCACTGTGGCCTTGCTGTGTCAGCCACCACTGCCCCAAGTTATGCCATGTTGCTGGGGCAGCACGGGCCAGGCACTGACTCCCAACAGTATGACACGGCCACAGTGTTTGATGTAGACAACGACAGGGAAGGTTGGTCACACAAATGTAAGTCATAATGTGACACTTGCTTTAAGAGTCAGAGAACAGGTTCAGATGTATTTTATTTAGTAATGCAGACAGAGCCCTCTGGCCTGGACTAGCAGAGACAGGAGCTTTGCAGAGACAGCTTGCTGGGAATTGGGTATCATGTTTCCCCAGAGCAGACTGTAGAACTTAAGAAATTAATATCCTTCAGAATTTCAAAGTTTCAGTTAAGGTAATAGAAAGGGAGGCTGTCCATAGGGATAGGAATTTTTAACTCTCCTTACAAACATAGTATTTATATGAGAAGATAATTTTATTGCATTATTGACCATAAGTGATTATAACAATCTATTTAAAAGGAATATTGCTGATGAAAATATAGTTCCTGATGAAGACCTTATCTGAACAACAACCAATACAATGCCATTGTAGCTGTTGTTAAATTACTAAATCCTCACTACAGTATTAGTAAAGAAAATTCACATCACCTGCCCATGCTGACAGACTTCTTTCCTCCAGAAGAAATTACAATCAACCATTCTGGTAATACACCTTTGTAACATAACTACATTCACTCTACAAATTATACCATTTACCAACTACATTAGTTAAAAATTAAATCTCATTCTTAGTGCACATTATCATGTCAAACCATTACCCTATTTAACAGAATTGGCTTACTCTTCTAAAATAAATGCTTGCAGTAATAAATAAATGTTTTCTTGTGGTGCTAAATACCAAGATCTATCTTAAGCAGTGTTAAGACACATGCATTTGGTGTACTTTAACTTTTACCGATATTCAGATTGTCTGAATTCTGACTCAACTGGAATGCAGGTGAAATTCTAGTGACCAAAAAAATATCACCATGTTTGGAAGAGCTTTTACACACTTACTTTGGGGAGACAGGGGAGCAAGACAGATGTTTTCACCTTCTTTTGTTTCTTGTAAACATGGAATGAAACTTAATTCAGTATTTTTGGAAATACTTTGGAACACGGAAATTAGTAGATGGGTTATCTAATAATATAAAACATTTCATATTATGCCAAGCATTTCATTTATTCTAGGCAGACAAAAGCAAGCAAAATACAGAAGCTAGTAAACTGAAATAAATCCTTTAAGAATTCTTATGAAAGAATGATGACTGTAGTATGAATGACTGTCCAGTTAACAATAAAAAACAATAAATGACTGTCCAGCCAACAATCTGTTGGGTGTCCAATGAAGAAACTGATTTCCATAACTGTGTGAGGTATACTTACAAAGCATAGATGTCTGAGAGAAAGAAAAGCCATTGAAACATTTTTTTATTATTATAAGGATTCAGTTCCTTACCATTCTTCAGACAAGTTTTCCTAAACAAAATTATTCTTTTTACTACAGCCCAATCCATTCTTTACAAATAATTTGGTCTTCAAAAAAAAAAAAAATATTGCTGCAAGGAAATCAAAATTAATCTTATTTGGTATTAATAAATAGTTTATATTCATTCATGGATAAGAATTTCTGTAGCTTTGAAGAGCCATATATGAACACACTGTGGATCCACACAAAGTATCACTGTAAATTTTCAATGCCTTAAATGACAACATTATGATCCAGAGATGATAATTTCAGTGCCAATATTTTTAACTGTTTCACTACTGATAACTTTTAGCAATTGTCTAGTTATTGCCAAAGTCCAGTGGCTCAATCAGTTGCTGCCACCTACACAGGAGGCAAAAACTATTCCCAGCCTGTCTGACAAGTCTTCAGCTATGGCTGATAACCATGTTGTTATGGTTAATCATTTTCAATATAAACTCTATGATGTGTCAGAAACCTCAAGATACATAGACCATGATAAACTGATTCAAATTAAATGAGAAAACAGAGGATGAGACCCCTGTAGATATGTTTCCACACTTAATTCAATAGCTAAATTGTTCGTAGCTACCTATTGCTGTGCATTACTGCTGCTGCAACTGAAAATGCATCTGAAGTAGCTACAACACAAGCACTAAAGTGGTGCCATGAAGATCATGAAGAACACATCTTGTCTGACAACATATATTGACCCTGAAGATGAATGTTAATGAAAATGCCCTTGATGTGTTATTTGCTTAATGTGAACCCTATTGCACATATCTTAATCAGGTACTTGCAAAAATCAAGCAGTTGAGGCCAATGGGTGAATTAATTTTTGTTATAGCTGAAAAACAAGTAAGAATCTCAGGGTTGTGCCCATGATTTCCATGTGCATTAAATGAAAAAGTGCATGAGTGTTGTTTTTAGAAAAAACAGGGAAGATACTCCCTTAGAGATACTCCCTCTCAGTATGAGTAAACTTATTACAAGGACACAGAATTAAGTTTCTTTTAAAAGACACCAGGACTGATGAGGTTTTCATTGATGTCAATGCATGCTAAGCAAGAAGTGGTCTGAGCTGACTAATGGATTTAGATTGAATTAGACATTTAGGTGGAATTGAGTTGCTTACTGCACATTATTAAATCAAAAGAGTTTGTACAGAGGATCTACGTCACTGCTTTCCAGGTCAGAATGCCTCTAGGCTTACTCTAGAAGTAGAGGAATGAAAATACTTGATTTCTTTTGCATCTGCAGCAAGGCAATGCCAGAGAACAGTACATCAGTCTGGCTGAGACTTCATCTTCTAACAGTAAGGTGCAAGAAGTATCTGGGCAATCTGAATCTGCCCCCAAACCCTGAATTCCAAGGAACTATGAGATTCTTCTGTAAGTGTTCAAGACCCATCATTTAGTGGAGACATCACCAAGTAAAGATCTGTTACCTACAAGTTCAAATTCAAGAATAAAGACAGCACTATCTGAGGTACTATGCCAAGAAATAATGACTACACCATCCAGGAATAATGAGCTGTAGTTACACATTTTATTTTCAAGTTGCAGAATACATTTTACTAATGGAACAAAACGTATTTGTGCCATAACTATAGAAATTATTCAATGATAAACCACAAGATCAATATCTAACTAATAGAGATTTTTCACATATTTGTACAGCTAAATTGTAAAAGAGCAGTATTTTAGGTTTTGATATTTACCATAAGATATTTTACAGAATCCTTTGTGAACTGATGATTTTATTTAGCCTAAAAAGTGATACTCATGTAGCTTTCTTGGTTTTTTTTTTTCCCTCAGAAGAGAATTGTTATAAGATCTTCTCAAATACAGGGAGAGAAACAAGCATACTTATTTGGATCAACAGTAAAACCACAGAATACTCATTCCTAGTTTATTGCAAATGTTCACAATCTTGCCATAGTTTACAGACAAAATGGTACCCGTAGTAACTACACATCATGTATCAGGTACAAATCAGTAATAAATCTACCCACACTACATAAAAATTTTAGGACAGAGTTAAGAGGTAACAGAATATTCCTACACCAGTCTGTTACATTTAGAAGCTAAATTCATGTACTTCACCTCATGTGCTGGTTTAAAGGTAAACCGGCAGGAGACATGAACCCAGCTCAAAAGGGATTATAAATCAGAGTTACAATTTAATAAAAAATATTACAATAAATGCAATGACACAAAGAGAAATTGATTTTAACCCCCAAACCCCATAACCCAGTACCCTGGTGCACAAATACAAAGGGGTTTGTTAGCCCCTGTGCTGAGACCCACATGGTTTCCCCAGGTCCAAAGTAAGAGGAAGGGAAAAATCTGTTGATGCAGATGGCAGTCGCAGTCTGGTGAAGAGGGGTGGTCGCAGTGCTGTCGAGGTACTGGTCCTCCTCTGGATCTGATGAGTGCTCCCTGAGGTCTTCAAAGCCCAAGATTATATTCTCTCATCTCCAGGTGGGAATGCCCAGTGGCTCCCCCAGGGCGGGGAGCTCCACAATGGGTGATCTGACTCTGTGAGTCATGGGATATTTTTGGAATCGTTGATGACCCATTAGCAGACATGTCCCTTCAGGCTGCGTGTGAAGGTGCTAACGACTCCCTGGAGGGGAGTTCTCACAGCTCTTATCTCACAGGTGTCTGTCACACCCAGCTCACACCCTGAGGGGTCAGGTGTGCCGTGGGCAGCTACTGCAAATGGCCCATTGTTAACAGTTCATGGGAAATGAATAGAGGGTATAGAATACACAGCTTTGGTCCCACCCACACAGTGATAAACTGGTCCCACCTGCTGAACTAGGACATCTCAGCAGATCATAAGTGATTAAACCATGTCCCAAAGTGCCACATCCACTCATCTTTTAAATACCTCCGCGAATGGTGACTCAACCACTTCCCTGGGCAGGCTGTTCCAATGCTTGACAACCATTTTGGTGAAGAAACTTGCCCTAATATCCAATCTGTTCCTCCCCGGCACAGTTTAGGGCCATTTTCTCTCGTCCTATCACATTAGAGAGGAGACTGAGCCTGACCTCACTACAAGACCTTGCATGTGTAAGGAACTGTTGCAACATGTTGCTCTGATGATCAAACTTTAGACCTGAGAACAATTCTGAACAATTAACAGGTAACAGCTGAGGCACAGAGCTTCCCTTCAGGACCAACAAGTGAACATTGCCTTCAAAAAGTGACCATTTTACTAAAAGATAAACTTACTAATGTAAAAGTACTGTCAAATATACATAAGACATAACAATTCAACCACAATGTGGATATATATTGAAAAAAATTGGTTTACATTATTCTATTCTCAATAAACAAGAGCTGCGAGACTGTTCTGAGGGCACAAAAGGACAGTATTTTCATTTATCTTTATAATTTTCCCTTTTATCAGTCTCTGTCATAAGCAAAAGATTAATTGGTTCTTAAACCACGGCTACTGTAACAACCTGCCCTGTCTTTTTTTATAACAATTTTCTATGCCTTCCAAATCAGCATATTCTGTGATCAGAACTATTCACTGTTTCATTCTGCAGTCTCATTTATGGCCTTTTAACACAAGAGAGACACTCCGGGAGTTTTAATAATCAATCCCTTACTAAACTTTCAATTAAAGGTACTGATTAAGCAGCTTTTAGGCTGCCTGTTCTCAAAGAAATAGTGCACTTTACCCTGCTAGCCAGGTCTACAAAAACCCATCTCTGAATCAGGCAGGACTCAGTATCTCAAAAACTGAAAGACCAATTCTGAACTGTTGCAATAACTGAAGATTTCTCACAGTCTGATTTTGCTACATTTGTTTGTGTAATGATCAAACTGAAACTAGTGACATGCAGAGTGCAGATACATTGAAAAAGCAGCAGGCTATTATCAGACTGGCAGCTTAGTTTTTTTCATGATTCTTTTTTGTGTTCATTTCTCATCACAATGTGCATATGTGATGGGTCAGATTCCTTAAAAAGCAAACTGAAAGATCAAGTCAATGCACATCTCAATCTGACAATATTAATGTTTGAAATGTTAATCACATCAGCTCACAGCTGGTAAGTTCAAATGAAAGCTTTTATAATTAAATACAATAGTTTCTTATCATGACATCAAAGACTGGGGCATTACATTGAGTTAGTGATTACAGCATGGATTTTCACATCTTTGGAGTAAAATCAGATTGCGACTAGTACTTTTCAAAAAGTTTTGGAAACACTCTGGTGTAAAGCTAAATTTAGTTTAGGATACTAATAATTTCAGAGGTGAATAATATTTTCTTCAGGGATAGAAGAAATTTCTAGTGTCAACTCAGTAGTAATTAGTAAAATATCCATCTCCATCTTAGTTGATGACAGTCACATAGAAGAAGTTTTCTACTCCTTGGATTCACTGCTTCATCATTAATATTGACCTGCTGTCAGAAGAAATGTTAGACAACCTATCTTGTTAAAATTTCAATTGGTTAACCTTCCTCTGTGTCAACTTTCCCAATATTATTGGTGCAATTATTATTAGTGTAATTTAATTACTTTATGCCTCTCATCTCTTTCGAAAGACATTATCACAAGAGGAATGGCATACAGATCATTCTTTCTTGAGAGGAAGTGTTTACCCCCCTAAAAAACCAATATGGCACACAAGTCTGCATATTCTTCTGGGTTTTTTAAAGCCCTGCTCAGAGTGAGTATAATCCCTCCTCCTGCATCCATTAAAAGGCCATAATTTTTCTTTGTTATTCCTTCCTGCTTATCACTTTCTGTAGGGGAACTTCCCATTATAAAGGAAGATATGTGTAAGCAAAGGGCAAATTGTCTTCTTCAAAGCCAGTTGAAAACAGTGTGTGGCATCCAAGTCAAATCTCTTTGTGTCCTCTCAGTTATATTCTTAGTTCTTGATTAACCATTGCAGGATCTGCATTGGAAACAAATGGTGCTATAAAGTTCTGCATGGAAAAAACTTATCTACATACAGACCCTGGGGTAACCTGTAGGTGACTCTACTGTCGCATTCCCATCCCATGGCTATTGGGAGAAAAAGACAACCCCAACCAAAACAAAACTCCCAAAACACCAGGGCTCTTATTACCAAAAAGCAAAACCACAAAAGATCAAAGCTTGCTCTGACTGGTCATTTCAGTCATTGCTTCTCTATACAATTGAATGAGTTCTCACTTACCACAGAAACATGCCATTTTAAGACTAGAGGAGTTGTCCTCACCAAAAAACTGGTAACTTGTCTTGGATAGTTGAAAGCTTTTTAAGGGAAAAGAAGAAAAGAATAAAGAACTGAAATTTTATCTAGATTATCAACAGTATAGAATTAAAGGTATAAAAGCATAGTGATGATTTCTCGAGTAAGCTTGAGCATGTGGAGAAGTTATACATATCAGATTCCAAAAAACATCAGTACTGATTCTTTGAGGGATTAATGACAAGAAATAGGTGTCCACACGGCAAACTTTAATACATGTGATGTCACTGGGGATCAAGAATCACTTAACCTGTGAAGACTAGCCAGTTGCCTGAGCAAATCTTAGTCTTAATCAAGGGGTCCTCATACAACACTGACACTGTGAGTCCCAACAGTCCCACTGAAAAGGCGTTTATGGGTGGACCTTACATTTCCACATCTTTCATCACAGAGCAAGGACAAAGTGTATTTGAAAGGCATTTTTTTGCAAGGCAAAATATGTGCTCACTGTGCTACATCTGCTCTGTGATGTAACAAGATTTTCTACAAATTTTCTCTTCTTTCGTACAGCCCTAGAAGTAAAGTGTCTATTTACTAATTGCACATTAATTACCAGAGTACTTGCAACACAATCCTATACTGTAATCAGCAGCATATTAAAATTGCAAGCTCTCTACTAAATGAACTTTAACATTCCAGATGTATCTGTTAAAGTCCAATTGCAAAAGATTAGAGTTGAAATATTGGTTCCAAGAACCATCTAATTAATTTTAAGTCATGCTGAATTTTAAAAAATTTGTTTTGTGTTTAAAATTAAGTATTTTCTTCAAAGTTTCTCCATTACAGATTTAAATCTAATCATCCCCTTTGCTTGACAAGATCCTGAAATCATACCTTCAATATCCAGTCAGCAAGGTGACTTCATTCCTTCAGCTTTAAAGAGTGATTAATTAAATTTTAGATACCTTTTTCATCATTTACTATGTTGGTAACATAGAAATTAATGTTTTATCTGGGCAGTGTAGGTGTTAAACTCTTAAAAATAAATGGAATGGGAAAGGTTCATCTTGCTGGTGGAGTGACAATATCTGTCTTCTAAGATCTGCTCGTAAGAACTATTCCAAAAATCAGTTATTCATGTAGTGAAAGAAGTGCAATTTTCAGTAACACAGGTTGTAGTTTTCCTGAGGGGCTTTCCAAATTTTTATTTAGTGTGTTGCTTATAGATGCAAGTTGAATTCCTCAAGAGCAAAAATCTCTGTGATTTTATCATCTTGTCCCATGCTAAGTAATTTACATCTAATACAAACTGAGTTCAAAATACCTATGGGTCCTTCTTGACACACAAAAGAAGGGGGGGGGGGGGGGAAACTGCAATAAAGTTTGATCATAATTTATTTCAAAACGTACTTTCTTTACTGAGCCTCAGCTGCATCAGGAGGTGATGAACCTAACCCTGTTTGATACTTTACAGATCAAGCATTTAACTCTGAACTGAGTCACTGCCTAAAACTACTTCACAGCAGCTGTATTATTATGTGTGCTTATGTACTGCTCAGTAACCTTAAATCTTCATATTTCTTAGTAGTGTTAATTACAACCTTAATGATAATGTTCCATTTATGTGTAATTCCTTGTTCTCCTTAAAATCAAAATAATGTACTTAGTCATGCTGCCAGAAACAGAAGACACTCCCAATTCTTCAGCAGTATCAATTTCTTTCCATCCCACTGTTGCTAGTATTCTTTCAGTCAAGTCCTAAAACACTTCAGCTTTGGAAATACTGTGTGCCACAGTGGAGGATAGTATCAGAATGGCAGTTCTTTTGGAGCTGGCATTCTTTCATCATTGTTATTATCTCAACTTTCCAAACATTAATCAGCTGAAATTTCAATGCCTGATCACATCAGTATATCCTGGGAAATCACCCTACATTTTCTGTTGACTTCAAACTATAATGATGGTTCCCTCGATCCTCCTAAAGGGCCACATCTACTGCAAAGTCTGCACTGGTATCTCACCTCTGAAGGACAACTGTTTCCAGGGAATGCCTGTGGTACAAGGAAAACATCAATTAAACAGGCAGATTACAGCAAACAAAATGGAGTTCAGAAAGCAGATAATGATGGTCTGTGCTGGATTAAAGGTAAACCAGCAGGAGAAATGAAACCAACTTGAAAAGAGATTACAAGTCAGAGTTAAAATTTACTAAAAAGATTACAATAAATAGAATAATACAGAGGGAAAAAAAGGGTTTAATGCACAAAAGAACAGATGTATAAGCACCCTGGGGCATGAACAGAATGGTGTTTGTCAGCCCTTGTGTTGAGTACCACGTGGTTCCCCTGAGTACAAAGTAAAAGGAAAGGAAAACTTGTTGGTGAGAATGATGGTCCCAGTCTTGTCCAGAGTTGCAGTCGCAGTCCTGTTGAGGTTCTGGTACTTCTCTGGATCCGAGCAGTGGTCCCACAAGTACCCAAGATTATATATGCTCAGGTTCAGGTGGGAATGCCCAGTACCTCCTCCAGGGTGAGGAGTTTCACACTGGGTGATCTAACTCTGTGAGTCATGGGATACTTTTGGAGTCTTTGATGGCCCATTAGCAGACATGACCCCCCAGGCTGAGTGTGAAGGTGCTAATGCCTTCCTGGACTTCATGGTCTTCAAAAACATAGTTTGTACCATGATTACTTACAGGATTTGCAGGATCCAAGCAGACAGTCTTATTAGCATCATCTATTGCTTCTTTCCAATTTTCAATAACCAATGCAGAGTAAGTGACAGAAAGGAACAAATAAAACTGTGGGTATTTCTCTTACGAATAGATGTTTTTCATAATTACATCAGAGTATTCAATGTATAAAGAACGAGTATGCAATATTGGCATTTTAAAAACATTTCCTTGATAGTTTCTAAAAGTTGTAAAAATCTGAAGTTTGCCTTAATGAAAACTACTTCTACTCCTTTTCATGTGCAGCCATTTTATCTCAGCATCTGTCTATGCCAAATGCCTCCTCTGAGACACTTCCAGGAAGTGTCTAGCACAACCCTTTCAGGCAGCATTTCCTCACTCAAACAAGAAATTGTCCAATATATTACGAAGAATTTAACAACTCGCTGCTTCCAAGAAGCAAGATTCCATTTTTGTCACATTCTTTCACTACCATATCTGCTTTCCAGTCTTTTAACAGTCTGATTTTTTAACTGAAGCCTGCTAAGTCCACTGAGTGAGTTTAATCCTTTTAAGAGATGACAGGCAGATATTAGGAAGAAATTCTTTACTGTGGGGTGATGGAGGTACTGGCACAGGTTGCCCAGAGAAGCTGTGGATGCCCAATCCCTGGCAGTGTTCAAGGATAGGTTGGACAGGGCTTGGAGCAACCTGGTCTAGTGGAAGGCATCCCTGACCATGGCAGGGGGGTTAAAACTAGATGATCTTTAAGGTGCCTTCCAACCCAAACTACTCAATGATTCTATAAGATAATATGAAGTCCCAGACTGAGAAGTGGTATGACAAACCCAGGAAATACAACACTTCCCATCTTTCATCTTCTCATTTACCTGGCTTTACCAGGTATTATTGTCATTATTTGGTTTAGATTTTAAAGATACTTGTCATAAAAGACAAGGAGATCTTTGCAGTATTTTAGTTTAGTTAAAACCACCAGAATGACATGCTGAATAAGGCCAATGTAAGGTGCATAAAAGAGCTGCTACGTGTCATCATCGAGTTGTAGAAGACAAGGAGCACAGGGCTGTCACACACAAAGCTGAATTTCTTAAACTATATGTAATACACACAAAATAAAAGAAATAGAAAAGAACAAAAGAAAAAAGAGTAAAGAGAACAAAGAGATATCCTTCAAACTACAGGTTACATTATATATTCTAAATCCTTCCCATGGCCAGTTCTCATAGGTTTATCACAATGTCCATATACTTTTACAGCTTCTAATTGGATGTTACTCACACTCCACATGCACTTTTTGTTTCATGAGTAATTATCAACACACATTGCATTCTCACAATTTGCTCCTCTCAGATCTTCTCTTCTCTATTTTAGTTACCCTGCTAGTTTTCTCACAGTTTTAATGATGCCTCACTGTTCCCAGCTGTACACTCTACCCAGGCCTGGAGCTGCCCACAGCCTCAAACCTTCCTAATCCTCACAGCTATGCTCATATACAGTAATAAAAATTGATACCTGTAAGGGAGAATGAGGACAGAGGCAGACTGAGAGCTTCTGTGTCTTTTCTGGAGATGTTACTTACTTTTTTTAACCCCCTCACTGAATATATTATTAACATTGTAAAACATAACATATAAATAGGTCAGTTCAAGCAGCTTCTCACATAAACTAATTTAGAGGAATTTTTTGCTGTTTAAAAACAAAATGTAAAATAAAGTGGAGGTTACTATTACTTTCAAAAGGAACCCATGCCAATTTGACTTGTCCAAGATCCACTGAAGTCCCTGATGTCAGAAGCATTTCCCCCAGAAACTTTTATACCTTTTACTGATAGCACTGGGATCACTGGAAAGTAGCGTTGTATCTATACTTGCAGCACATAAATCTGTGTAACAGACTGCACAAATCTAATCTTGCTCCAAGATGGATTCAGAAATTAATAAAAGAGTTAATATCATCAATTTAAAAAAAAAAAAAAAAAGGTGTTCCAAAAGTTTTGCCGTGTTTATGCAATTAACATTTTGCATTCATTTTTGCACAAACAGAGCATGCTTTCAATTACACAAGTTGCTTTACTTGCAAGTTCGCTAGCATCTGCAAAAAAAGAAATCTCATGGAAGATCAATTTCTTCTGAAAAATATACTAGTTAATTTTTTTTACTATAACTTTATTCATATGATATTGATGAATGTATTCTAAGGGAATGTATTTCCCATGAAAATGTAATATTTTAGAAGTATTTTCTACTATGTAATTTGTACGTGTTAAAAACATAAAGACTGAAAAAGATCTTTTAGTTCCTTTTCAAATTAACTCTTTTCATTTTGTATTTTAAACTCCTACTTTACTTTCCCTGAAGGTCAAGGAAGGGACAATAGCTTGGAGTATTGATAGGAATCAAGTACTGATGAAGAAGCTACTGCAAGAGAAGACTACTAGGGTGCCCAGCTACCAAATTCTCACTGTGCTCAAGCACAAAGCAGTGTAAGACCCCTTTTGGACCTAAACAACACCATTATGTATATGGATGACTGGCAAATGAAACTGGTTTTACTACCCGATTTCTGTACTCTTTCTAACACTATGACTATGGTAAGAAATAGAAAACAAATGTTAAAGGTTCAAACACAGGAAGGCAGTGTTGGGAGGAGTCCCTCAGGGAATTTTTCTCACCTTACCAACACAAAGGTTTGGACTTGGAGTGCTAGGACTGAGGACAAAAGATGGCTGTTGACTTTCAGATTCCAGCTGAATGGTGGGGTGGAGGTGAGAAAACAGAACCCCAGCACTTGGGGGTGGGGAGAGGTTTTTCTTTCTTTTTCCCTGTGTGCTGATTTGACTTTTTTGGGGGGGGTTTCATTGGGCAGCTGCAGGAAAAGAGCCACTGCTTGCTGCTGAGAGCTCTTTTTTTCTGGCTCTGCTCTTTGCTTTCCCCCCTCCATCTCTGGGCACCCTGAGCTTCAGAGAGAGAGAGAAGAGAGGAGACACACAGCTGCTTCAGGACACACTGCAGACCTTTTTTTTTCTTCCTGGGGACCGACACTGGACTGCAAGGAGATTCCTGGGAATTATCACCATTCTTCCACTCCCAGCTTTTCCTTCTTCCTTTGGAACAAAGGACAAGGAGAGAGAGAGAGAGAGAGTGTCCACGTGAGTGTTCATCCATTGTCTCTGCCTCACTGTGAAAAGACTGAGAATTCACCTCACAACCAGCTGAGATGTGACACTGACACTGTCCGTAAATATAACTGCACCAGGAGCAACCTATCGTTTGGGGGTTGTTCTCTTTTGTTTTTACATTTGGTGCTGGGGGAGTAGTTTGCTCTGGCCTGTTTACAGTTATATCTATATCTACATATATATATAGTAACATATATATAGTAGTAGTTAAGAATAGTTATCTTTCTTATGTCAATTTTCTAATTAAAGTTCCTTTTTCTTAAATTTAATAAGGAGTGAGGTGATTATTGAGGAGGAATCCTCTCTATATCTTTTTGGTAAACATTTTGGCTTTTCCCTTTAACTAAGACAACAAAGAAAAAAATTATCCTCATTAGCATATTTTTGTACATGGAATTTCAGTATTTTTATTAAATTTAAGCAAAGTTCTAGAGAATCTCAGCACATTTCACATGAGCATATACTTTTCAACAAAGTGATGGTGTTTGGAGGACAGATGTGGAAACATAGCCAATCTTAAATACTCTCTGAAGAGATGAGACAGGTTCATGAACTATAAAGTTATGATTTAAGCAGCAGCATTACACTACATGCAGTATCATTACACCAAGTAAACAATGCCATTACAAACTTAATGATATTCTTGAGACATCCACATTAGCACCATTGGTCTTTTATTTATTTCAAATTACTGTTCTTATTTACCTCAGCAGGGCTCTATACAATTACTCCCCAGACTGCTCAGATTCCTATGGGGATGATTTATATTGTCATTCCAATATAATGTTTCCCATAATTGTATTGTGTTTAAAAAACATTAGAACCCAAGGGGTAGACAAGGAGTTATAATATTAACAGCATGCTCATATAAATCAATTTACTCCCTTGGAGGATAAAAAAATGAAAAAGGAAGTTAATAAGAGTACAGAAGAAGTACAAAGCCAGTGCAAACCTACCACTTCAAGCATATTTCATCAATGCATCACAGGTAAATTCTGGAAACGAAAACCTAAGCAGGAATCCATTTCCATGTGCATAGTATTATGTTATTGAGATTAATAGAGAGATCATAAAAAGTAGGAAAAATATCATTTAAATTAAAAGATACAATCCCAGAAAGTTGCAAGCAACTCCAATGCTGTAAATGCACAATATTTTTAAGAGTTCTCAGACTCTTGTGAGATAGTGGCAGATGTGGTTTCATAAATACATGATTTTAAAAATTATGAGTATCCTGCAGGGATCAAGAGGTAACCCATGATTTCACTTACACTGACCATTAAGGATAAAATCCAATGATAAGGGTTATGTGGGTAGAAAACCAGGGGACTTTGGCCTCTCTTTTCCATTACTCACTAAAATATTCCATTTTATTTTAAAAAATCTCACAATGTTTAATATACTTAATGCAATGTGCAAGCATAGGATAACTTAATATGTTCAGAAGATGGATTAGTTGTAGCTCAGTCTGATCTGAGCCTCTAGATGCAGTATTGTTTATTATATTCACTGATCTAATTTTGCTGTACTGTAGCTATACACTAAGATGCAGTTGCCAATCACTCTGAAGTAAATTGAGTCTAATAAAAAACTACAAGACTGAAACAAAACAAATATTAAAAGACACTTTTTTTATATACTCCCTCATTTCAAATGTAGCAGCTCACTAAACCCAGGATATTCTTCTTCACACAAAAGAAAAGGAGAACATGTAACAAAGATACCATAAATCCTACTGTAGATATACCCTTAAGATACATGAAATTTCTGTTACTTTAGTAAGTTCATCCAAAGCCTCTTTATGGTGATTCCATTTCTGTGAGGTTATAGCTAAATGATCAGAATAACAACTAGTTTTTGGAGTTTTAATCTGCTCAAGTTTGCTTTACCATAACGAGAACTAATTTTTAATCCTTTTTCTGTGCATCCATTATATCCAAGTGTCTTGTCTACTTCAAACACCTCCTCTATGATACTTCCAGGTAGTGTCTGTCTTAGGAGGGACTCCTAGTTCCTGTAAAGCACTCTGCTTTACAGGATTAAATGGAAATATGCCATTTCACAGCAGCTGAAGATCTAATCCTTCACCTAAGTTCTACCCAAGTAGAACAATGAAACGTTCTGCTGATGCAAGAATTACTCTACATTACAAAATCTTCATTAAAAAAGGAGACAATTCACAAATCTGACAAATTAATTTTAAATACTGCAACCTTATCACAGCACTAAGCCACAAAACAAACAAACAAAAACAAAAAAGGTTATTTCAGGCTTGAAAAAAAAATGTATTTTGAATAGCAATGCAAGTGACCACTGAATAGGTAATCCTGGACCTAATGTAAGAGAGACATGGAGGCAGCACTAGAGTGGCAACAGGAGAAAGGTAGAAGCAAATTAATGGCCCATCCCTGGGTGTCAGTTGGTATCAGCCAGCACAGGAGGAAACTGGAGCTCCTTCCTCCTCCATGACTGCCTTGTGGAGTCAAACTAAAAGTCTGGCTTGTATAAGGGTGTCCTTCTGAACAGCACTAAACTGTGTGCCTGTTTCAGACTGGCATGCCCCGCCTTACGAAAAATGAAACCACCGCAATTGACCAATAATGGGCATGCAAAGACCATCGTGCACATGTTGATTGTTGAGCACATTACTTTTGTTAGGAAGAAGCCAGGTAAATCAGATTAATTGAATAGATATGACATTTATCCCAGTTTTTTCATATCCGGATTTTAACTTTTTCCCAAAAGAGTTTTAAAAGTCAGATCCAAGCATGGCCTGATTCCTTGGAAAATATAGTTGTTCAGTGTTATCCATACATTTTTGTGATTCCTGGCGTCTGGCTTTCATTAAAAAAAAGTAAAGAGCACAACTCAACATAAAGACACATAACATAATTTAAATGTCTGGATAATTTAAAAGACATAGACTATATTTAAAAGTTTTAGATTGCTACATTGGATTACATTTGCTCATTTATAAACTATAAAGCATAAACTATTCTCTATTTTATTTTAAAAATACTCCTCTAAAAGTATTTCTCTACACTGCAGATACCAAGAGATTAGAAGGATAAAAAGGAATTCCATTTTTCCATATTTTTCCCCTATTTTCTCATTCATCATGTGTTACAAGGTTAAGTATCAGGCTAGCACGGGTTTCCCAAGCACAGCTGCACACTCCTACAACAAAGAGCTGCCATATTAAAAAACAAACAACAAAACAAGTCCTACCAGGGAATGAGTGCTCGTCATTCACTGTTCACATATTCTTTGGTTCTGACAAGTCATAAATGCATTGAGTCTCTTGCCCTTGTACATATTTAATCTCTCTCAATCTGCTGTATCCTGAATGCATCAGAGCTACTGCAGAGAGCATGACACAGCCAGGTGTGTCGGTGGTTTTCACAGCTAACCATCCTGTGTAAGTTATCTGGATAATGCAAGAGGTTCTGCAATTTCTCATTAAATATGTAAATGGTGCAGTTGTCTCTAGCCTGGATAGTTAACATTAGAGTTTAGAAAGAGTCAAAAATTGGTTAGAGTTAGAAATTAGAGTTTGGCATGGCAGAACTGTAATTCAAAATCCCATATGCACAAAAGAGCAGTTTGGGGATACACTGAAGATCTCTAAAGTCTACCTGCTGTCGAAAGAGGCAGTCCCACTGCCTTTCCCAGACTGAGCAGTCAAGCCTCTCGGTTGACCCAGAGCTGTCATTTACCTGACACCGTGGTAAGGCAGTTCATGGAGCCAGCTTGCCAAAAAGTTGGAACCATTTCTCTGCAGGACCAGATGTCAACACAGGAGAGACAACCGTGGCACATAGATTAGAGAAGGGAGCAGAGGTGGAAAAACAGAGATGTCTGGGTTTGCAGCATCTGCTTCATTTAGCCATACCACCCTGTCAACAACAGAGTATCTAAAACTGACAGGAAAGATTAAATGCAGATCAGGAAATCCAAAATCCTATTCCTTCTGCAGAGTTTATATTCCTGAACTAGTTTTCATCCACGGAGAAAGCAGAGGCTAAGCATCTCCCAAGAGCTGGTACTTACAAATACTATTACCAAGAACAGAGCAGGGCTTATTTTTTATTTTCTTTTAATCACAGTGAGATATATTTATTAGTGAAAGCAGGCCGATAGTGCGTGGGAGACCAATATGGAAACCCCTTTTAATCATGAAGAGGTTCATACCACATCTTCCATTTTCTATAATAGTACCCTCTCCATCAGGCCCTATTCAGAGCACAATAGTGTACCAGCACCTACAGCTCACAATTCGCAGTGAATTGCAGGCCCTAATAACAAGTACAAGAAAAGTTACATTTTCTGCAGCTGGCCAGAGCAGCAACTATAATACACAGCAAGCCAGTTTGAAGCTATTAGCCCATCTAGGTTCACAATCATGCCACTGAAATGACAAAATACAAGTCCTTTTAAACTCATGCTGTAGAACATGTGAAAGTCTAACTCTTAACAAAATACCATTGTATAAAAAATAACCTTCATCACAGCTATAATTTTGCTGTTGATAGGTGCTAGAAATACCCACAAAAGAGGTAGTTCAAATAGGGTTAATAAAAACTGAACAGTTGTGTACAGCAGCTACTTTTAAAGATTAAAATCCTCTTGCTTACCAAAGACAGGATCTGTAGAAGAGTCACCTTTCCCCAAATTGTAATGTAGATCTTGGGAGCACAGAAACAGACTGCTGTAAAACATGGAAGCAATTTGCCTTGGAGCAAAAAACGTAGCCGGTAATGACAGTCGGTTTTATACCGTTGTGACTGAAGAGGTCATTAAGTTGGGGGGAAAAAAAAAAGTTATAGCATGTTTAACAGAGGCTCTGAGACTCAGGATACTAAACCCCCCTATAGTTATGTTCTTTGAATTATTCTTTCTGTTCTCCATTCATATTATTCCTACAGAGAACAAAGAGAAAGTCAATGTTCCATACTTTCAGCTATATTCTGTGGTCAATGCTCCCAGTACGTAAGTAAAGATGTGGCTTAAATTCTCTCTTGAGAACAGAGGCAGGGAAGAACTCATTTTCTGGTTAGGCTGAGGCTGGAGTTATGCAAGGAGCTATGATACCTGCATGGTTCTGACCACCTCTCCACGCATGCAGGTGCAGGCATCCTCTTTCAGAAACACAAGATTGTGCTTAGGTGCCTAAATTCTTCCTGAGCCTTACTTCCAGCCTCTAATTCCTCTTTCTGTTCTAGCAGCTTGTGCTACAAAGATAGATGGTTATTAAATTTACCACAAAAAAAGCATATTTTTATTAAACTGTTATGTTGTTTTTTAAAATTTAAAAATTATTCTAAAAATTATAGAACGCTTTTACTTACAAATTCAAATATTTCAAATCCTACAATTGATCCTACAGTTCAACTAAAGTTTGAGCATCTCTCATTTGCTGTATGTAGCATTCTCCATCTTCCTCTCTAAGAAGAATTAAGATAATCAGTCCTTGTACACTGAATCTAGAGAACACAGAATCTACCAGAAAAAAATAAGGTCATTCATATTCTGCCTGAAAAACAGTGTAATAAGGCCTGGTGTTCCTCTCTATGGATCAGCATGTTCTCCTTTTAAATCTTAATAAATTGAATGCTGCTTCTGTGATAGAAAATGGACTAAAAAATTACAGCTCATAGTAGGGAGAGTAGACATCTAATTTAAAAAACTGAAAAGTAGTACCTACATCATTTTGAGTGATGTGGTTCTATGCAATCCAATATTAAGCCTTATATGCTTTTGCTTTAGAAAATACAAACACCTTCCACCTTTACATGATGTGATTTGGTATGCTTCCTTGTCAGCATTCAAAACAGAATTACATAGCACTGATTTATAGAAGTCTGGTCTGGAGTGTAGTGAGCATATTTAGCCCATTTTCAGTATGAATTATAAATACAAGTGGAGGGGAAATGCTATCACAGCTCTCATCCGACAATACAAAATAAACCTTTAATTCATTCATTTTCTATGCAAAAAAAACCCCAAACAAAACAAAATCACAGAAGACTTTTCAGGTTGCCATTATCCACACAGACCTTGGAAATGCTGCCAGAGGCAAAAGCCATCTGCCCAGGGACCTTGTGTTCCCACACAGCTGCTCTAAACATACTTTCTTAATCAGAATTAGAGGACATTAGAGGTACTGTGGTAGGTTCTAGGCTCCCTTGCCTTACAACAAAGGAATTGCATAAAAGGATAGAGAAAACATTTACACCTCATCTCATCCCAAGTAGCAAAACCCTAGTGCTGAACTAATAAACCTTTCTTGCCACCATTAATTGTCACTGGATGCTGGTGTTTTGCTTCCCTAAATGAATCCCTATAAGGGAAAGAATCAGGCTGCACATTTGAGAGCCCAATGCAGAAAACTCTCAGCTGGCAGCTCTTTGTGTTTCTAAACAGCTAATATCACACTGTTAGTGCTCTCGTTGTCCCAGCCATTGCAGGAGTTGCATAAGGACACATTAAAAATTCCCAAGCTGACTCAGGATTTTTTCAGGTCAAAGCCAATGTCTCAAACTGCATGGGGAAATAAATGGACATTCCACATTCTCCTCCTCCAAAAAAAAAATTTCAAACCAGGTTTCCATAAAACCTGCCATGCTTAGCTAGGAGCACCAAGCAATATCCAATTTTCCATAAATTAGATCTTTAATCACAGCTGTCAATCACATATCTTTAAAATGCAGATATAATGTTTTCCATGCCTTCCAGCAGGTCTCCTCAATCTCTTACTATTGCCCAGTCTAGAGTAATGAACTGCATCCATTTCTTTCCCAGTTCTGTCCTGGTCAAAAACACATAGCAGATAAAATGGTGAGCAGCATCATCTGCATAATATTACACAGTACCTTCAAAAGAAAACATTAACTACCCACTTGTAGTACTGGGTATCTTCTCTAATGAAAAATGGAGAAACAACTGTTTCAGTCACACATACTGCAGTGGTTATTAGAGTCTGAAAATAGTTCAGCACAATTAGCTCATGAAACTAGCAGAAAACATGCAAAACTATTGATTAGACAGCTAGGAAAGCACACATACCTGTTGGCATTGCATTCCTGTCAAAAAGCCACTAAGAAGCATTAGAATAGCAATTATCTCCTGCTATGCCCTCTTTCCTTTCAGATCAGTTTCTAGTATTGGGGGTTTTTTTCTTCTTGAAGTATGTAAAATGGGAAGACCATATGCCAAATTTCTAACTGATAGAATTTCATAATGTTTCATTATAAAAAGCTGTTGTTTCTCCACAACATTGGTATCTAATTAGATATAGATGAGATTAGATTACTTCTAGATTAGATTTCAAAGCATGAAATACTCAAAATTCAGAACAAGTGCAATGATCCACTTGTCTATTTTTTATGAGCTTGGTTGTCTGTCATTTCAGACTGCAATCATCTCAATGCACTACAGAGAAATTTCAAACTTTGGCTGGCCATGAGCTCTTGAGTCCACTCATAGTCCTAAACACATTCTTCCTTGCTTCCAGGTGCCATCTGCAGGTAAATATTTAGTTATATACAACATTCTCTCTTCATGACTCTTATTTATTATGATTGTCCCAAGGACATGGCATCACAAGATTGTCTCTCTTCAAATCAATCTTCACCCTGAAATTTTGAGATCCCCTGCTTGGTGATTTTTGGTTATCTGTATTGCCATCTAGATTAACAAGGCTCAAACTGAAAGATGTCTCTCAGAAATTTAGGTACTCAGAAAACTTCTTGAAGTTGTAATGTCTGCCTAAGGAAGGTTATCTCTAATAGAAATTTTCAGAAAGCACTTAGTCTCTGAGAGGAAATTCTGCAATGATGCACAGCACTTTTCTCTTATACACTGATAGTCACTTTGTCCTCCTCTCCTCACCTTGCCTTGCCTCATCTCACCTCTTCTCCCCTCCCCTCTCCTCCTCCCTTTTGTTCCATTAAAATTTTGAAGATGAGAGACTTCCATTCCTGAAGATCAATCTATCTTTCAGGAGGTAAGTGAATCCAAATAAAACACTACAAAACAAATACGTGAGTTAGCCAAGCCATGATTCTCAATTCAGTGTTGCTGAGTGTAAGGAAGCAAAATAATTTCAATTGCAACATACTACATGGAATATCTGCTTGTTTATAGCATACATCAACTTTGAAGAAGATCTATGTAAGGAAAAAAATCAATGCAGAAGTCTTATCTTATGGAGCTAACGCTGTGAGAAGGGTGGAAAGTCAGTCCAACGCTTCTACGGAAGATCAGCATTTGCACCTGGGGACCAGGATTGCCATGTGGTTTTAATCTCTCAAGGTATAAATCACAGGAAAAGACACATTTCTTAAAGACAGCTGTCTTTTTATTCTGGCACATAAAAAGAAAAATAGGCATTCAGCCATCAGCAGCAGTAGCAATAAATATTCAGCATTCTAATATCTAATTCTTAAGCATTTATAAACTAAAACACTGTTTTTACCAACAGACTGTTTTGGCACAGTACCAATTTTTATTACTTCCAATTTTAGATGAGCCACCAGAAAACCAAATAATACATTATTTCTGGAATTATGTCTTTGTCATTATCAAAAATAATTGTTGTTCTTCACTGTGTACAAATCAATTTTCTAAATGTTTAAATGTTGAATAGGAATGGTCCAAATTCTCTATGCTAATTTTTTTTTTTTTTTTCCTCAGAAAACACCACTTTAATTCCTATGTTTTCAATCTTCTGGTTTGGAGCAGCTTTCAGGTGGCATGTGAATTGGTTAAAGCAAATTACTTGAGAACTTGGGGGCACCACTGCAGAAACACTCACTGTACAATGCTTGCATGATTCTTCCAAAGGACCATTCTCATGAATGTTTTGCCAGCATGTTTACATGAAGCACAGCACAATTATTCAGTCTATAAGTACACGTGAATTCCCATCTTGCTAAGAGACACGTGGTTACTGTGATTCCCGAGTCATCCTCACACCAGTCTGTGTTTCCCTTGTGTATGTCTTTAGTTCCACTGCAGTCATGCACAGACCCATGGTGTGAGGAGTGTCTTTGAGGACTGAAGGGCAGCCCAAGTTTAGGCTTCTGCCTTTCACAGCACACCTCCTATAAAGCACCCAGAGCGGCATGGTTAGGGCTAAGTAATTCTAATCATACAGAAAAGTAACATGCAATGCTAGTACATGAGCTGTCTCTCTCTCTCACACAACAGAAATTGGTAATCTATAAGAATTTCAAGATCGGAAATCAACCACAATTTTGTAATAGATATTAAATCAGAAATAATTGTATCAAAAAACCCCTTAATTCTACAAAACTACAAAGTAAAGAAGACATTTCCCCCCTTTAACCAAGAGTAGCCTAAGCAACAAGGAAATGAAGCATCACCAGTGTCCCAGGAGGCACTGGACAGAAAAGCCAACAGCAATGGGGGTTTACAATTTATAAATTACTATAAAAAGAGATTACTGCCAACTGCCTGTATTTTTCAGATGTAGCTATCTTTGCAGTGGAAGAATGACTGAGAGAATGAACAAACGAGTGTATAAATTAAAAAAAAAAAAAGGAGATTTCAAAAATACGAAGACAAAACGCAAAACCCTAGTTTTTTTACATTCAGAACTATATCTTGATATGAAGGTGGGTAGAGAAGAAAGATGCACCAGACAATTCATACCACAGCAATGTACAAACTGAGACCTTTCAGAAATATAATCAATCTGGAGTGGCACTGCACTGCATAAGGCATTCCCATCCAATTCCAAGCCTTGCTCAACACTGATACAAGACCTGGTCAGAAAAAAGTTTCCCCAAATTTTTTTGATTTAGTGAAACAACTTTCCTTTTGTCTCATTCTCAGAAACAGCTGAGACTCTAAAGAAGAGGCATGGAGCACAGAAAGGGAAAATCTTGTGCGAATCAGGCAGCCAGCATGAAAATTTCCAGCACAGCATTTAAAGTTTGGCAGAATTATAGAAAACAAAGTTTGGACCTTAGCCTTGAAAGTGTCATATAGTTATATCCACTGGCACTCTGCTTAATTTGGCACATCTCATCTTTCCATTGGTGTTAATTATAGTATTCCAAAATTATGATTTGTTGAAGCAGATGTCACTTCCTACCAGAAAAAGCCACATAAAGGTTTTTTACTTTCTCCCACGTAATCTCTCCCTCCCCTCATCATGTGATACAAGATGGGTAACACTCAGGCCTAGCTAAAATCTAAACAAGGCAATTTTATGCTTGCTATCCTCTGTTAGTCATTGTTGTTTTAAGAAACCTATTCTCCCAAGAGAAAATCACTCTGTCTTTTCAGTACACTCACAATTTCTGCTGCAAATTAGCTGGTCACTATCAATGTTGTTTTCAGCAATGGGGTTATGTTTATAAGTCTAATTACACTGAATCATTTTCTTCTCATAAATCATTTAATCTCTTGCCAAGCTGCAATATCACACTTGGGCTGTACATCAGAAAAATTAGGCAGATGCTTTGCAGCCAGCAAACCAGACATTCAGAGCTGGTTGCTCTTTCATGAGTAGTCAACATATAACATTTATTTCATAATTTAAAAAATGTTAGTTTTCTCCTTTTAGACTTCCTGTTTTAAATGCACAAAGTTTAATATTTTTAGTCCCTCAAAATATTTAAAATAAATACAGATCCACAGATAGCATTTAGTGTAAACAAAAGTATCCCGGAAAAGCATTTCAAGCAGCACATAGTGTCTCTTCAAATATAGATATTTATGGGACCAGTAAAACAATTATCAAAATGCTAGGTAGGCTGCCTGTCTCTTTGCAGATAGGGTGTGGTATATGTACTTGTGAAGACTCTTTGAATATTTCTCATCTCTTTATCCAGGCAGAATTTAGAGGTGTCTCTCACTGAACAAGTTTAATTATTCCCGAACAAGAACCATCAACACTTTAATGAATTGTATGGTAATATGCAAAAAGACACCATGCTAAGAACCAAATAGAAATTGTGTTCTCAGAGTTGGGCTACCTTTATCAAAACCTGTGACTTTGTACTGAACATAGAAAAACATTTAGATAATAAGCTTTGCAGGAGGAATGCAATTAGTAAAGTTAGATATACCTAAAAAGGCTCAAAGTACTTCTGTGGATGATAAAAATGGTAACTTTTTTGATTTGCTATCCTCGTTGACAGATACATCATACAGAAAATATTTTCTACTCTAGTAGAGTCAAATTTATTTTGCATTAGATGATTATCAGTATTAGAAGGTCTTTATTAAAATAAGAACAATACTTAGCTTTAATAAAAATTAAATCCCAGAAAGTGTCTTAAAATGCTCATATACAGTGGAACCTCACTATTCGGATCATTTGGGACCTTTTTGCCATTCAGACAATGGAAAGTTTCTGTGGCTGAAATGTGACTGCTCCTATCATAATCTGTGTTTCTCTATTTTTTTAAGAGAATGTAAAACTTTTTTTGTAAGATAAAATAAACAATAGCTTTAAGATAAATGTACATATAAATGTACTTATACAAGGTAGCACCAAGCTCATGCTCAGATGAGATTCAAAATGTGGGTTCCATGGCACATTTTAAAAAATGGTTAGAAAGAAAACAAAGGCAACTTCTCTCTTGCAGTCACGTAGCATGGATAAGCATTAGGAACAAGAAATAAGTAGCATAGTTAAAAGATAAACAGAGCCCATATCAATGTATTTCATCTTTCTCTGCACTGACCACCCAAGTCCACAGCATTATTCATAAAGAGGGGACATGACTTCTTTTGATTTTGACCTGATGTTCAAGTCATTACTCTGTACTTCCTGAAGCCATGTCTATATTTGAACTCTCTTTGCAGAAGTTTTAATTAGGTGTCAGATTGAGTGTTTCAGCCTTTCTGCATCCACCAGTTATAGTATTAGGTGCCAGTATTTGTGCTCTGTATACACTGGTCCGCATACTTAATGGTTTCTTGTTCATAAAACACAAATTCAAACATTTTGGGTTTTACAACAAATGAGATGCAACATTGACTCACCAAACCTGTAGCCCTTATTTTTTCCACAGTTTCAACGCTTTCAGGAATTAGAAATTAATCCATCAGTTGCTTCCTGACTAAAATATAATTACACCTGAGTGTATTGACTCCTTTTGTGTTGTGTTAAAAACAGTATAACAAAGACATAGAGTTTACACAGTTAGAATTCACAAATCTTTTGACTAGACCTTAGTTGAAAAATTAAAAAACAAGTTATGTTATTACAGATTTTTTTAATATTTTTGTGTTCCAAATCAGGATAAATTGTTCAGCTCTATTAGTACTAAACTATATGTGTGTCCTTTCAAGGATGTGTTTAGAAATGTACATATGTATATTTGTATGTTTGTGTCCACAAATAAAAGTGAAGATGTAGCAAAATATTTTAGCAGCTTTATCTAAAAGCCTAGGACAAGTAAATGCACAAGATAATCCTCCATGGTCTAAACAGATGAGATTCCAAGTAGAGATGGTAGATCAGACTCTATGTTTGCTAGTACTCATTCTCCACTTGAGTCACAAGCAACTGTGATAACCTTTTTTAAAAGATTGAGGAAAACAATGTGTTGCTTCATTGGCAATTCTGATACAGAATCAGGAAGCTGATTCTGTTCTCATTTGGAGATAAAAGCCATTTTTGGTTAAACCATGCAGAACTCTCCTGAAGTCAATAGATTTAAAACAGTGTAAAATTGGGGTGAGGGAGAGAAGACTTATATCTTTCAGCTGCATAGGAAAACCATTTCCATGATATATTCTATAAATTTGTAGGAAGCTTACATAAAATTTTCCATTTAGGCAATTTCCTGTAGCATAGCTAATTACTGTCATCTAACTAAGGGGAAACATGCAATTGCAATATGACTCACTAAAACATTAAAGTACTCAACAGAAGATATAGTTTGCATAAACAATCTCAGCAGCAAATTAATCTTTGAACAATACTGTTCTCTATGTATTTCCATATTTTGCAGAGATATTTAAAAATAGTAAAACTGCTCTATGGTTAAGGTTTAAGATCAGGAGGATGTGCTATGACTCCTTTTTCTCACAATGTTGCTGTAAAGTTACCATAATATGCGTAAGATCATAAGCACAAGGTTTTCTACAAGAATGTCTCCTGGATACTTCAATGCCTGTTTCTGGGCAGGCTGAGATATGTTTCAATTTTGATAGATCTCAGAAGTTCCCACCTTTCAGAGACCCTGAGACAGGCATTTTTTTCTGTCCTGTTCATAGGATTACTTGGTGAATGTTCTTGAACACAACTTGCAAGTCAACACAAGGTAGAAGATAGATTGCTCAGTGGGTTGGACACGGTTATGGGATGTGGGGCACCTACCTAGGCTTTTTCTCCAAATCATGAGCAGAACATCAGTGCATAGCTCCAGGATTAAGTTCTTCTCTGTGTAGTTTAAAACTGTAGAAAGACATCACTCCAAAGACTGTTAGTGGGTATTCAGTGTTTCTTGAAGGTTAAGTGACCTCTCAGTTGATATTCCCTCAGATCAGCACTCAGACCATTCTAGATTCAGTTGTGGCACCCTTAGCTACTCCAGCTGTATCTGATCTGTTGATCAGATCACCTTTCCCCACAGTCCTTGCCTACCTTACATGCCAAGGCTTCCTGGCTGTAACAGCACTCCTGTCATGGAGGTGGGGGTGGGGGAAATAGGAGCACAAGACTGCAGAGCCTATTAGCTGGCAAAGCACTTGAAAAGTTTGGTGATAGTCAGATGGATACAGTCAGAATATTACTGAAGTCCACAGACAAAAAATGCCTTCAATACTGGAAGGGAGTAGAATTGTCCTTTAGAGTTGTTGAATTAATTTTCATGCAGTGCACAAACTTTGAGAATTAAAATGATTAACAGAGCTCTCTCGCAATATGAAATTCAACAGTTGCTTATAATCCGTCAGTTCTGGTACTAAAGCCTGCTTACTGTTGACTACCATTAACAATCTTTTGTTCTCTTTATCAAAGGCACAGACATCGAAGGGGACAAATGAAAGCTCTAGCATCTGAAAGTGTTAAGCACTAATTATATGCCTTCTTTTCAGTTGCTTTTTAGAGGGCAGTGGTTGTCCTATTCAAGGGCCAAAAATGAAAAGGTACAGGGATTGCAGCTGCAGCTGCTGCGATTGGTATTGAACTCTAATTTAGTTTTGTGAGGATAAACCGAAACAAACATGTACAAAACAGGACAGATAAGCTAAGACAACCTGCTGATTTCATTCTGGTATTGACTGGTTTTCAGTGCTTGAGCATCTGGTCTTACGAATCTTCCTTCAGTTAAAGATTGCAGCTGTTGACTGCAGCCTATTCTGATATTTGAAGACAAATGCTACTTTCTAACTCTACTTTCTGAACTTCCATACACATTCATCTTCTGGATGAGGACCAGAAGCATCCAACGTTGCCTTATGCTTTGTGCTGAAGCTCTAATCATAACCTTGCTCTCTCCTTCCTTATATCAGTGCCCAGAAGGATACAAGCAACTCAGACAAACCAGGTAAAATAACACTCAAAACAACCTTGCTAGTAGAAGACTGTTCTATGTGTTCTTGGGTTAAAGCATAATCCGCCAGTGCAAGTAGCCAAACAGGCAAATAACTTTTGTCTTAAGCAGGGGACTCCAATAATATTTGTGATTAACTTGTATCAGTATCCAAAAAAGCCCAGTAAAGGAAGGAACTTCTGAAACTGCTGCATTGGCCCAAAAAGGGAATTTAGCTTGACATCACTACACCATCCTGGGAAGCTGAGCTGGAAAAACTGGACTGCATCCTTTCCAACACAGTAGATACTTCTTTTATAGCATAACTGGCAGAGCAAAAGAGGAAAGTTTCTTGAGGTGCTGCTTTAAAATAATGTTGCCAGAGTCTTCTGTTTTCCTGTGTTCAATGACACACCAGCTACATGCCACTGGACACTTAAACTTACAGTTGTGGCTAAGAGGGCTACAGTGCTCTGCCATCCTACTTTGGTCTGCTGCATCTACTCAGGTATGCATCAGGCTGAGCCTGGGCTGATCTAATGCAGCCCTCAAGAGCCATGGAGATAAGGGAATCTAACCTGCTATTCTTGGGACGTGCCCTGGACATCACTTGATGCTGATTCTCTCCAACTACTACTTATTTATTCATGTAGCTCTTATATGCTTGCCTAATATTTAGGTCAGTATTGTTCCCAGAATGTAACTTGACCTCTCTAGGCTGATATTCAGAGGAAAGGGAAAAAAAATGAAAATTAATTTAACACTATGAGTATCTGTAAAGTAAATCAATATACTGACACCTCTTTTTTCCATTAAAAGGTTTGGGGGTTTTTACTGAAAACTGTTTCCCCCATGCAGATTTGTTCATTACAGACAAACTAGTGATTATGCTTTGTTCTCTAGAACTACAAACACAGGAATGTTTAATCTGATTTATGGATATACTGTAAAGCCACAACTGTTTTTCATACATGAAAATAAGTAAAAGAAAAAATTTTACATTTCTCAAGAATTCCTACAATTTTATTATTATTAAAATTCTATCATTTAAATATAACCATAGAAAATGAGTGTTTACATACAAGTAGGAAAAAGACTTTCTAATTCTGCAGCCTCAGTAAGATTTTAGTAGAAACAGAATGTAACTCCAAATAGAAAAGAAGTCAGCAAAATAAAACCATTACTTGCTACTAAATAGACTTACATTTTTCCTACAGTGTGGGGGACAGCAGTTGCTATCTATGCATCTCCTAGGATGGCCATGAATTTTAATGGATTTCCTAATGTGATTAAACACTGAAGACCTTTAGCAGAAAAATATGAGATTTGGGGTTTTTTTACTGAATGTCCTTGTCCTTTGAATAGAGGTATATAAGGACACTGGGAAATGACCAAAGACAAGTTCCTAATATTACTGGTTAAGTGTCCAATGAAATTCAGACAAGATGAAGTGTTGTATGAAAATGGGATCGAGTTGAGGCTTTCCTGAGAAAGAATGGCACAACTGAGCCTCAAACACATATACAGTAATGTGAAGATGTTTCCTTTATTATAGGATCTTCTTCCTAGCTCATACACAGTTTACATTTCTCACATTACCCTTTCCACCTCAGCATTTCCCAAAGTGACTTGCATGCTGTGAACATGAAATAGCAACAACTCTGAGTGGTAACAATCATCATCCACCTGTACTGGCCAAATGACTACAGCTTACACAGGGCACTGAAGAATAGGCCTAATTTTATATTACGCATAATTATGCCCCTCCCAAATTTTCTAGAGTGAAAACAAACACAACACTGCTCCTTGATAGACAGAGATCTCTTTTGGCTGTAACCTCTTTGTTCAAATCTATTCTTTCCTCAGACACTGAAACCACAATGCCCAGTTCACACCTGTTACTTTTGTTTCAGTGCAACACCAGTAATTCTGCACATAGAAGTGGAATTACACTGGATGCTGCTGCTGCAAAGTGAATAGAGGCTGCTATTTTGTAAAATACAGCAGGTTGTTTCAGTTGCTTTGTGCTGACACATCATAAGGGAACCCTACTTAATTGGTAGTTGGTGTCTGTTTTGTCTTCCTGAAGTGGAAATTTCCATGGTTGTAACGTCTTTCATCCTGCAATATCCCTGGGAACTCCTCAGGCATCTCCATGGCCGCTCTGAGCAAACTGTACTCAATGGAAGTATTTGAGGAAGAACAATTTTGGTCTGGACAGTTGCCACCTAATTGCACTGAAGTCAGAGAATACATGAAAAAAAAAGCAGCTTTGGTACGTGTCTTGGGTTGAGCTGACAAAATGCCAACTGCCCGATACAGAGTCAAAGCTTCCTTCCCCCTGCTGAGAAAAGGGAGAAAGGAAAAAAAATGGAAACTCAAACTAGGTTTATACTTAAACTAGTTATATATATTTATACAGAAAAGAGAAAATTAAAAGAAAACTACAATATAACACACACACAAGTTAAATATAAGAACAATTTTCTACTTCCCACCAAAACCAGATTCCATCACTCTAGATCTAATAAATCATCTCAAAAGACACCCAGCAAGGCAAAAGAGAGAAAATAACAATAAAATGTTTCTACTTCTCTGAACTCAAACAAAATGCAAAGTAGCGGTGGTAGCAGCAAGGCCCAGGACAGTCGGGCAGCAGCAGCACGTCCTGCCCCCACTGCAGCCATCATGCCAACTGAAAAACCTCTTCTACTCTACTGTATTGATATCTCAGGTTTGCATCATCTGGTATGAAATATTTCTTTGGTTACTTAAGTCAGGTGATACCTGTCTCTCCTAATCTATGTGGATTCTCTGAGCCTGTTAATTTGAGACCTAGCTAAAACTAAACCCAAAACTACCACAGTATGTTAAGGACAGTTTTTCCTTACAACATTTGTTAGGAAGCAGGAAATGATACCAAAAATGGAATTTCCATTAAACTGTGTCATTTGCATCCCAGTCTGAGGTTGCTTAGGAGGTTGAATATGCATGACATTTGCAGATCCTTCAAACTGCCAGATTAGAAGTAGTTGGCATGCATAAATAATATAAAAATATAAAATGGAATCAGCTCTTTTCATTTGTCTTTTTAAAATTCAAAAGGCATTCCTAGATTTACAGTGATTGAACTCCTTGGTTATTTCCACCTAAAATGTCATAGATGGAAAAACATTGTAAAGCAACCTTCAGCTAAGTTGTACTTAATGTACTCCTTTTCTCTTTTTGTAACAGCTCACATACTATGACTGACTCAATGTCCTAGTCTAAATACACTTTATCATTTTTAGCCAATAAGGTATAATGCAGTTTTGGATAAAAATCCCAAAATACCAAAATAGTATTTTTTTAAAGTAGATTTGAAAAAGTAGACTCAATCCCAGCCTGCCTTGATTTTTTTTTAATTTTTTTTTTTAGATTTGACTAACAGTACTTTATACAATTTCCAGGACTTTAAACATGTAACTCATTTACATTCATATATAAAACTGGATATACCAAACCTTTGAAAATATTTATGAAATAATTTCTGACAAGACTTCAATAAAGTGAAAGCCTTAAACTACATTCCCAAGTGAGATTTTAGAATTCTATAATATTCTCTACAGCACTGAACATTTTAATACATTTGTAACAGTTTCTGGATTTCAAAACAGCAGAAAAAGGGCAAAGGTTCCAGTTTCAGATATGAGGAACAATTTTATTTATAAAATCAAAATATTTTTGTTTATTAAAACTTTTCAAAAAATCACAACAAAAGTGATTGGAGGTCTTCCAGGACTTGAAGTCCATGAAAAATATTTTGAATAGATGAGTGGGTGCACTGATAACATACTGCAAAGTATAGTTTATGTCTGTTCACATGATGAAATGTCCTGCTTATCCCAGTTTTCTTCTAAAGAGTGAATGATGCCGATATCCCACATGAGAGCTGACAATGCATAAAACTATTTGGACCACACTGCAATTGCTCTGCTCCTCTGTTTTGCATGCCTGTCCCAGTAATACAGTCTTTCTTCATTTCACCTTTTCTGCTGGACCCATTTGCTTTCTCTCTTTCCCTCTAACACTGTTCTTTTTTTATAGTCCTCATGCCATAGAGCATCTTAAGAAACTGTAAATGTCAGCCAAGGGCAGTGATCCAGCATACTATTCATATTTTCCCTCAACAGCTCTGAGACCAGAGTTTTATGGGGTGAGCCTAGAAACCTTACTCCCTGCTGCTGCTGCTGGTGCCAGAGGAGCCGATACTGGGCAGCCCACTCACTCTGCCTCCAGTCCCCAAGGCAACAGGACTCTCCCTGCAGCTACCTCCACCCTCCTCAGGGAGCAAGGAATGAGGAAAGCAAATCCAAATTGAGCTCTTTGGCTTCATGGTGTCAGAAACCGACACATGACTGAGTCCTGTCTCCATAGTAATCTGAGCAAAAGAACATTCTCCATCCTTTTTGTGAAACTGGATACAGCACACCAAGAGTGAGTATTTCACAACGCAAATACAGATTTATAATACAAGACGAAAGAACACATACAATAAGCAACCTAGAGATTGCTAACAGGATATGGCAGATTCAGCTCTAAGTCCATGCTCTTCAACAAGGCTTTTTATGTACCTTTCCTCAACTGACATTTTCCTATACCATTTAGGCTGTAATTCAGGCAGAACAAACATTTCCAGGAGCCACAGGGAGATAGATCCAGCTTCAGTCTGGGCAAGTTTCCAAGAGCCCCCATGGATATATATGCACCTAGTTCTAGACATAACTGGGTGAAAATTTCTGAAGTCAGTGACAAAATTTTCATTGTATCCATAAGGGGAAAATATAACCTGAAGGAAGCAATGTGCTCAGATGAGAAGTTTTTACTAACTCAGACATAAGGAAGAAAAAAGATAATTCTCACCATCACATTAATCTACAGGTTTGACGCAATCTTGCACTCAGTATTTAAGTAACTGATACCAGCCATGTCTGTTCTAGATTTGCATGATGGTTGGTGGCTGTGATCTTACACATGATAGCAATCTATACAAAAAAGTTTCAAATTATTTTTGGTGTTTGTTGAGAATTCATAGAACAAGACATAAAATCCATTGATTCACCTGTGAATAGGTTCAAGTACTCTCACTGTCTGCATGGTGAAATGCAGATCAGGAGGGCTATTAAATTGAAAAAAATATTTCAAATCTTCTTCATGGCAAGAAGAAAACTGGTAGAAATTTGAAGAGGAGCTATTTTCAGTACAAAAGCAGTTGAAACCATTTCTTTTAATCGCAAATTTAGGAAGCCTGGAAAGACATTTATGTCATTCTGAACCTTGAAACATAAGAAAATTGTTCCTATAACATATTCAGTCTGCAATTCCTCGTCATTTCAGTGTCAGACATAACACTTAACACTTGGAATTTGTCTCATGCTTACCAAGCAATCTTGCAGACTGGTGTAAAATTTCTGCCATTGGATAGAAGCATTTTTTTCATCAAAATTAAATGTGATCACTTTTCCTAAAAAAGTACATTAATATTGTTACATCTGTAAGACCCTACACTTCAGATTTTTTAAAATCTGTTTTTGCAACTGTATCTGTAAGATCAAAGACATTTTGGAGAAGTAATAACTTTTTTCCAATTTTTTTTTTTATTTTATTTTATGTGCTTAGATGTGTGTGAATTTAATGTAGCTGGCATGCATGCATTTGGGCATGTTCATACACATGCATATGTCTTGTGTGTATTATAAAAACTTAGGGCAAAAGAATATTTGAGTTGCTATTTCATGCATTCAGAAATCAGAAAATGCTAGAAGGGAAGCTGCCAGTGCAACAGCATTGGCTCCCTTATCCAAGTAAGGTACCAAGTACAATAAGAAGTTAAGAGTACAATAGGTACTTTTTTACTGTTTACATGTTATTTCTGTATCTCCCAAAGCATCACAATGCTTTACACAGACACATACAGATTTCCAGTAATTCCACCCATGCATAAGACAACCCTTCTTAGCTTCTCAGAAAACACAGGCACGCACATAAATGATGCAATTGTATCTTTATTATTATAATTGACCCATTTCATAGTTTTATCTTCCATTCCATACTTATATAAACAGGGGTTTCACACATGGATAGCCATTCAGAATACAGGAATTAGGAGGGTACAATTATTCCTTCATCAAGTTTCCTTCTCACTTTTTACCTATCTTCTGATTGTCTCCCCAGTTCACAGCTCAGAGGTGAAATTCCTCTTTTGCCATAGTGGTATTTATTACAAAAAATCACAGGTCTGAGGCAGCCAGCCAGGGTGATTGGCTTTATAGTACTGTAATATATGAAGTGCTGTGTCCTCCAGGCACCTTGCTTACCTTGTTCTCTTTCTCCTTCTTGCACTAAGGGAATTGCAACATCATTCAGTTACCACTAATACACAGATGTGTTGTACATCTTCCTGACTTGAATATCATTTGTTTGGTTTATTATGATACTTAAGATGGTCTGAATTTGAATGTGCTTTGTTCTAGTCAAAATACGATTGCAAGATTAAAAAAACAGCAGCTCCCATGAAGAGCTTACACTAAAAATAGACACAGGAAAAGCAAATGTATGTACCACCTGGGAGGCAATTTCTTGAGCAACTACTTTATGCTGAGAGCTACCTAATCACATCAGACAAACAAGAAGGGATAAAAATCCAATTTTTGAAGCTTGCCATTGTGTTTCTTTCTCTTCGGAGTTAGAATGCAATATGTTAGAGGAATCCCTACGAAGACTTTCCAACAAACCATCTGATGTCGTGTTGCATTCAGTGATGGGATTGTGATCCACGATCTCCTGGGAATCTTTCATCCTGGCAAACTGACTTTGGGCCACCAGAGTTACTGGGTAGTGGTGTTACCTCCCTTCAGTGGATGAATCTGAAAACTACTGAAAACTACTTCATTGAAAATCTGTCTTGTGATACATGTAGGAATTAATAATCGTAACAAATGGGAACAAAACAATCACAGAATAACTAGGATTGAAAGAGGCCTCAGGAAGTTCAACCTTCTGTTCAAAGCAGGATCACCTGTGAACTCAGACTAAGTTACTTAAGGATTTATTTAGCTAAACTTGACAAACTCCAAGGCTGAGATAGTTCTAAGCAGACAGATAGTACTAAGTTCCAGTTCCTGACATGAAAAAAATGGACCTTATATCCAGTCAGAACCTCTCTTGTTTCAGTTTATGCTCCTTGTCTTTCATCCTCCTGCCATGCACTGCTTTGTAAAGTCTGGCTTGGTCTCCTTGATACATTCCCCGCTGTTAAGTGCCCCCAAAGCCATCACTCCTCCAGACCAAAGGAGCCCTCTTCCCTTTATGAGAGTCCTTGTATTTGTGGGGCCCAACACTGGATGTGCTATCTAAACGTGGCCTCATAAGTGCTGAGAAGATATACAGAGAAGTTAGGTAATAAAGGTTGCAAATGTTTTCACATATGCTCACTGATTTACAAAAGAAACTATAAGCTGTGTAAGTTTAATGCCATTACTTGGAATTGAGTTTGCCCTGAACCCTGAGATTATAATCATATTGTGGCTGTTAGTATCATAGGCTTTGAAACCTCCCTATTCTGCAGACAAATTTCTGACTTGTAAAGCTGTGTGAACTCTAACTTAAAAATAACTAATGTGGCTCCTTGGAGAAATGTAGATGTTACAGTACAGCATCCAGTATCAGCTTGTCCCTGTGCTACTTACTGTCTTGGGTGAGGACTATAATCTGAGATAGATGCTGCTGCAAATGCATCCTAGCCAGCTGAGTTAAGACAATTTAGTATTGATATATTCTGTTTTCATGATAGGAAGCATTTGCAAATGAAGCAGTATTTTACCAGGACTGTTAAAAGGCAAATAAAGTTGAAGACAAGTACTGTAACTCTTGCATTTTTAATAATCTTGTCCTAGCTGGAAGTCTCCGCATAGAGAAGAAATGGTTTGGATTGCTAATGTGATTCTGTGTAATGGAAGCTTCTAAAATAACCTATTTGTAAGTGATACTACATTTTTGAGGGTGAAGGACAACATTGCAAAATGAGAGACCTAAAATTAGGTGTGACATTTAATGAATAATGGATTTCTGGAAATTATTAGAGAGTATCTGTGGAATGCAGAAACTCTATTCCTCATACTTAGGCAGAATAGGAAAAGAGGCCGTCTTGACTTCCTAAAACAACTTTTTGAATGACACTCCAGAAATCTGAAAAAAGGGAGAATATCCATCTCCTTTGTTAGCATTTTCAACACAGTATTATTTCCAGTGGTTATCAGAGGGCCATAGAAAACACTATTGGGAAAAAGAAAAAACAAACAACATTTAATTAATAGGAGAAAAGTAATCTAGTTATGACCATGCCTAAGTATTGCTAGCTAACCTGAGATTGCCTGTCACTCGTCATTATAGCACTGTATTTCAGTTTTATCATGGACTTATCATTGCAGTGGATATGTAGCCAGCACACTTGTTTGGTTAGACCTCAGCTGAGCAGCAATGAAATATTTATCTCCAAAAAAACACTCCCAGAAAAAGTCTATCAGCTTCAGTAGCCACCTGAGTATGAATGGTTAATTCACAGAGGAGTATTTTACCCTGTTTACAGAATAACCACTGTATGCTCCATTCATTTTTGGCAATCTGGCTGAAATGCAGGCAGGTATCCTGGCACAATTGTTTTATCCAGAAAAAGGAGAGATTATATTAAGGGTTCTTTAAGCAATTGGAATTGAACAAACTCTCTTCTGGTTACCACTGCCACTACCACTGTTGGTGTTCATACTCATGCTCTAGAAAGGTGCTAGCATGTTTTGTTTTCCACTTGGATCTAAGGTTCTTTTTCAAAGTTCTCCTGATAGTACCTGGTCATATTAGCTACATAGTACAGCTTAATTTTCTAATCTACTGAGCATCAGGTGCAGAGGCGGAGCCTTCAGGAGTCCCCAGCTCACACAACAGCAGCAGACGGGACCAGGTTTGGGCCAGGAGTGACAGCAGTCAAGCCTTTCACATGTCTAAAAGAAGAACCTGGGGAGCATCAGCAACCAGGAGTGCTTCCAGATGGGAGTGCACACAAGGTGGAGGGTGGCAGTTTAGGATGGCAGTTCTTGTGGAAGGGTTTGCAGAGAAGGCACTGCCAGCTCAACCAGGGAGCAATGACATTCACCAACAGAAAGTCATGGTTTCTTCTGAGTTCTGCATCCACAGCGTCTGACAGAGCTGTCCAGACAAAGCTCTGGTGGGAAGATGCTGCCACACTGGTGCCAGTCCGTGAGGTATGCCCAGCTCTCACAGCAGCTGGAGGATGAGCCCAGGAAGAGGAAATCCTCATGAGTAGGCTGAGGAGCGTAAGAGAGAGAGAAAGAGATCACTGGAATAACACCCCATCTTTCCTGGAACAGGCCCAGTGGGCAGACAGGATGCATGATACAGAAAATTCCCTGCCCTCTCTCTGCCTGGCTGAACATAGTGACTTAAGGAGACAATGGCAACAAGTCCCTGTCCTATGCAGCAGGAACATCTCCTCTGTGACTTCCTCACCTCCCCAGGTGCCCCAGTGTAACAGGTGTGAGGCTCAGCAAATGGAACCCAACAACAATGAGGTTCATTCAGTATGGAGGTGTCACCTGGGTTAAGTCAGCTTATGCCCTGCATCAAAACTGCTTCCATAAGGGGAAAAAAAAGATGAGTCAATGTCATAGGAGATTCCCTGTTGAGGGGAACAGAAGGCTCAGTATGCCAACTAGACTCACTTCTTGGGGAAATCTGATGCCTGGGGCCTGGGTTAAAAGTGTGATGAGAAAGCTTCGTACCTTGGCACAGCCCTCAGCTAATTATCTATTACTGGCTTTTCAGGTGTGCAGTGATGAAGTTCCAACCAGAAGTCTGAGGGAGATCAACAGATACTTCACAGCCTTAAGACAGCTGATTAAAGGCTCAAGAGCATGGGCTTTCCAGTTACAGGGAATAATGAGGGAAGAAACAGGAAGAGCCAGCAGATCAATACCTGGCTCTGAGCCCAGTGTCACTGGCAGAATTTGGGAGTTTTGATCATGGATCAACCAATGTGAACCCAGGCCTGCTGATGACAAATAAGGTACATCTGTCTCAAAGGAGGAAAAGAATCTTTGCACAAGAGTTAGCAGAACTCATTGAGACAGCTTTAAACTAGATTTGAAGGGGGAAAGAGATAAAACAAGACTTTCTAGAAATAAACCTGGGGCAGCAGGCCTGTGTGTGGACAAAAGGGCTGGCAGTCTCTGACCACAAAGTTAGTGGATATGAAGCCACCATTCTTCTGCACAGCCTCCCTACTTGCAGCATTGCTGCATAACCACAGTCAAAGTCACTGACTCTAGGAGTAAAGGAGAGCAGTAGATAAGAACTAGATAAGACAGGTATTTCTGAAGATGGCAGGGGAAACACTGTTGTTCATACCTAGGAATATCTTCAGTGGTAAGAGCAAAAATTACAGCTATTGCACAGTTCAGTGGGGTACTCATGTAATGTCTAGGCTGCTCAGAGATCGGACAGGCAGGCCAAGGAGAGAGATCAAAAGGCAAAATCATATTTCCTGGCAATGACATGGAGGAGTAGAGTTGGTGTGACCCTCACTGACAGGACCAAATGAGCATCAGTGGCATCTCAGTAGCTGAAGGTCTCCCATCACCTTTCTTTTTCCCCTGCAAAAGGTGTGTTGATGACCTCATCTCTGGAATATGTTACTAATGTAAGAGCCATAAATTTCAGTGGAAAGAGTATATCCTCAATATCTTTGAAAATTGTGTCCATGATAGTTGTCTTCACCCTCAAACATGAATCATATGTCAGATATGGCTTAGGAGTAGCTTTGAAGGATAATGTATGGAATAAAGTCAGCAGTAGTTGTCTCTTGGTTCTGTACTAGAAGAATCTGCAAATCCTTGTTCCTTCTGTGATGTTAACACAAGAGCATGTGCTTTGTCTCTGCTGTTCCAACCACGAATTATACCAAGAACAAGAGAAAATTGTGTAATTTTAAAATCTGCAGTTGTTATATAATTGATCATTTTGCTGCCACCATGAGGACATCTTCAGAAACAATGCTTACATGGCAGTAAATCTAGGGCTGTGAGAGATCTATGAAGCACGTTAATTAAAATTATTAATTTAAAAATATATTTTGGCAGTTGAAGATAAATAAATGCATGAGAGATTTGTTTCCTGACTTCCTATAGTCTGAAATCACAGATGACAGTCCTCCTGTAGAGGGTGAGAGAATTTATTTGGATTAAATTATCCTTTCCTTTTCTAAAACATCAGAGAACCTCCCTAACTGACATTTTTGCCTTTGTGTCAGGGATAGCATTAAGAATAATTTTCTATGATTGTCTCTTCGACAGGCAGAGAACTCATTTTAATCGATACATCGTAAGCTGTTATTACAGCTATTTTCTATCTTAATTCAGCCTGCCCTTCATAATTATGTAGGTTTTTTCCTATTTTTTAAAAGCTCTGGATGGTGGCAGATTTCCACCACCTAGTGGAAAAAGTATGTACTGTTTCCTAAAAATCTACTCAGATTTCTCTCTAGTGCCTGTTTTAAAACTTTCCATCACAAGCTTCTTTTTTCATCACTTTTTATCAAAGTATTTTCTTCTTTTGACATGAACTTCTTAATGTGCCTAGGTGTATACAACTATCCTTGAAGTTGTTGGACATTATATATTCCATAAAAAATACGTCTCCATCTATATAACTTGTATGTTTGTATTATCAATTCAGTGATTTTTAATGTGAAAAGGAAACAGAAAAGCACAAAAATTGAGCAAGATCTACCAATGAATGTCACTGCTTCCCTTTCTGTGGTTCATGGAGAACCCTGATCCCCACTCAGGTACATACTCAAGTGCAAACTGTGCCAAAATCCACTGTATTTGTTCAAGCAATGTTCTGTGTCAGGAAGATCTGCATTTTGGGTGCTGAGATTGAAATGCCAAATCAAGTCAGGGAAAACTTCCAGAAAGGAGTAGGTTAAAAAAATGAAAATGCAATAGGTGCCATTATCACCTCTTCCTATTGCTGCCAGGAAAGTCTCTACCCCTTGCACACCTGTGGAGCATTCTCTCCCTTTCCACCTGTTCCAAAGTGAGCAAGATGCTTTCTTTGGCCATAGAAGAGATTAGTTTTCAGATCCAGTTTTGATCAGCAGTAAGAGCAATAGGGTTAGGAAACTCTCCTCCTTTCAAACCTTCCAGATAAAATAATGACTCAGAAAAATCCAGTTGAATCTTGTAGGATTTTTCCTATTGTTTTCCCTGGGGGGCGAAAACACCTAAAAAACAACAAACAGAAACAAACAAACAAAAACCCCACCACAAACCCAAACCAAAACAAAAGATGTCATTATTTGGTTCTAATCACTAGATGCCTCACAGTATTTAGTTTACCTTCATAATGACTCTTTGAATGAGGAAAATGCTACTACCATACAGTCTTTTTCCAGCATTTTATTTCCAGCTCACTGTCACTTCATTCATCTATGCTCAAAAACTGAGATCTTCAAAACTCCAGCTAATTTCCCATGAAACTTTGGAAGCATGTAAACACATCTTTGCAGTAGAAAATTTTTCTGAGCATCTAAATACCCTCTCCTGGCAATACTGATCATTTAGCATCTAGTTCACAGCTAAGGTCTGCCAGGATTCAGTAATGAGCTGTTCGCACATCTCTTTCTCCTACAGTACGCAATCTGCTCAGTTTTTGAGAGCTGTTCTGATGAATCATGGTCTACACAGGACAAGAAAGGCAATGGTAGTGCTATTTTCCCCTCTCCCACTGCTAGCTCAATGAGAGGCTGCTCAGCTATCCTATGGTAGCCATAAGGAGATTTCAATTCTTTCTGTTTCCTAGGTGAAGGCTACAGCTCTCAAATTACAGGGTGTTTAAATGCACCTCTCAGTGATAATTATTAAAGATGTACCATTTACATGGGAAAAAATACATTTGGGAAAGAAAAAGTTTCAAGTAAGAGTGTCAGTGGTTAGGACTGCACCGGGGGAAGATTGACTCCACGCACCAACACAGATTAGGGGCCGACCTGTTGAAAAGCAGCTCTGCGGAGAAAGACTTGGGGGTCCTGATGGACAACAAGCTGCCATGAGCCAGCAGCATGCCCTGGGGTTCATTAGGAAGAGAATGGCCAGCAGGTTGAGGAAGGTGATTCTGCCACTCTACTCAGCCCTAGTGAGGCCACATCTGGAGTGTTGTGTCCAGTTCTGGGCTCCTCAGTATAACAGAGACATGGAGCTCCTGGAGTGGGTCCAGCAGAAGGCAACAAAAGGGACTGGAGCATCTCTCTTATGTGGAAAGGCTGAGGGAGCTGAGCATGTTCATCCTCAAGAAGAGTTGACTAAGAGGTAGTCTCATCAATGTCTGTAAGTATCTGAACGGGGCATATCAACAGGATGGAGCCAGGATCTTGTCGGTGGTGCCCAGCAATAGGACAAGAGGCAATGTGCAGAAATGGATGCACAGGAGGTTCCATCTGAACAGGGGGAAGAATTTCTTTACTGTGCAGGTTACCACGCACTGGAACAGACTGGCCAGAGCCATTGTGGAATCTCCCTCACTGGGGATATTCAAGAGCTGTCTGGGTGCAATCCTGTGCCATGTGCTCTAGGATGACCCTGCCTGGGCAGGGAGGTTGGACCAGATGACCCACTGTGGTCCCTTCCAACCTTACCCATTCTGTGATTCTGTGACTTTCATATGAAGTTGATGTTTTTGCAGGAGGAATAAGAAAATACAGCGCATGAGTAGCTGTCAAGAAATTAACACAAGGTGAGAAATACAGTCTGTGGTACTCATAAAAAATCCCCCAAAGAGGCAACTTAATTACAAATGAGAAACCCTATTGCTTTTTTTTTAGATACCTAACAAAGAACTAGAGCTAAGCTGTGCAACATACATTGCTGGAAACTCCCAAGACGACTTTTTACTTGTCCAGGACACCTGGAGCTGGCAAGGAGAACCTGGATGGAAAGTTTTCCAAACAATTCATTGCATGCCAAGTAATGGTATTTATACTTGTTATTCCTAAGTAAAGGACAGGAGACTATATCAACAGTTTGGAAAGGGTCTGTTTCCCTTGCAATTAGACTGTGTAATACTTTTGTGGTTGTAAAAATATGGAGCTCATTAAATATGGAGTTCATTAAATGGAAACAAGACCCAGCACTGAGATGCACAGAATCACAATGATATCTGTTACAAATAAAATGCTTCACTTCCTGCCAGGATGGATAGCTAAAATGACTATAAATACCAGTCAAAATTCCTTATAGACTAAAATGACAGCTTTAAGGAGACAAGCAAGAGTTAGTCTTGAAATGTTTTAGGCGGCCACAGGTTGCAATCGCTAGGAACAGAGAAAGCAGTCTGATGGCAGCTATCTGGTGAGGATCAAGCCCAGGCCTGAGGTCATCCAGAAGGAAATCTGAGTATAGAGGAGACTGCAGTCTCTCAGCAATGAGGGGTCTGACACGTTTTTAATAGACCCAGCTCACTCTGTAGTATTTACTTGCTCCTTTCAAGAGCAGAAAGAGGCAACAACATACTGGAACAGCTAGCGTGGCTATTTCAGTAGGATGGTAGAAATTCAAACTACAAATCCCAGATTCTTATAGAAAGGGAAACATTAGCCCATAAAGCATAATGGAGCATTATTTAAATAATTGAGTTCACCTTTACTAGCTCTGCAGTGTTATTGGGAAGGGTTCTTTAAGCGGCATAAGAATATCTCCATCTCAAAATGAGTGAATAGATCAGGGATATAAAGTTGCCCCTTGCATTGTGATAATTTTACAGAGGGCCTACATCTTCCCAAAATCAATGCATATGCCTAAACTTTGCCAAATCATGTGCCTCCATGTCAATGATTGTATAACAGGCTTAGCAGTACATTCTCCATCAGTGTGTGAATGGTCATTGTGAGCACTGGCAAAATGTAATTTTATAACAGATCTAAGGAAAAGAAAAATGATGTTGAGCAGAGCCGTGCACATCCAAGTTAACTATCTCTCAGAAAACAGTATGCCACCTTCCAGGCCTGGCTAATGCCACATGCTGAACCCAAGGGCTCCAACCTCATTTGCCTCGAGGCAGGGCTGCATTTCAGAAACCCATAGGGGTCACCACAGACCTTCTCCCAGCAATGCACACAGCAGGCTTCATTGCCCTCCAAATGTCCATTTCCCACCTCTGAGGTGGGCTGAGGTTCCTCCTGTGACAGTTCCTACACCAACTCTGCCATATACATTAGCAAAGCAGATATTGAGAGGTCCACATTTTCTGTAATCTCAGGCAGGATCTGTCTGTCCATCTTCATCCTCCAGTGCCTGCTCACTCCTTTCCTTCCTTCTTTCCCTCTTTCCTTCCTTCTTCGCTTGCTTCCTTGCTTGCTTCCTTGTTTCCTGTGAAAGGGAATGCGGAAAGACCCTGGCACGTTTCAAAAGAAATTTATATTGTTTAATCCCTTTTTAGACTTGATTTGATCATAAGCCCCTGAGTGTACTGTTGTAATACACAGCAGAGTAGTTTCACAAGCCTTGGGTAATGGAGTCAGTAGTGACTTTTTTGCAAATACTACAAGGAAGACTTACACAGTACATGTTTATGTTACGTATTTATACATGTACCAGATCACATTTCTCTCTTTTCAAGGTGATGGTTTTGATCTGCTGCTCTTTTGCCAAGCCTTCTTGCTCTTTCACTGTCTGTAAGCCTGGCAAGTACATGACTCAGCAATTTCCATGAAAATAAAAACAGGCATCTAAAAAATCATTTTAAAAGGCATTGCTGATGTGGGTTAAAAAGAAGAAGGGAGAAAAAAAAAAAAAAAGGAAAAATTAAAAAAGGGAGAGCCACTGTAGCAAAGCAGGCTGTTCTGCCAGCAGCCTGAACACAGCGCCCCTTGGGCTGGAGCGCACAGCGCGGCTCACCCGCCAGGGATCGCCCTGGGCCACCGGGAGACCCTTCTGGAGCCTCCCCGGGCACGGCTGGCACAGGGGGAGCAGAGTGACATGTTTCCAACACTCCTGCCAGGAAATGCCTGCCTGGTCCGCGGCTGCCGCTCCCCTCTGCCACCTCCATAGAGGCGCCGAAGCACCTGCACAGGCTGGGGGCAGCCTTTAGGGGAAGATACAAACCCCATGGAATGGTATTAGGGAGGAGCTTTCAAACTCAGGGGGCTGTTTCCTCTTTTATCAGTTTATCTCGATGTCTTGTCAGTACCACCATTCCTTGAGGAGGAGGTCTTAAGTGAGGCCATCAGTGTTTATTTATAGGTGCTGAATCAGTTCCCTGGATTTCATTCTCTCCCCTGCGCTTCATCGAGCTGACTCACTGCCCATAGCTGGGGATCCTCCTGCTGCAGATTTTTGTATGTAGCTAAATGTAGTTCAAGCCAGCACCTAAACACTAGGACCTCAGGGACCTGGAGCACTGACTCATGATACCCATATCAAGCAAGAAGTGCAATCCCAAAGTTGCTTTGCATCAAAGTAGCTACTCAGGCACACCAATCTGAACAAAATGTTATGTGTGAGCATCTGCAAGAAGCACGTCTAAGAAAACTTTCCTTACACCCCATAATAAGCTGTTAATATTGTTTGGGGTGGGGATTTGTTTGTTTGGGTGGGGGTTTTGTTTGTTTAAACCAAAAAACCCCTACATCTAGAAGTATATTAAAATTAATATCATTAGTTTATGCTTTTGTTATTAATGGTTCAGAGGTAGCAAACTTTTCCTCCATTATCGAGTTTCTAACCTTGCTCCAGGAGGCAGGGAGCCAGTCACCGATGATGCACAAAAACCCCCAAAACCCATATCATAACCTTTTGTTAAAAAATCAATGAAAGTATTTTTGTTATCACCTCCATAAAGAATCATGGAATCATAGCAAGGTTTAGGTTGAAAGGGACCTTACAGATTATCTAGTTCCAAGCCCCTGCCAGGGACAGCTTTCACTAGACCATGTGGCTCAATGCCTCATCGAACCTGGCCTTGAACACTGCCAGGAATGGGGCATCCACAACTGCCACGGGCAATATGTTCCAATGCCTCACCACCCCCACAGTAAGGAATTGATTCTGTATATCTAACCTAAATTTCCCCTCTTTAGTTTGAACCCATTACTTCTTGTCCTATGTCTTGGTTTGAGACAATTTGGAGGGACAGAGACCTCAGAAGTTTCCTCCATCAGATTCAGTACCCCTCGTTTCACCAGTACAGAGAGAGAGAAACCAAATACATCTGCTTGTAAGTGAAAAAATAACTCTTTATCAAAAAGAAATGCTAATAAAGATACTGAAAAAACTGGGTTAAACCAACCGATGAGGAGAAACTTCCCCTGTCCTACCCACTGGAACAAATGGAGATGGCAGCCGGCCTACTCCACCCTGAAAAAGCACACATGGCCACAGGACAGAGACATGATGGCCACCCTTCCACGTGGTTCGCCTTCCCCATGCCTGGAACGCCAGCAGGAACAGTTGGAGAGTCAGCACTGTCAGGAAACAGCAGATAGGTGGGATTCAATACTAGCAGATATTTGCACGGCATTGGAGTGAGGCTGCAGCGCTGGCACAGGAAATCAGAGCAGGATGATTGGAAGGACCCACAAAACACTTGGTTGTCACAATTTTTATGTTTGTTGGTCAAAGCGGGAGTCACAGGCCAGATCCATCAAGGAAGAGGTGTGAAGCTCTGGGAAGTCTGGGAAGCCCCAAAACTCAGAGATACATATGCTCAGATTCAGGTGGGAAGGCCCCCAGTACCTCCTCTAGGAGGGGGGTTTTACACTGGATGATGTAACACTGTGAATCACGGGATACTTCAGGAGTCTGACACTTCCTAAGATGTTGCAGCTCTCTTATACCCATTATGGGTCCAATATGGCCACTGTGGCTCATCAACAAGAGATGAATACTGTCAGGCTAGGTGTCAATGCTCTGGGGAGTTATCACAGCTGAGTCATCTGTGTAAGAAAAAAGAATCACTACTCCTTCTTGCAGGGTTTGCCTCTTTCCTTATCCTGTCTAACACCCAGCTTGTAGCCTGAGGAGTTGGATGTGCACACCCTCAGTCCCTGGCCTGGGTGGTCACTCTGCACAATGTTAGCCAAGCACACTGCTGATTGAGCCACGAGCACCAATGGTCTCTTACAGCACCTGGGCAGTCACTGCAGGTGGTCCAATGTTTGAGTCATTAATCACTAGCAGTTCTGTCTCTTTAAAGAAGGCAAACCAACTAAAAACCAAAAAAGGCATATTTGGAGAAAAGAAGGATACCAGAATTTTTGAGTAACCCATGGCATCCTATCAGTACAGTGTTTGATATAACCACCTATATAATTTTGAGTACTTGGGGAGAGGTCTTCTGAAGAAAATGCTTCAGTGTTGCTTTAAGAAAAAAACTACAGCTTAAAAAAAGAAAAAAACAACAAACCACCCTGCAAATGGGAAGTTAATGAATTATCCATGAGCTTTTGCTGAAGAGCAAAGGATGTCTGTGAGTTTCAACATTTTCTGTCACCTTGTAGACAAACACTGATTTCCAAAGTCACTTATGTGGTGAAGATGATATTAAGATTAAATGAGCAGTGCAGAACTCAAAAAGCAAACCCACAATTATTAATAGATATTTAAATTGTCAAGCAATCGATTTTTAAATTGTCCTTTCACCCTTGTGTGTAATGTGGTTTGCCTCAAAGTGATAAATTAGCAGCAGCACTGTGCTATGACTGTTTCTACTGGAAAGTTCTCATTACCATTCAGTGAATCGTGGATAGCATTTCAATTGCTGAAGTGTGGCCCAGAAACCAGAAAAAGGATTGGAAACAGAGTCTATAAAAGCCTTTTCTTGAATTCTAAGATTGATTGGATTCTTAAATAGGACTAACTTCTTTGGCCTTAGAGTTACTATTTCTTATGAATCTCAGAGGAAGTGACAGTATATTCACACCCTCCATCCCTCTCTTTAAATCTTAGTATTCTTGTTAATCTGTCAGGAAAATAAGAATGGTAACATGTAATGGACCAAATGTTCTTTTTTTCTTAATTGAAAAGAAGGGTCCCCTTAATCCCACCAGCACTGGGCTGAGATCTAAGGTTTTGATTCAACTTTCACTATTCACCGAGATCTCCAAGATAATTATACTAACAGCCTATAAGAAAACCAAGTTAAACATCTTCTTGGACAAATTATTTTCAGTTACTAGTCAAAACATAAATCCAATTTTTAGTCCCTATCTGGCATTTGTTTTATCCAGATGTTCCTTGATCAGAGCTCTAATTAGAAGTAGTTGCAAAATAGATATTTAGAAAACAGTAAAGCTTTTATGAAGCACATTGCTGTGCTGCCGTTTCCAATGGGATAAGTTTTGCACCTCAGAACAGAACAGTCAGACAGGGGGAAATTAATAAGAAAGCTTGGCATTTTAGATCTGAAAATTCATATTTGTAGGCAATCTCGTGTGTAACTTTACAAGATTATGCTTTGGTAAAATGAAAACAAATATTTGATCTTCAAAGACTTCAAAACCCTATGAAGCAGGATTTTGTTCTCTATATAGTTCTATTTCTGACAATAGTCCTTCTCTTTGTGCAACATTATTCCACTCTGCTCATTTGTAAATATTTTGACCATGCTTAGTGTTCCTGAATAGTTTGGATTGTGTGCAAAACACAACACATTGCCTTTGAGAGCATGTAGTCTAACAAAACTTGTGACAATCCTTTTGCCTGAATTTTCTCTTCCCTTTTTCCAGATTCAGAGTAAGCACATCATTAGTATTTTTTACCTGCATTCAGCTTTGTATTGTTACCAATTAATAAAGCACATGAACTGAATTTATGCTAGAGTTTAAGAATCAATGTTAGATTACAATTCCAAGTATTTCAGAGGGCAAAAACAGTTTCTCAAGAGTGAAATTTCCTTGCAGTTAACTGAAAAACTGGAAGGTAACAAATGATTTTTCATATTCACAAGGAATTGGTCAGGTGATAATGGCCTTAAATTTCAGCAGGGAAAATTTTAGTTAGACTTCAGGAAAAACAGATTTAACCATGTGATTAGTTCAGCACTAGAAGAGGAGACTCATGGACGGTTTATAATTTAAATAGCTTACAATGTGAATAGACAAACTTTGTCAGGAACAGTTTGCTAATGCTGCTTTCAGGCAGAGGGATATATTTGATTGTCTCTCAAAATCCCTCTTGTCTGTGCCTCATTTTCAACTGAAGATGCCCACTGTTTGAACATATCTAACCTCTGCCTTGGACAGGTCTCTAAAAAGGATGTTCTGTCCTCAGTTCTTACATGCTGCTTGCAGATACTGAGCTTGAGTTCTGTTTCATTCCAGAGGAGCACAGTCTGATACTCTCAAGATAACATGACCCCAAGGAAGGCAAGCAAATGCCTGCACTAGCCAACCCTCTACTATTTAATACTGTGTAGTCTACCTACATAGAGTTTCACACAGTCAGATACTGTCTGATGGTTTGAAGTTAACAAGAACATGGACTGTTGTGGATATCTGGAACAAAGGAGGGAATTTCTCAGCAAGCTACCTGGGGAAAGGAAAGTATTTTATCTGCTGTTATTACCCAGCTGCCTAAAGATTCAGCTGACACTTCAGGGACTGGTATGATGATGCCTTTGATGGAAGCTGGAGGTAATTTCTTGGCTAAGTCTTCCATGTGTTTCTCTTTGCTTATCAGTATTTCTCTAGTATTGTCCAGGTTTATTCAGCAGAAAATTCCCTGAAGGCATGTCGTCATTTCATCAATGATAGTATTTGCAGCAAATGAGTATCAGTGGCATGTTATTAAATCTATCTGAATGCTCTGTGAACCCTTTTCATTTATGGTGGACTCAGAAAAATACTGAAAGACAAATTACTTTTTGTAGATATCTCTACAGCCTGCAAATAAAAGAAACAGGAAAGAAGCAGTACTATTGAGAACAGCTGTGACTACTGTAAGATGAAGCTGTTACTGTCAGATCATTTTCCTCCTGTTCATTGTTGTAATACCAGACTTTGCCAAGGCTCTAGAGATGTGCAGCATATAAGAACAGAGATCTTACCCAGGTCTTCAGAAGACATTCTAACACCCATATACAGCACAGTGGTTATGTCACAAGCAGCTGAAGCTTGGAATTTGTTAGTCACTTAGCTGTTTATTCAAGATGAGAATTATGGGGCTCTAAAATGAACTGAAATTCACTTCAGAGTCAAGTCTGTAGAAGATTTTAAGTATTCAAGTATTGGTTTGTTTGGGACTTCTTCACTGTCTTAGAAAGAAATGTTCCCCTAAAGGAGCCGCTACTTGTTTCTGTGTAGCGGATACTCCAGAAAGTGTTGATGGAGGGATTGCAGCACTCTGCTGTCAAGGCAACCATCTCAACCCTCATATAGAAGCTGTTCTGACTGTGAATGGATATTGGTTACTTGAGCTGAGAACCCATAAGCACTGTAAGCAATGCTGCCCCATGTCTGCAAGGGTCTCCAACAATAAATGTGTTTCAGCAGCGCTAAGAGGATCAGCCTTGGACCTCTGCACTTTGTCAGTTACTGCTCTTAACTGCTGATCACTGCAAGCGAAGAAGCAATTACATATGAAAAGGATGATCTGGGGCCTTAGTTCTGTATGATACTGAGCATGCCTGTACATTGTTATGCCCCACCTGGTCACAGTTGAGGGCAATCACCATCTTGCAGGATCAAACCATGGTGCAAACAAAACCCCAACACACTTCTAATCAATAATAGAGACAGAAAATGTGAATTTATTATGAGCACTGACTGAACAACCAGGTTAAGAGTAAGTGAGGGCAAGATCATAGAGATGAGGAAACTTTCATTTCTTTGGGGACTGTTGCTCTAGCACAGGTTTTATTTACAGTCTCCTGCCAGAACAAAGTATCTGTTTGCTCTTGGCATCAGTCTCTAGTGGATCACAGACTGCTCTGATAGATGCTGTTGAAATGAGGGTGCAGTCCATCTGTTTGAGATACACTGAGTATCAAATACTAGAATTGTTTCTCCCTGGCTCACAAATATGGATGTGTGTCAATGCAAGGCAGGAGCTTGAGAGCAGTTCGAGTAGCTACAATATGAGTGGGAGAGATGAGAGCTTAATACTGTCACTTAAAAGCAGGTGATGGCTCAGAGAAGGAAAGCAACGCTGCAAGTGTCATGCTTTTAATTTTAAGATAGTTTTATAATTTAACAACATTTACAGAAAGATATTTGAGCTAGGCTTTTAGGCTTTCCTTGTAACTTTTCTACACTTACTTTTATCGTTCTCTGGTAGTTATATTAGAGTCATTAGAAAAACTACTTGAGATGTCCAGAGGAAATAATTACAACTGCAGCTGGGAATTAACAGCAGGAATAATAATCTCTTAAAACTAAACTTCACAGTTTTCATGCAAATAACTTGACAGTAATACATCAGGAAAATAAAGATCAGGAAATAGATTATATAAAACACAGGTGTAAAGCAAAGTACTCCTAATAACAGGAAAAGAATTGCTGGGCAAATCCAAGAAGGGTGAGACCAAGAAAGTCTCCTGGACTTACGTTCTTCACTATGTTGTAGACAATGAAGTAGTCATCACAGAAAGGACTATCGTTCATTCTGGAAAAGGAGATTGCAATGCAAGCTGTTGACTTTGGTAATTTTTTTTTTTTTTTTTTTTTTTTGTGAAATTGCCCAGAAGACATAAGAAAGAAATGGATGAGAAGGAGAACAAAAAGTAAAAAAGATTTTGGACATATTCCACAGTGTCAGCTGCCATCGCGCCATCATGATGGGAGTAACCAATTTATTTATTGATAATGGAGGTGCCTTTTTAATGTATGTTCCAGTAGAAGGTTCTGAATACTAAAATGACAAAGCTACCCACCAATCTTCTATGTGATCACACTTTCAGGTGTCAGTCTCCACAACTGTGTAAGTTCTGAGTGAGAGTGTCAGCTCCTTTCAATCCCTGAGGTATTGCTTCACTTTGACACCATGAAGATTCCAACCATATTTCACCTGGCCCTTCTCTGATAATGTCCCACAGCAAGTACAGAGAAGAGTACAAGAACATGCAGTATTTTTCCCACATCGCTTTATAAAAACACTTGGCCTTCATCCAGAAAGTGCCCCCATATTCTAAGGACAGTGTATTATCATTGATATTAGATGGGTTTGCTGTGATGATGCTATGAAATTAGCAGACTGAGTCCTCTAAACCCATTTTTCATGTAAGACAATAGGTCACCCACTCGGTCAATACAAATTTCGCCTGAATGTGGCATGTTATAAAATTGTTTGTTATTATTCAAGTTTGAGGTTTTTGCACAAAAAGAGTAGTAAATCAGTATATTTGGATGCACAGAAAGGAAAACCACAGAACTCTATGGTAGAAATGCATTTATTTATAAGATATGGAATCTGAAGTTAACCTTAAATACAAATAATATTAGAAACAAACACGAAACTTGTAGCAAAGAAACAGGAGAAGGATTCAGTGAACAAAGTCATGCTGGAATCACGTGAATAGAAATCAAAATTTTCTATGATCATTTACTTACATTTAAAGTAAAACAAGGCCCTTACCCCTGTAATTTACAATACACAGGAAATCCAGAACTCTTGCCCAAATTGTTGACAATCTGTTGTTTATTGTGAATCCTGTGGGCTCCGTTTTAAAAATCTATGTCCACATAAAACAAGACAAAATATTATTTTCTAATATTTTTCATTCAGCTGGCTTTACCAGTGCTCCTGTGACCATATCAGAATGTTTAAGCAATATGTGTGCCATACGTGAAAATATCTGAGTCATCAATAAGCTGAATTCAGTCCTAAGAAGATCTATTTTCCAGGGTCTTCAACCTCAGCATGGGTAAAGAGGTAATCATGAAGATCAGAAGACTTATCCTTAATTCCTGATTGATTTAGATGCTTTAATATAATATTGTTAATTTTCTTCAGCTCTTCTATGCTCTTCTTTTCAGATAGTAGTCTGCTTGACATTTGATCCATCTTGTTTCTAGTTTGAACTTTAAAAGGAAAATATACCACATTAAATTGGCGACATTTAAGTCAAGAGCATCACTACCCTCACTTGCATTCCTGTGATGATGATGAACAAAACATTTAACAGAAAAACAACTGTAGAATCTAATGATAAGAAGTTATACATTTGGTGGGTTTACCTGCTCAGTATGTTAATTGCTTATTTTCTGGTTTTCGTTTGGGTTTTTTTTTCAGTTTAGTGAAGTGTAATGAAATCAAATATGGCACAGATAATTTTTGCAGTCTTCAGGAGTGTATCAATTCCATTAGTTTCCACATGAAAATGTGTTATTTAGGGGCTCCAAGATTCTATTTGTGGTCATATGTGCGTGTATTTCTCTAAAAGTACAACTATTGCACTAATTGTAGTACAGCGGTTAAAAAAAAAAAATGAAAAGAAAAGCAGACTACAGCCACATCAGTGGCTTTCTTAATCATTTAATTAAAGGAAAATTCTTGCAAATATTGGCATTGGAGGCCAGCCTTCTCTGGCACACAAATATGCAGTATTCATGAAATACACTTTTAGAGACATTTTTATTTTGGCTTTCTGAAGTTAACAGAATTTAGGCATGGGTTTTGAAGCTTAAGTCTAGTAGTGCTCATGCTAAATGAACCTATGCAAACATAATCATAATCTCATATTATATAACATAACATGTCTACATACATACATACATACATATATATATATATATAAAATTAAAATGTAACATGGTAACATAAACTGAAACACCACAAGAAATCAATTTCAAAAACCACAGGCCTCCACCAACTTGAGCCCAAGCAAACTGCTTTAATTCCTGTAGAAATCTTTTCACTATTACTTTATCATCTTTCCACTGGAGTAGCACATTAGTCATTTTTCTATAACAGGGCTCTACTTCAGGCAGCTCCCTGTTAAATAAATCTATAATTCAAGTATGAGGTATTTCAATTAGGATTTTACAATCACGTCACTTAAAATCTATTTTGTGCTCTTTACTTGTATGATATTCCTTTTTTTTGTGTGCCCATAAGAAAATTTATTTAAGGTTAGAATTTCCTGTTCAAAAAGGAAAATGAGGATTTTTGCTATGTTCCAGAAAATTCCATACTATAGGATAAAAGAAATCTTGATTTTGCATGGATTCCAGTTAATTCAGAATGAACCTGTAAATTAAAATAATGCACCTCATATTCTGTTCAATATTACTAGCTCAGAAAACCCCAAGATGACAAGGGCTCTATAAACCTGGGTCACTTGCAGCCATGTGTTTAGCTAAGCCCGACCAGTCAGTCCTAACTATGTGGAACAGCAATTACATCTACAGGCTCAATTCTACGTGCAAATGTTGATATATGTTACCTAATTTTTTTCTTATGTTTGAGATTTTCTTAGTTCCAAACAAACGTCCAGTCAGTGCTAAGATGACAACCCACAGGTCCTCCTTCAGGTAGCGTGATTTATGTGTTAGCCTGAATGTAATTCCAGTTTCAAGGGAATTACACCAATATTGAGATTAATGTGGAAAGAAGTGAAAGGCACATTGTCAAAGTACCTCACTGCCATACAATCATCTTTAAATTTTAATCTAATTTCCAGTCAGCATTTTTTGCAACACAGTATAACCCCACTGAGCTAAATTCTTCACATCTGTTGAAGCTGACAAAACTTTTGCACTAAGAATAAAACTGTGTCTTTTAGCTCAGACAGTGAGTTGTTTGCATGTGCTTCTGCCCCCAAGACCAGGACCCACTGCCCATAATCAGTCAAAGCCTCTGACCATGCATACAGCACCAGCATGTTATAATGTAGCCTGACACATTCCAGCTAAGTTCTTTATCCAATTGGCCCTACATTTTTAACAACCACTCTTTGGTTTACTTACTTATTAAGAATATTACGAATGAAACAAGTGCCAAACTGATGATCAAAGTAAGAATAAAAATGATGAAGAACAAACACTGATTTCCTGTGTTGCTCCCTGCCATGTTTTCTCCAGTACCACCAGTGTTCTCTTCCTCATCTGTTAAGAGATGAAAAATCATTTGGTGATAAAGTTTGTTAAGGTTGGTTAGGATAAGCATGACAAAATTATTCAGGCTTCAAGAAATGATGCAGAATATGTCATAATTTTGGCCCACAGATTTTATTTCCTGTGATATTGCATGAGAAGGAAAGAAATCAAATTTATGAGCTCAGCTTGAATTTGGAAGTATAAAAACTAATATATCTATTATAGCTATTAGAACATACTCAACGAAAATATTTCCCTTGTTAAAGTACACTGTTTTGTTGATGTTGACCTGTTTTATGGTTCAGAGTTTTACAGCTGTTAAACATGTACAAGGGTGGCAGTGAAGTTTTCATCAGAACTCATCAGTTTTCAAGGACTTGAATGGACTTAAGCTTTTCAAAACAGAAGAGAGAAAAAATCGTATTGAAAACCAAGGTAGAGATTCATCCTACACACTCATCTAGATTTGCTTCTTTTCCTCTTTGATAATACAAGTATTTCTGTGATGATTAATTTCCCAAATTACACACCTCAGTTAAATTCCTGATAATGGATAGGATAAATGTAGGTCTTGACTGTTTTATCTTAAAACAAATGTTTTCAATATTCTTCTTTTTCATATTTAGGATTTGTTGGTTTCATTCCAGTAAATAATGAGGTACCGATTCTCCCAAATGTCAAGAATGGAACAGACTCTCATACGGGCTACATATGTTGTCCTTTAAGCACAGGAAGAATGAGGGGAAAAAAGGAAAAGCAGTTACAATGCTGCCTTGGAATCAGCTCAACCTCACAGTTTATTGCCTTTTAAAGAATGTGTTGCATATAGGGAAAGTAAATAGTTTCTCTCATAGAAAGAGTTGCAATCAAATGTGAGGTAGCAATAAACGCCAAAGATAACAAGTGAACACCATGAGGGAATTAACGTGAATGTATAAAATTTATACTTGAGCCAGATTTGTTTAATCTCAAGTTCACATAGTACTGTAACTACTTACTAAGATTTTATTTTATTTTCTGTTTTGAGGGGAGGAGGAAGCTAATGTAATTTCATTTTGGTGTCAGTCTCATACATACTAAAATTACATGCAAATTACTGTAATTTATCCTCCTGTAATTGCTGTCTTCTGAAAGGGAAAGTACTGTATGCATCTGTGAAAAATATATTTCTAAATCACGTTCTTGTTTTAGCTGTTGGAAATCTCTGAGGCCTTCGCAACTGAGCCTGTAGCGATAAAACCGAGGGAAGGCAGCAGATGCCATTACAGTTCAATAATGGTCCAACCTGGGGCTGAACAATCTACTGAGCAAACATATGTCTGGGAGCATCTCTACTTTTCTTTATTGTGTTTAACACACTCCTGCCTGTGAGTAAGCTGAAATATTGTCAAAGGTTCAAAAAAAGAAAGGGGGGGCAGGGAGGGCTCCTTCAGGGAATTTTTCTCACCCTATCAACACAAAGGTTTTGGGAGTTGAAGTGCCAGGACTGAGAACAAAGGAGTGGTTGACTACTCTAGATTCCAACTTAATGGTGGGATGGAGGTGAGGAACAGACTCCCAGCACCTGGGAGGGGGAGGCTTTTCCTGTGTGCTGCCTTCACTTTGTTTTGGGCAGCTGCTGGGGACAAGCCACAGTTTTGCTGAGGTGGTGAGAGCTCTTTCTGGCTCTAAATTTTACCTTCCCCACTCCATCTCTGGGCACCCTGAGCTTCAGAGAGAGAGAGGAGGCAGAGGGTCACGGCTGGTTCAGGATATGCTGCAGACCCTTTTTTTTCCTGGAGACCGACTATGACTGCAAGGAGATTTGTGAGAACTACCACCACTCCTCAACTCCCAGCATTTCCTTCTTTTGAGCAAAGGACAAGGAGAGAGTCTGCTCTTCCACCATGGGAAAGGCTCCAACCTGTGCCACTTGAGTCATACACCCCTCCTTGTCTCTGCCTCGCTGGGAAAATACTGAGAATTATTCTCGCAGCCAGCCGAGGTGTGACACTGACATTCTCCATAAATATAATTGCACCAGGAGGAAACTAGTTTTTGGGGGTTGTAGTTTTTTTCTTTTTGTGCTGGGAGAGTAGTTTCCTCTGGTCTGTTTGGTCATATCTATATCTTTATCTATATCTATATAGTAGTTAAGAACAGTTATCCTTCTCATATACATTTTCTAATTAAAGTTTGGTTGTTTGGTTTTTTCTTTAAATTTAATAAGGGGTGAGTGGTTATTGAGGAGGAAACCTTTCCTCTGGTCTTGGTAAACACTTTGGTTTCCCTTAAACTAAGACAAATATTTTCATAGTTGGGTTTTGAGGTTCTATTGTTATTCTCTTAGCATTCATAACAAATGTACCATATAATAAGTGTCTGCACCAACCTTGCTTTCAAATCAGAATAATAAGGATAGGCAGGGCCTGCTACTGCTGCCTGTCAAGCATACTAAGCTATCAATAGAGGTCTCAAAAATGGTCTGAGCTCTGCCTATTTAATGCTTCTTACTATTTCACCAGGCTGAAAATGCCACACTGCAGTGTTGTGAGGAATTGGTGAACATTCTTGCCAAACTGCAAACAGTGGGAACACTTTAACATCTAAAATATGAAGAAATTATTGCATTGCTCCTACATATGCAATCAAAAGGTATATACATTTTAAATAGCTTTTGACATATCTCTGATTTCCTGGCAAGAGCAACAGAACTTTATGCTGCTGAATAAGGCAGCTAAGGAGTGTGAAAAAGTAATTTTATGTATTTAAGTGATGGGATAAGATATCCACAGAAACTCCAAGCTTAAAAAGTATGTTAAAAGAATAATCCTAGAAGGAACCAAAGCACTTTACAAATTTATGTATAAAATACATATTAAGCTACCTTTATTTACTGCCGAAATGTAGGGAGGAGCATGCATGTGATAATTCCAGAGAACCACATATGATTCCACAGAAAATTGTATATTTACCTGAAAAGTAAACAATACTGTCCAATAAAAAATGCAAAAGAAAGCAAAACAGTCATACCGAAAGGAGTTTCTTTGACATTAAACCAATGTATGCCATTGTCTCATGTTTTAGTTGTAGAAGTGTCGATATCCAGATAATCTGCATATGAAAATTAAGTACTTGTCCTAGTTTAGCAGGTGAGACCAGCTGGCACTGTGTGGGGGTGATCAAGGCCGTGTATTCTACCCCCTCTATTCA
>JAWWEV010000043.1:25728364-25774152 GCA_035583235.1 Hafferia zeledoni
AATTGTGGCTCTGATTTATAATCTCTCTCGTGTTGAGTTAATTTCTCCTGCTGGTTTACCTTGAAACCAGCACAGTACTTTATGTCTAACATATTTGCATTAAATGCAGAAACCAACAGCACTTTAGTTAGTTGCATTAGGAAGTTAGAGGACTTGGAAACACAAGTAAGGAAAAGGCATTTAAGTCCCATAACAAGAAGCATGATTAAGTGATGGTCATTTGAAACTCATTTCAACATAGCTGTTGATCTATAGATTTCTTCAGTCAAATTTGCCATTATAATAAGGAAAATAAAAGCAGATTCAAATATTTTTATGTGGAATGCTGCTGAAAAGCTCTAGGTTTCAAAATATTTTCAGAAACTGAAATATATTGTAGCTATCACTGAGCAAACATATTCTTGTTGCTATGAGAAATCAAAGACAAAAGCCCTATAAAACCAGTAGAAGTGTGGGAACCAAATCTGAAACTGTAAGTAAAGAAAGTCTGTGAAGTAAAATGCTTAAAAGTATCAAGGGATATTTCATATAACTGGTCTGGGTCCCTCAGAGATGTGTCTTAAAGGAATGAACAGAAATTCTCTGGTACTTCCATTGCCACATGTGAATTTAGAGCTTGGGAAGAATTACATTGCTATTTATGTAGTAGCTGTATATTGAGCATTACTAAAGACATTATCCTGCAAGGGATCACCTCATAAATCCTAATAGAAATGGAAGAGAAGTTCAGGCTTGATAGTAAATCCCTAGCAAATGCAAAGATTTTCAAAAACCTATTCACTGAAAACCTCATCGGGGCAGCTGAATCATTATCTGATCTGTCTAAATTAGGCAATTTTCAGTCTTTTTCTTACATTTTGAGCAGAGCTTCATTATGTACAGAACTTGACATATATATTGGCCTGTTGGGCTGTTGACACCAGTGACACACAATGTGGACAGTAAGTACTGAAAACCACAGAGCACAACCTATCATACCTACCTAGTGAATGTTGGGATTCATCTGGACAAACGTTTAGCTTGTTTAGGTTGTTCAAGGAATCAACTACATAAAGTTTTCCTTCTTCATGAGTATCAGGCAGGTTAATTTCCAAGGAAGGTCTCTCCATTATACCTAAAGAAAATATCAATTTAAAAGGTAAATTAATGCATGGATGTGGGAAATAACTGGTCAGAGTTGATGCCCTGTTCTAAGGAAATGCTGAGCAGCCTAAACAACCCTTAAAATAAAGGGATTTGAAGGACCAGGACACTTACTAGATTTTGAAGGTAAGGATAACTGAGTACATAGCACTTGTTTATTCCTGAAGATCTATGAATGTAGTATTTCATTTCTACATTGTGTTTGTGCATGTGTATATGCATAAGCATGTGTGTGGGGAAGTGAGAAAGAGAAAAATCAATCCAACTGGCTGCAGCATTGATTTGAATGGTACTTATTCAGCTGTATGGTCCTTTGGTTTGGTGAGTACTTGGTAAGAGGTAGGGTGAGATCCTGACAACAGTGAAAGGCAAACGTTCACTAACATTGCCAGGAAGGATGTCACTCAAGTCCTCTGCTTTCAGTATCAAATAATTCACAGGTAAGACAGAGAAATCAAGCCTGGATATAGGAGATAGCAAGAATATGTCTGCTCATACAATATCACTTTGAAGTTATTATTTGTGAAAAATGGAACAAAAAAATACTCTTCTATTGTGGTTCTACTCCACACAGATACTAGGTTTGAACAAATTAAATGTTGATGGCAAAACCTTTTCTTCAGACTAATACTCCTTGTTTTATAAAAAGCACTGTATGAGGCCAAATCAGCAAAAACAGATTCTCTGTAGAATCTGGATGCATGCACTCGGTGAAAGATTGTTTATATAAATACAGTTCTGAAGTAATATTTTTTGTAGAAAAGAAGCAATACCTAAGGAGGCTCCTCTATGAATAGCATATTATTACTTATCAGTCTTTTGGTTTTCTTTATGGTACTCTGATTCCAAAAATGCCTTCTAGAAACAAACTAAAGCCATAAGGAGATATAGACACTCTAAGTAAGCATGTTTGACGACACTTGTCACCGAAAACTCCCCCTGTAATTATTGAAGAAAAATACTTTCCTCCAGGTAAAATTCCTCTAATTCTAAGATACATCTTTTTTACCTCAGAATTGCAGTCTAAATGTACCTTTTTCTTGCTCTTGAACATAAGGGGGAAGCTCACAGAGATTAGTTTAGGTTTGAAGTAGAATACATCTTACCCATTTAATATTTTATCAAAGCTCCCAAGTTCAATTTTACCTGCCAACATAGATCAGCACTTCACAGGATGCAAACCTCCTGCTGATGAAGGGTGTTAAGCACCTAAGGTTGATTTCTGAATGCTAGATGGGTTGAACTGTCCTCTTGATGTGCTTCTGAGCCTTCTCTCCCTCTCCAAGCAATAGAGAACATAGTGCGACCAGATTCCTGATATAGTACTTACATTAAAAACCTAAAGAGTGAGGAATGTAGCCTTGAATGTTTGCCTCAACAAGTCTGAAGACTAAGTGCTTAAATCACTCTTCACAATGGGGATTGGTCTCCTGCTAGTGGAGATTGACAGGACTACACAGATACTTTCATATTTCTGTTTAATACCATGTAAAACAAGATTACAGCTTATTTTTCACTCTGTTCAGAACTGTTGCTTCAAAATGCAAAGAAAAGATAGAAAAGCTGGCACAGTAGGGGTTAGCCTTACCTAGCATATGATATTTTGGTGTGCAGCTGTAACCTCAGGATAGATGGCTGTGTCCTTCCTCTAGAACATCATGTGGTGCCAGGCAGCACAGTCTGCGAGCCACGTCCCCACCAACGCTGGCTCTGCTCTGCTCTCTCCTCCCATGCACATTGGTGGCCAGCTGCAATCACTACAGAGCCCTGCATTTGAACAGCTTGCTAAAAGATACCACCTCGTGCATGAAAGGCTTTCAGTTATTTTTAGCTTCTGAAGAGCAGTTGTTTCACTTGGGTTTTTGATTAGCCCCTCCCTGCAACTTCTTAACTACTTGAGCTGTAATAAGATTCATTAGCAGTATAAATTATATGTTTCTGCATTTTCTGTAATTTTTTAAGCATTTGTGCATGTAACCATAGGGAAGATAACCACTATTAATTCAACGAAGTTTATATTACATTTGTTTGATTTCACTGACATGCCAAACAAAGGACAAAGAATGCAGACATCAGTGTCAGTGGCAAAAAGTATTGATTATTTTCCCAACAGACTAATCTAAACATTGAGGTTTTGGGATTCACTTTATCTTGTACTTAAGCCTTGATTAAAGAGTTTTTCCCCAATATGACTTTCAAATTTCTTTTTAAGCTGTTGTGGTAAATTTAAAACTTAGAATGAGAAAACACTGAAAATTCTTCAGAGTTAAAAATAAAGGAAATAAAATCTGACAGGTTAAAACCCATGAGAATGAAACATTACTTACAACATAATTATTCAGTTAATCTGCCAGTAGGGAAGAAATCAGCCAGTGAAAATCACCTGAAGAAAACTTGTTCTACCATTCTTCTCTCTGCTTTTAGACCCATAGGAAGCTGTCGAATCCTGCAGGACCCATAAGGACAGCTATGAAACAGACTGCCCCTTTCAGTCTATATTTAGCATTCAACTTGGCTAAGTATACTGACTTTACAATTTTTTCATTATATTGGAGTCACAATAATATCCTTGCATGGAGAATGAGGTTTATTACTGATGATCAATATTTCACTGACCTTTTGGTTAGTGTCAAACCTTTTAGGTTTCATGCCTGTTTAAAACTCATTTGCTATGCAGAAGAGTCATATCCACGACACTGTAGCTATGAGTAACCAGTCTGCTATGCAGAAGATTCATATCTACAGTATTGCAGTCATGAGTATTTTAAAGGCATATACCAGAAAAAACAAGGTCTTTTCCTCCTTGTCCCATATACCTTACAAATTCAAGTGGGACAATATGATGGGGTGGACTAATTTGTATGTCATCCTTAGTTGTTTAAAGATTAAATTCTGATGAACTGTTGGCAAGTACTGTAATTGCTCCTTTGCCAATAGTTCTTTTGATCACTTTTTTCCTTGCTGACGTTGCAGAAGGTAATGTTGCAGCACCCTGTAATGACAGGCAGCTGATGCTTCCAGAGCGACTGCAGCTCAAAACAAATCATTTCTGAAGCCATTCTATGTCTAAAATTCTGAATCCCTTTAAACTGACAATAAACATACTTTTCTTTGAGGAAATAAGAGAAAATAAACCTGACTTGTAGCTCCCACTCCAAGGTGACAAGCTCTGCCACTGCCCAGTCTGAGTAGCTAGGCCAGCAACACAGATACAACAGCTTGCTCCTTTTCTGCACGAGTCCTTCCTCCAAATAAGGACATGCAGGCCAGAAAAACCCCCCCACTTCATTTCCATTCCCAAAAAAGTCCTGACACCAACATAATTGCAAGGCGAGGACCCAGACCTCTCCAGTTCTAAGCTTGGAAAGGTCTACAAAGCCACCCCATCTCCACAGCGGGCAGCAAAACAGCCCATCTCTACTCCACCAGTTCCTGGAAGCCATCCTGGTCGCTGTGGTTGGCAGCTACCCTGCAACAGGGGAAAGGACAGCCACATGTCTGGCTGCCTGCCAGGAGGTACTGTAGAAACAGCAGACAGGAAGCTATCAAAAGTCCTCCTTTACACAGGCAAAGGAAGCCAAAGGTGACTAACTCAGAAGCCACAGGAGAGGCCAACAGGCTTGAGTGAACAGTTTAGGTCTAAGGGGAGAGTCTTGGTCTGGGCAAGCCCAGCTTCTTCTAGTTCAAGGATCAGAAGTTTCTTCTCCACTTGTGTGACACTAACAACTTGTTTACAATACTACAGATTTCAGGTGAAGTACTTTGTTTAGGGTCAGTGATCAGTTTTGTAAGCCAAACAAGTTCTTACATAATGGATTATTTGAGGGAAAAAAAAGAGTAACTTAGAAGGTACAACTCATTAGTATATATGGATTTTCTGGAATAGGTTCTGCTGTAATCAGACACTGTGGGGGTGAGGGAACCAAACACCCCACCCCAAACCAAACTTTCCCTTATCAGAGCAAGCAGCAGTTTTCAGGGGGTGGTGAGGTTTTTCTGATGCAGGTTTTTCTGATGCAAGGTTTACTTTCTCTGCTGATAACCTGACCTACCATTTTAGGAATGTTTATTCCAATAAACACTGTTACAAATCTTCAGCTTCAGAAGCTCCAGCTATCTAGGTTTTAATGTCTTTATTACATAATCCCCCCATTATTCCTAAGACAGTTTTCCATTACTGGCACATTTCAGTCCCCTAGAGACAAAAACTGAGGGGGGAGAGGAGTAGCTTTCAACATGACAAACACAGGGGAGCCAGAATGGCTCCTTTAAGATAAGGGATGAGGTGTTTTGCAGCAGAAATAGAAAACATTTGACCATTAGAAAAGCAATGACAAAGAGTAGGCTGTTGTGCAGACCACATGCAAGTAAGATACACCTTTGAAACAGAGCAAGGTCGACTTTTATGTAGTATCTACTAAACCACTGAGACTAACCCAACCACATCTGAATGAACAAATAAACAAACCCATCTGTTTCAGTCTTTAGGTCTTGCCATTGTTACAGCTTTTCATTCATGGAATAATCACTAACACAGAGCAGAAGCAGTGAGAAACATCTTTATTCCAAAAATTAAATATCCAATTTCAGGATGTAAGAATCCTGCTTTTGTTTTAAATTGAGGCAAGTATTTGTCATCCATTACTTGGCTGTCAGTGCAGGTTATTGAGCTTCATAGTCATCATCAGGATAAAGTCATACTACCATAGAAATTTGTCTACCTGCCACTGAAGAATTTTAAAAAGTTACCCAATTTCACACAAATACAGTAATTTTTTCATATTAGCACATTCATACCAAAGCACTTGATCAATGAATTCATTTAATTTACAGTTATATAAAAAAATCCAATTTCACTACAGTTATGCACTCCATTTAATATTTCAGATACAATACAGTCAAACCTTGGAGTAAGTGGTGGCTAATGCAAATGTTAGAGAGTATCCCTACACCCGATGTTACATCAGTCTATATACAGTGTATATGTAATGAAGCAACATGCTTTATATTTACAGACTTTATATAACAACCTTGTACACAAGTGCAAACTATGACTACAGAAGTTAAAAATTCATTTGAATGTTACAAATCTATTTTAATTATGAAAATTGAACTCCATTGAAAAGGAGATCTAGAAAAATTCCCCCACGTCTGCTCTTTTATCACGACATTTACTTCTAGCCTTTGTCCGAGCCTTGAATGCTGCAGAGTTGTACAAGTGCTATAAAATAAAAAAGAAAAAATAATTACAGATGTTAATAAGGCTTATGCCCTTCAGAGATCTTTCATGTTACAAAACAGATGAAAATATCTTTTCATTAATCTTTGAAGTAAATTGGTAGCCTTTATGACATTTACAGTATACTATCCTTTGCACCAAAGGCTGATTCATTTATATATATATATATACACATTTAAAAGAAACTTGGTCTGCAAAAGAAAGTCTGAGCTATGAGCAATTCTGGAAGCCTGTCAGTCTTGAACATCATACAGACAGTGCAGGTTAAATGCATCCTCAGTTTAAACCTGGTAGTACCACTCCCCAAAGTACATGCAGGATGAGTGCATTCACAAGCAATAGAACAACCATCTTCCTAAAGCCCATTTCCCACTGCAGACTTTGGGATACTGTCTTTATAAAGACTCTGTTTCTGTGGTTTCCTCCCTGAAAACCTACAGCTGTCAAAAGAGAACAAGTTTCACATGTGTGGAGCATCAATCTGTGGTACCAAATTAGCAACCACATCAGCCTTCAGACCCCCTGGGAGAAAAGCAGTAGCAGACATGTGGCCAGTGGAAAGTCTAAAGGACGAGCTCAAAGATGAATACAAGCAAGGTTGGATTTCATTCAGGACAGTGAGGTGCTGTTAGAACTGAAGTGACAAGTTTAGCAATGACAGCTTCTGAAGTGCACAACGAATGTATTAGTGTATGAAGCAAAGAAAATTCATCAAGGTGTAGTGATAACCTACCCTTTCAAAACGGGATATCTTCATTGTTTTAAGAGTTGCAGCATCTAGCATTACTGGTGGACCAAGCTCAAACACATTCCGAAGAAAGTCATTTGACTAAACGAGAAACACATCAAATGATCAGTTTCTCCTCTAATTCTCAACTCCCTAAAGTTGACTACTGTTAAATATCAAATACTCCAGTGAGAAATACTAAGATTGGTGTCCAATTGCTAAATTGCCCAATCTTTTGAAATTTAGTCAAGAATGCTTCCTCTCTCAATCAGAAAAAGTCTAAGAACAAAACCTGCTCCCTTTGAGAAGACACAAATCTGCCCCCACCTCCACTGATCTTTTGTCCCAGCAAATCAGACATTGTTCTGTTCTACACAAGATCAGGCAGCTGAACAGAGATCCATATGCTTTCAAAACACATCTGTTTTAAAATATTTGCCTGCAAAAGTAGTATTTGAAAAAACTGAAAAAGTTGCTACATGCCTGGGTTCCCTCAGTCACATAGAAATGCCACTGACAGTGGACTAAGGACTTTAACCCTGTGATTATCACAGCAATTTGGGAGAATATAGTCCTAAGGTACTGTTCCTGTTGTTACATATGTAAACAGATGACTACTAAACAAGCAGTTCCCAGAAAAAAGATAAGGACTTAGACCTTCTCTACTGGAATGCTATCACTGGGCTGCAAATTGTGTTCATGATTTTTGACTGAAACTTTCCCTTCCTCCTACAGGTTTAATAGGAAGAGCAGAGGCATGCAGCTTTACGGGAGCCAGATGACCACACCACTCTGCTGCAAGAGAGCATAATAACTCAGGACAAACCCTTAAGCTAAAAGACGCTCAGCTAAAATCTTACCTCATGGAGAAATCAATTGCTAAGCCAGCTACAGCTCAGAAGCAGCTCAGCCAGACAGTTCCAGCTCACTGTAGTCCATTTTTTAAGTGCTATCTTTTAACACTTCAAATGCAAAGCCCATCATTTCACTGAATTCTACACAGGATTTTGCAGTTCAGACTGAATTATATCAAAGAAGCTAGACAGGGAACAACAGTCTGAGCATGTGTGAAACAGCAGCTCACCTGCAAATGATATTGCATCCCCGACCCCAGGATCTCCTTGAACGTATCATAAGTTTGTTTTTTAACCCAGCAGTCAATATACATGCGCTCCGGTCCAAACTTAACCATCTCTGTAGGAAAGTCACGCTCCTATCCAAAATCAAAGGAAACAACATCTATAATTTTAAACACTCTTTTGTACTAGGAATTGTATGCATCTCAATGAACTTTATTTTCACTGACAAACTGAGAACACTAAACCCTTCCAAATAATATAATATATATGTAATGAAGATTGTGTTTGTTCATAAAAACAGATGCACACCTAAATGTTAAATCTCATGTAAAACTTGAAGCTGATATTCTTCAAGTTAGCATTTTAAAAAAACCTCATGTAACTTTCATTTTTAGAATTCCTTTAAGAATTAAGACTTATCTCCAGAAAAACCAGTTCGGAGTGTAGGAATCACCTTTAATTCAGTCTGTACATCTCATTCAGTCCTCACCTTACAAGTATGAAGAGCTACATTTGGGACAATGGAATGTAACAGGTGCTAACAGATGACTCAGATTCTTCTACAGGCAGAAACTTAAATGTGACTTCAAATCATGACAAGGCTTCTTAGCTTTCAAGATGTTTAACTATTCTGAATATCAATTAATATTTAATTGGCCTTGGCTATACAGCAATGCAAAAATTACCTGACAAGCAAAAAAAAAAAATGCAGTTCCAGAGATAACAAATAACTCATTAACATGATAGAAGTATTTTTGTCTTAAGAGGCTTTATTCAGTTATGTCACTGACCAATTTTTAGAGTCCTGCTTTGTGTATTATTCTCTTAATCTGGATATGCAAAACCCAGAACAACTCCCCACCACACATAAACACTTCTACGGCCCCTGAGGGGTGTCACTTGTAATGTATCTGACTACTGTATTACTTTGTCAATTATGCCCAATAGTTCAGTAACACATTTTACAATAAACCTTTTCACAGAATTCGGGACACTAATTTGGATGCCTAACGAAGTTTTCTATGAAAAAACCAACTCTGTTCATGGTGCAAAATAAAAAAGAATTTAGTATTTACAGTGCAATGTTTAGCCTTCTTTGAAGAAAAAAACCCTTCTCAATATGGAAGCCAAGATTGCAGCAAAACAATTTGTTCTGCAGTCCTAAAAAAATGCAGTTTTATTTCACACAAGTGATCAGAATTTAAAATATCATTCAAAATACTTTTTCACTCTTGCCTTCACTGAAACAGTAATTCTGTTTAGTACTGCAACTATTTTCCCTAAATTGTACACTACATACTTTGAAGGCCTGGATTGTAAGAAAGACAAAAGAATCACCTCAACAGCCCGTAGAACGTCTCTGAACACAGATCGCTGCTTTCTTTTATCCACTTTGGCTCTGTGCTTGTTTCCATCAGTAGCCAGAGCTCTCAGTTTCTCTGTTAGAAGGTCCATATCTTCATAAAAGAAATCCTAGTTAAAAAAAAAAGTTTTTTTAAGTTTCTGGCTTTAGCCTCTTTCTTTGCAACTAGGAAAATGTATCTCCAAATGTTGGGCATGTACATCTCTACAGTCTCTTACTTTGTTATTTCAAAGGACAAGAATGGCACTCCAGTAGTTCCCTTAGCAGCATTTAAGCCAGTAAGAAGGAAGCCACAGCCCTCCAGTTTACCAAGAAGGGCATTAACAACTCTATTTTGGTAGACAGAGCCATGTGAAACTGTACAGCCCCTTCAGTGTGCAAATACACCTGTAAATCCATTCTGCTCTGTAATTCCAAGGGACTCAAACTGACTAACTGATCTACTGAACCTGGATGCCACTCCCGATAACAAGCTGAGGGCACTTGAATATTATCAGCAAACAATTCATGCTGCTGCAGATGGAGTGTGAGACAACATTAAACTGACAGTATGGAATATTTAGCTTAAGTCTTGTATGGAACAGGAAATTAGAAAGCAGGGGTTTTTTTCTAAATGCTTAGAAAAAACATTGAATGTAAACTAATAAATAATGTAGCATTACTTGTATTTGTTAGGTATTTAATATGTGCTTTACATAAAGAAATATTTTCTTCCTCCCATTTATTAGTTCAGCAGTAGTTCACCCACACTAGTAGGAATGTATGCAAACTTATGTAAAAACAGGTTTTTTGCCTATTTGTCTAAAAATTTGAACGTTTTATCATGTTAACTGAATAGGATGAGTTTACTGAATGCTTTTTGAAAGGAACTGGTCAAAGGCAAAATACACTAAGCATTAAAGGGGCATTTCCTCAATAGAACAGAAGTTGTTTGTAGTCAATATATTCATTTGTTAGTGCATTTTGAGATTTTAGTTACTTGCAGTCAAGCTTGACCAAATAAAGCATTAAGTTGCAGTCTCCAATTATTTTTCTTTCAAAGTTGACTTTCATAGCGAAGAGACTCAAATCCCAACTGCTTGCAATTACACAGAAGTCTCAATATACTGTTTCAGATTACGCAGTGTTAGTGTGTCACGATTCCTGACTCAATTGGAGTTATCATTCACTGCAGACAGTGTTCTGCCAAAGCACAGCAGCCTTGACTGAGTTAAGAGCTGTTAAACAGCTCTCCAAAACTGTTGGCTTTACCAGGGCATTATCTGCCACTTGCTGAGATCCAGGGTCCTGTGCAGCACAGGTTAAATAACTCGTCTCATCACGGTCCCAATGCAAAAAAACTTTGCTGCTGACATCTACTTACAGCATCTGTCTCACGTGCCAGTTCAAACAGAAGGGCTAGTGTTTCTCCAGCAGCTATTCTCATGTTGAGATCATCACAAGACAGCAGATTTGGAAGTTTATGCAAGTGCCTAAGGAGGAATTCATAATTAAGACGTAAATTTTGTTGGCACTGTCTCATTGCATATAAAGTTTTCCAAGAAAGTTACTCACATTTCAATTTTCTTCTTTACTTCATTCACTGGACAAATGGTCAACAACAGTGTCCATGCTAAGAGAGCACTGATGTGAAGCACAATACTATGGGTACTTGATACACCATTACTATCTCTATCTCGCTGATAGGCCTTTGTGAAGATGTTTTCCAAGCATTCCATAGTAGAGTACAGTTCCTGAATGAGGGAAAAATATAATGGAAGTGGCTTAAGAGTCACATTTTCATCTTGTCAATATATTAAATTAAAAAAGTATATTTTTTATATCCTCACCGTTATGTCATCTGTGACAATGAAACAGCAAATCCCTAAGCAGGTTGCACACTAGACACAAAAGAAAAACACATCAGTATTTGACATAACTGTTACAGTTGCCAAAACCTTCAAACTTGGAGCTTTGAAATTTAACATCTTAAGTAATGGAAACTTGAGACTAAGACCACAGCAACCCTGTTTAATTCAGTTTCTTTCAACTGCCATCTACACTCAGGATGATTTCACAGCATATAGCTACTCTAAACAAGCCTTCACTTTTCACATATTATTTAATAGAGCTTAAAAATCTTATGAATAAGCTACACACAGCACACCCCTTTTACCCAATGATTTTAAATATCACTAGGTGTCACTAGAAATTATGCTCCTAAACACTAATGGACATAAATTTATTCATCCTTGCACTAACCATGCAGGACTTAAAACTACATTCAAACAGGACAAGTTTTAGTAGCTTTGGGGTTTTTTGTAGAAGTAACTGCTGTTAGTCTTCCAGCTGACAGTAACATAGCTTGAGTACAATAGGAGTAGCCAGCCATGTAATAATACAGGCAAGTTGAATATTAGTTAAATCTCTGAAGTTTAAAAATAAGTAACTCTTGGCAAGAGCTTTAGACTGTCTTCAATCAACATTTCAAGCATACCACTGATGTATAGATGAGATAACTGAACAAAACGCTTAAAATAGTTTTGGTAGTACAAATGTATTGTGCATGTAGTTCCAGATGTGCTATATGTGATTTTGTCATAAATAAATGTAACTGCTTAAGTAATCTTCCTGTGCTGTTAAAGAATACAGGAAGGATGTATCTGAGAGTGGGAAAGCTTCTATTTTTTTTCTTTAAGATCTCAACATCGGTCCTCAGAACAGCAGGAGACTAAAATATGGCAAGTTCAGACACTTGTCGAAGTACTACACTAAACAGCTTTTTAAGAAGGTCTCCAGGTTGAAGAAGAGAATCATGTTCAACCTTTAGGTGGAACTTTTTAAGCCAGTGAAAACTGCTGTCCATCATTCAGAGCGTAAGTCAACATTATGAGTACACATTAGTGTGGTAACCTTTAGTTCTGGATTACACAACAGTGAGTTGGTCAAAAGCAGCCTCTGTCCCTGCCTGGCAAATAAACATTTCATACTTACAGCCTGTCTGGCTTGGATACTGGCTGTTCCATCACAGACAATCTTCTTCAGAACTGGACCAAGAGTCTTAAAAATTTCCTCACTTTCAATTCCTGACCCCATCTGCACACACAGAAGACATGCCAGTCCAGCAGCTGCACACTGTTCGTCGCTCTTACCTGGAGATTAATGCACTATGATGAACAATTGTGCATTCTTTCTTCCTTTAACATTTAAAGATAATAGTCTGAAAGTTTGCAAGTGAAAGTCAGAAACAAATCATTCCAAGATAATTTCAGTTAATTTTCTAGTACAGTTAAAATATGACACCGAAATTTAAAAAAGGAATGAAATAAATTATTAGGCATTCTATAAAGTCCTAGAGAAGCCTCAGCCTAAATTTCTTTTAAGCAATATGCTATTTCATTAGGATTACGGCTTTCTAATAGCAAACATGTTCATTACCTTTCTTTATGCAGCGCTCAATGCTATCAGTTAGAGTCATTCTCCTTTCCATGATAAATTCATATAGTATTTTAGAGGAAAAAGCACTTTTTAGACTTTCAAGGGCTGCTTGTCTTGTCTTTGCACTGTAAGAAGAGAGAAGGAAGACCTCCTGAAATAAGTACACAACAGTTAAACCTCTGCCTTTGTTTTATGGCAGTTTATATTTGTCTTCATACAATAGTGGAGTACCCCACAGAAGTACAAAGAAGTAGGAAATGCCACGAATTGACTCCTTACTCAAGGACAGCAAAACAGTTTAGAAACAGAGTTCACAGTAGGACACACAGTTAGAAAGAAAGTCACACTAATTCTAACTGTTAGGGAAGTCTAACTCAGCCAAAAACTTCGTGGAGGGAGAAAGGTCTTTTCAGATCCAGAAGTTCTCATCAGCATGAAATAATCCTGACCTCAGTAAGCATGTAAAAATATTTGATGTATATTTCCCTTATTAAATCAGAGGAAGAGAGTAAACAACACAGGAAAGCTTTCTTCAAAGCAGACTCTACCTCTTGTCCAATGTAAGATCAATAAATCCTTTTAATTTGTATTCTAAGTCTTCTTGAGTGGCTTCTTCATCAACTTCAGGCCCTAATCCAGAAGAAATAATTCCATTAGCAGATACAGTAGTTCCAATTTTTAACACTAATATGAAAGCAGTTTAATACAGACAACAGCTAAACAATCGTTCAGTATTACAGAAGCTCAGTGGTGTTAAGCCTACTACACCAAGCCACCACCTAAAATACTTCTGTAAAAACTGGGCTGTTGATACATCTGTGCTGGTTTTATACCTACTCCTTCCATTTGCCAAGAACGGATGACTGGAAAAAATCAGGTCTTACAAAAATCTGCTTCAACTGACAACCATCAGCCAATTCTGTCAGCAACACGTTTTCATCCAGTCTGCTACATCTACCCCTGGAGTGCAGTGGGGCACTCACTGCTGACACAATGAGTACTGTTCAAAGAAGCTTGTCCTATATGACATCACTTCAGATGCCTCTGTGAAGGGAGCCCAGTTAAGAGTGGCAAGTATTCCCACAGAAGGCTCCTGGTCTTACCTCCCTGTAGCAGGCTTTCAGGTCTCTTCCTCCCAACAAAATTATTATTATAGCAGTTCAGAGGGCAGAGATGGTAAAGGAGACAAATCAAGACAGGTAAATGTGACTTTTCCGACCTTAAACTCTTCTGCAGCTCTTACTGTCCCAACTACATGTTAGGAAAATCAGTCTCTTATAATGCACTTTAAAATTCTTACAGTCTCCATGTCAGCACTGTATAACCCTAATAGAAAAGAACCTCATAGTTTCCAGAGGCTCATGAAACCTGGAGTATATTCTTACAAAACACAAACTGGCTAGATTAACAATCACATTGTGTTAATAGAATGTCACTATTTTGCTACTGCTACTTGCAGTGTAGTACTTTAACTACTAAGTCAGCTCAGGTTTTACATTTTTAAAAAGATGCGAAGATACAAATGAGAGAATTTACCATCCTCAGTGAAGCTAGCAGGATCACTGAAGCCACTGCAGTGGCTCATAGTTTCAATTGAAGCATCTTCATCACTAAAAGGCTGCACATTTCTGGGCTGACCACCTTAAAGAAAGATACATAGAATAGTTGGGTCATTTTTCATGTGGAAAAGGAAGATCTGAGTGCCAAAAGTAGAACTGAACTCACCCAGCAATTTCACTCTCCCTAACCCAACCACAGAAAGAACACTTCTGTCCTCTGATGATTCCCTTACTCTCACCTGTTCTGACGACTTGGTTGCCTCTGTTCTGGACAGTTGTGAATGGTGGGGAAGGACCCACGTAGTATTGGTCCAATTCCCACTCTGGATTTAAGATCTTTCTACAATCAACTTCAAGTTAATGCTATTTACTGTGACAGTACTTTAAAAATAGGTCTGTATTAATTCAACTGTTAGAATGAGCTACCTAAAAAACTGCCATATAATCTTTCTTTTTTAATTTTGAGGTACTTCAAGACTGTGTAAGTTAAACATTCAGACAAACATACATTACCCAGTTCAGTGCAGGATTTATGGGATTGAGTGTAGTATGTGCAGCATCAGCAAAGTGCAACTTTTTAAATGCTGAATTACAAATACAAGCCAGAACATCAAATGGTTCAACAGGGATAAAAGTTTTTCCTTCTCAGGACCAAGAAGGCCTCAGTGCAGTAACTTTAGACTTTTTGAGGAAAGTAGTATTATTTTTACCAGCATTCATCCCTACAATTTTTCCTATTTGCTATTTCTCCAACAGCTCCCAAAAATAATTTACAGAACTCTGTTCTTCCAGCTGTTTTTTTTTCGTGGCACAATTGATTTCTAAATTATTAACAAGGCAGTACTACATGGCCTGCCAGCTTCAGGCCGGCTTCCTGACTGACCAAGACCCCAGAAAGTTATTTTTATGTAGGCAGAATCAACCTTCAGTTGGATCAGTGTCCAAGTGTTTTCCAACTAGGTTTAAGCCACACTCCAGAAGTTTTGCTGCTTTTAGTCATATCCACCTGTTATCACTGACCATAACCCAAGAGAAAAACACCAGCCAAAGCATGAACGGGGAAAATGGGAAGGTCAGGGCTCCAGCACAGCCACCTTCTTACTTCTACTGATATGAAAGAAGGAAGTCCAATGGGAGAAGTGCCAAGAATGACAGCAAGCCCTTCACAGGCTAAAATAAAATCAATTGCAGAAACATCCTGTGAATCGCTCACTTCCTTAACACTTGATACCCGGGACTGATGCTGCTCACGGCTACAGCAGCCTGAAGGGAACTTTCTCACCACGGCACAAAATCTCCGTTTTGCCGAGGCATCAGCACCTCCGCCACGCACATTCTGGACCTGTATGAAGGCTCGTACTTTTCGATAACCTTTTTTAGTTCAAGAGTAAGGGGCTTTTTTGGAGCCACAGCACCCTTCGGGGCACACGGCGCGGTCTCCCCGCGCTGCCCAGGGCGCTCCCGGGGCCGCGCCCAACCGCCCCCTCCCCAGCGCATGCGCACGGCGGCGTGAGGTGGCGGTTTCGGGGCCGGCCGCTGCCACCGCCCGGCCCGGCCCGTCCTGCCGCTCACCCCCCGCCCGCCGCGGCCGTGGCGCCGCCGCACAGAGCCCTGCGACCACGGCAAACGCCGACTGGCCCCCGCCCGCCTCCGCTCACCGGCTCCGCGCTGGTGGTTGCTCCCTCGCTTCTTAGGCTTGGGCATGGTCGCAGCGGCCCTTGGCTCGGCTCGGCTCCCGCGGCCCCTCTCCGGGTCTCGGTCTCTCTGCTCCCCCCCGCCCGGGAATCAGCGACAATCAGCCGATGGAAGAGCAGGAACGCTTTTTACTCCAACGCCTTTGCGAGGCCGATTTCCCGATCCGGGGCAGCGGGGGTGATTGGCGAGAGCAGGCAGAGGGCGAACTGGCGGCGAAGGCAGAAATCCCCGTGGAGGCCCGTGAGCGGAGTCGATGCATCTTTCTCCTCTCAGACACCCGGGGCTAAAGGCGCGGAGGGGGCGCCGGCGCCGCTTTTATAGGGCCGCCGCTGCGGGGGCGGGGCCTCGCTTCACTGCAGCCAATAGCCGGGCGTTGCGGCGGCGCGCGGGTGACTCAGCCGCGCGAGCTCGTGACGCAGGCGCGCCGCTGCCCAGTGGCGGGGTCGGGACGTCAGCGGCGCCTCGCGCTCCACGTCGCGGTGCTCGCCGGGAGCGGCCGAGGGCGGGGGCGCTCGCGCGCGGGGCCGTGCGAGGCCGCGCGGCCTTTTGGGGTCGGGGAGCGGCGACGAGTGCGGAGCGCGGGGTGGCGGCTCCGCCGGGCCGGGGCTGTGCTGGGACTGGGGCCGGGGCCGGGGCCGTGCTGGCTCCGCCGGGGCCGGGGCTGTGCTGGGGCCGGGGCTGTGCCGGCCGGGGTCGTACCGACTGCGGGGGGCCGGGCCGGCTCGGCCACCGTGTAGGGCTGGTGGAGAACGCCGGAAGGGTTCCTAGAATCACAGAACAGGCCCGGCTGCAAGAGAGCTCTGGAGTTCATCCGGGCCAACCCCTCTGCTGAGGCAGGTCACCTAGAGCAGGTTACACGGGAACGTGTCCAGGTGGGTTTGGAATGTCTCTAGAGAGGGAGACTCCACAACCTCCCTGGGCAGCTGTTCTAGTGCTCTGCCACCCTCAGCATAAAGAAGTTCTTTCTCACGTTAAGGTGAAACTTCTTGTGTTTTAGTTTGTGGCCACTGCACCTTTTCCTGTCACTGGGCAGCACGAAAGCATCTGTCGCCACCCTCTTGTCACCCACCTTCAACATATTTATGTGCATGAATGAGATCCCCTCTCAGTGTTCTCCAAACTAAACAGGCCCCGTTCCTGCAATCTAGAGATGCTCCAGACCCTTTAATCATCTTTGTGACCATCTCCAGTACCTCCTGGTCTTTTCTGTACTGAGGAGCCCAGAATCACTTCTTTACAGCAGATTTTCTTCCATGTACAGAAATGGGTTTTGTCACATAACTTCTAATTTTTAATCCAAAATCTATTTTTTTATATTCTCTGCTAAACTTCAAAGAAATACATAAATAAAAATACAATAGCATTCCTGTCCACTGAAACCATATAATGTTTTATAATGTTGATAATGTTTCTGAGCTGTGAATGTTTGTGAATGCTCACTGATGGGTCCTATCACAACAGTGTCTGAGGGAGGGAAGGCAATTTTGCAGGACATGCTGGAAAGTTGAGTAAGACACAATAGCAATTACCTATTTGATTTCCTTTGTGTACAAAATACATTTACACTGACTTCCAGCAAGGTAAATTTCCATGACAATTCTCTCTATATGTTACATGAAAAACAAAGGATTTAGTGACATGTTTGTGCATGCTGGGTCAGGAATTGCTGGAAATGTCTCTTTCTAGAAAATAGTAGCTGGCTGTACCTGAGCCTGATATTTTGCATTGCTGTGCAGCATGACCCTCCTGGTGACCAATTCCTGAGCGTCCTGGTGAATGTTTCCTTGGGCATAGGAAAGTTAAATTTCAGAAAAGGTTTAGCCAGATCTTTCAGCATCCTGTTGAAGAGACACAAGTCAGTATGTAGTGCATGTGTACAGGACAGCACGTGAATGTCTCAGGGGCACTAGTTTTGATTCAGGATGAAATGCTAGAGCAAAGGACAGCCTTCCAGGTAAGTTGGCAGAGGAGTTACAATTAGATGCAGAAGCCATAACTGTACCCTTGGGTACACAAGACTTAATATTAGAACAAGGGAGTGGCATTGGACATGCTACAATACCCAGCTGCAGCCAAGCAGACTTGTAGAGTGGGAGTGTTTGAGCTGCAAGATGCCAATACCGTTTGAGTGAGGCCAGCCATGTTCTGAATTCCTGTGTGTTTGCCCTCTTAATACACAGATGGATCTAGGGGTGCACACTGACTGGCTTTACTGAGCTGGAATCAGTGCCTTCCTCCTGGTAGCCCCATCTCACAACAGTGCTGTGTGAGGGTGCAGGCCAGAATTGGGTTTAGTGCTGAAATCCCTGTGGATGTGACAGAACAAGGTGCCAAACTGTGCGTGTCCGCATGGTAGCCCTGGTGTCCTGCAGCGGGCAGGCACAACGCCAGTGGTACCTCATGGTGGAGTTGGGAGAATAAAGTGCCATAGCCCTTGTGTGTTTGAAGATGGTCTGCCCAGCATAGGTGGAGGTAATGCCTTGGAGAAGGAGAGGACAGAACATTGCAGCTGACTTGGGAAAAGCAACAGCTCAAGTGCAAAAAGCTGTTGCCAGACTTGTACAACTAAAATAAATTGCAAAAGGTGACAAAAACTGAGAACTCATGATCATGGGTATGTGACCACTTTGCAGTTTACTTGGAGTTCTGAATTACGCAGTGTCCAGGTTATTGAGATTCCCAGGTTATCTGACCAACAGTTTGCTGAGGTCGCACAAGAGGAGTTGTGTATCTCTGCTTCGTTTTGCTGTCTGTGACAAAACAGTCTCTTTGTCTCGATAGTTGACTTCTTGCCCACTATCCTGATTTAGCCTATTGGCAGGAATGCATGGCGCCAGTAGGCTGGCTCAAGACAGAATTCTAATAAAAGTCTTTGGCTAAAAGGAGAGTCACATGGTGTCAGCAATCTGTACACCTATTGTCTGGCTTGTGCGGCAGCCCCTTGTGTCAGGGGTGTCACAGTCCCACTGGCAACAATGATACCAGTGGTGGGTGAGAGGTGGCATTTTTTTTGAGAAATGTGTTTTATCAAGCAGCAAGGCAAGGTCGGGGCAGAGGTTGACAGTAAGGCAGGCATGGCACTGGCTTCACTACCAAGCAGGAGCAGCACCCAAACAAGAGCAAAGCAGTTCTGGCGGTGGCTACAAGTTTCGGGTGAGAGAGTACAAGGTCTGAGTTCAAGCCAGAAAGCCAAGTCAGTGAATCAGGGTCAGAATCATGTTCAGTGACAGTGACCAGGGCCAGCCAGCCACCAGTCTGGTAATCATCACACAAGCCTCCAGTGACAGGATCTAAGATCAGCCCAGGTGGGTTACAGTCTGGATCAGTGCGTATGTGGCCAGAGTCATATCTGTAACAGCTCAGGCAAGGACCATGGGAGAGTCCAGTGTAAGCACAGCTCCTGAGCAAAAGTAAGCATCCCTTGCTTCTTACTGCTCTTTCTCATGCAGCAGTTTGATCCAAGGTCACTCAGCTGCACCATGGCAGAGCTGCCTTGAGCACAGGCAGCTTAGTGCTGACCAAGGCCCTTAGAAAAGGTCTAATTCAGAACTTCAGCCCAGCTGAGGGATATGACTGAGTCTGACTCAGTTTATGTGGCTTAGTAAGTGTTTGTGCGCCATAGTTTATTTTAAAGACATGTAAACCATCATAATTTATGAACAATTGGAGGCATGGCCAGACATACTCTGTGTACACCATTAAATGCTGTAAAGAAGTCAGAAGTGAGGGAAATCACATGGATCCTTTATTCATGTGGATGTGGTTTCCTCTTCTTTTGACACAATGCTTCTGTTATCTTTGCAGACAAAATCCTTTGAATTTTCTTTTTCCTTTCTGTTGCTCCTTAGGCTATGACTGTCTTTGCACCGAGAAGAGAATCCTAGGCTCGTGCTGGCTGCCCTATATTGCACAGTCAACTTTCTCACAATCATAAAATATCTCGGAACCAGGAAAAGAGTCCTGACCTGGAAAATGGGCCATGCTTAGGCATCCCCTGAATGAATACTGCAAAATGCCCATGTTTCCAGTGACCTACCAGGACTGACAGGCCTTCGGAGTCTGAACCTGTTAGCAGTGCCACAGTCCTCACTCTGGAACACTTAATGCTCCAAATGCTGTCAGCACTGACATGTAGCCGCACTGCCCAAAATAAATTGCCCATGATAAATTACAGCCATAGCCCCTCTCAACTGTGGCTGCAGTTACTACAGTGATATGGCTGCTTGGGCACTTTCTTGATTCTTCAGGCAAAAGCAATGATTAATTTCCTTACTATAGGTAGGAAACCCGGTCTTGTGTCCTGGGAGAAAGACATGTAAGGGAAAGCTGATGTCACAGCTTCACTGGGAAGGCTCTCAGATGAATGTATGCACTTCCAATGTATACACACAAGACATATATAATCAGTTCTCACAGAACTCCTCTTATTTCTGAGATAGCAATTGCAAGTCACTTGAATTTTTAATGGCAGCGGTAAGATACACACTTCAAATAAAAAGATAGAGAGGGAAATCCAAGAGCTGCAGATGTCTTAGGATTTTTATATATTTTCAGCTTTTTTCCCTTTGAATGCTGGAACACATACTGGGGGGCTAGGCAGTTCCTGCTCTAATATTGCAGGGATATTACATTGCAGCAAAATATGTACAATATCCAGGTTGGAGGTCCTTTCAGATTTCTTACATCATTGTTTATATTTTGAAAGCCTGACCAGTTGTGGTCAAGTACATCTAAGAACCCCAAGTCCAGAATAAAATTAAATGTGATGGGAAGCTCAGTACTGGAGTCACTCTTATTAGTTCCCAAGGGAGTTGTGGTCTTAGCTGAAAGAGTAACTTCAGATATCAAGGGAAGCTCATGATGTCTATAGGTGGCTAAAGTCCAGCCCATACTTTTTCCCCTAATTTCAGCAGCCCTGACACATAGAGGGCACTTTGAAGGGGAAAAAAAAACAATCAGGAAAGAAGTTCAATTATTTACGGTGAGCAGATGGATTTTGCAAGCCTGCCTGCTGATACAGAGACATGACTCTGCAAATCAGGTAAGTGCTTAGTGGTCATAGATAAGTCCTCTCACAGCCTTGATGGTGTTTATATTATATATACAGTGCTAGAGGCATATATTACGCATAAAGTCGGCTCACGCTCTTTCCAATTTACAGTCCTTTTTAAATTAACAATTTATGCAATACAATATGTGTGAACTTTATGAAACATTGTGTATCTATGCAGCTGAGCATATCCTCAGTGGCACCCTACCCTGACTTTCCATGGTAAGGGGTTTCAATTGTATTCATACTCTAGGTATTTAATCTGGTTTTATCCAGATTATACTGATCCTTACCTCCTTTTCCTGAGGCAGATCCTTCCCTCCATATTTATGATTTAGTCATGCCGACCTTTCTTGGACCTCAGTAAGAATTTTTCCTGGTAATTCATGAGAAAACAATACATACTTAAGCACTGTGGTACATATGCCATTATTAATTTCATGTCTAAATTTGGCTGCCTGAACTTCAACTGTCACTGCCAATAGCAACTGACCACAAATATTATCCTAAATAATAACAGCATTACAGAGCAACTGTGACCCCATAGAAAAATAAAGATAAAACTTTGTGAAACGTAAAGCCCTTGCAAACATTTTGCAATAGCTAACAAGAATTTGTTAGAATAAGGATTAACACATTCTTTTTAACAAAAAATGTACAAATTCTATATTTGGCTCTAGTTTATCATTTATTGTGGAGCAAGCTTTAGCAAACAAACAACTTTGAATAATGAACATACTTGCTGTTGTAAAATCATGTATTTAATGTATGTTGTCAGTTTGTGTCTTGCTTCACTTAGTTCTCTGTTTTGCAAAATTTTGTTTCCTAATCAACCACTAAGCTGATGCTAAGTTTTACCTAGGAAAATCAGAGATTTTCTGATATTCTGAAATGAAGTTTTATATATGTATGTATATTTAGACTCTGGTTCAAGTTTAAACCTAAAATTCATAACGACTTCTAACCTTTCAAATTAATTTCAAAATATCACAGTTGCATAGAATTAGAGGACTGTGACATGGCCTTTCCCCAGCATGCAATACAATAATCAGGAGTATACATTTTCTTCCTCTTAGCACACATCTTTCTATTGCATTATGATGCTGTTAACCCAACTGGTTAGCCAATACTCAGTGTCATTTTTAGGGGAATCGGATATTTCTCTGTTTCTGCCCTACTATTTTTTGGCAATGTGTGTAGAGGCTCATTCAACTGAAAATTAGAATTAAATACCAGGAAACAATACTCCAAGTCTCATTTCTGCCAATGCTCCTGCCAAAACCCCTCCATACTCACATACCTATGTCCTCTTTTTGCTGTTTGGTAGGCACTTGGCTTTATTCTTCCACCCCATTTGGCAATAGACAGCTGTGAACGAAAGTCTGTGTTTGTATTTGCTGGGACACCTTTAACTGCGTGTCCCAAACCCTTCAGGTTTGTACATGGGACTGGCCCATAGACAATGATTTACTGCAACAGCCACAAAGTAGAAAGACACTACCTTGATCTCACTTCCCATCAGCTGTATGCCCTACCACTACATGTGCCAGTGACAGCTGGAAGCATGTTGACAGCATTTCTGTTCCTTCTAAACGTTGCCATGCATTTGCCCATCACTTAGGGGAGGTAGCCTCCCTTGCCTTGGGCAGCACAAGCACTTTGCTCAATTTGCTGGGATATACAACACAAGGGTAGATCAGATGCTCAGCTGTAGCTGTTCTTGATTTTGTTCTTGAGCAATTCTCCCAGGAAACAGATTTTTCAGTTCTTCCCCTTGATGCAAATGGACAATGACAGAGCAGTGGCATCTTCCAAAAATTCTTTTTCAAAATGCATGTGATTTTACAAGATGTCCCTTTTAATGCCAATATAAAAGATAAATCCTGTTTGTATTCAGTAACAAAAAGTCCAAATAAAACAACACAGCACAAAGGATCAGAAAGGACCTTTGTGTATCTGCCAGTCCAAATGTTTGCTCTTTCAGGTATCTTCATTACATAACCTCTTAAATTAACTCATTCAACTGCAATTTAATTCTAGCCAAGTTTCTTATTTCCCCATCTGCATATGAAAAGCTGTTTCCAAAGATCAGCCTTCTGTTTATCAGAACAATTTATTTGTGCCCAACATGTTTCGGTTTGTCCTGCTGATAAACCTCACCTTCACCTCTTCTCTGGTGTTTATACTTCTAGGTGCAGCTGGTTTCTTTCCTATCCTCTGTGTTTTTGAAGCACCATGGAAATTCCCTAGAGCAATATGCTTCCTTTGTAGCTTAAAATATTTAAATAAATCATCTCATTGAGAAGCCAAGTTAGAACTTAGGTAGGCTGAATGACTGGAGATGTCCATTTCTTTCTGTTGACTACAGGAGTCCCTGTAGTGAATGCGCTCCTAATTTATTTGTCTTTGTGAAGTGTCTGAAGTTGGGCAGCATGGATCTGGGCTTCAGTGCTGGTTTTTTTGTTTCCTGCCCAGTCTTGAAGTCTTTCTCTGCACTGGTTTCCATGCTAATTTATCTTTCTTCAACATAGATTACCAGTATTCCAAATGAAGTTTCATCAACGTCATTGGTAGCTTTCCCGCCTCTCTGTCAAATTACTTCCTGTCTGAAATAGTTTGCCATCATATTTACTTTAAAAAGGCCTGAATTCTGTATTGTATTTCCTTTCTCCCCATGCTGTACGGTTCATTAATTCCCTAGCTGAGACCTGAAATTCATTTTAGTCCTGAAATTCATGATCTTTCACCATGGTTTATTAATTTTTACTTTATTTCTGGCAGCCTAGATATCACAGTCAGCTCTGTCTAGGCAATTTTTAAAACCTCCTTTATAAAGTCATCGCATTCCACTTTACATGACTATTTTAAGTTCCAGTAACAACCCCTTGTTTCTGGTATCCTGGTAATTAGTGGGAACATTAGGCTGCTTCCTTTCAAGAACAAGAAATTCCTGTCAGAAGTCTGCATTTTTGTGTTGAATAGTCAGCCACTTGTTGCTTACACATTTGCCAGGCTTCCCAAATAGTGAATAATGAAAGGTATTGTTTCTTAATAATATTTTTTCTTCAAATGAAGGGAAATATAACAATAAAGCTGTTACCATCTATCATGTAATTGCAGCCCTTTTTTCCATTCCATCAGTGGAAATTGCTGCTTAGCTGAAAGATTATTATTTAATTGTTGCTTATATGAAAGGTGATTTCTCACTTCAAGTCACACTGAAGCTGCTGGGACCTTCCAAAGCTCATGCTCTACAATGTGAATGATATGCAGACCTCATACTTCTCTTTACACTGAAAATTGAAAATATGAAGAGTGGTCGATTGTTAAGAGGGGAAAGATTGTTTTGGCTGCTGGCTTACAAGAGCTGGTTAAGCAAGATGTGGAGAGAAGTGGCAGGGGTCATTTCCAAAGAAGGGAGAGTTGGTCTTTTTCTGTCATATCAAGAGAGCCAATGGCTACATGGCTTTTATTCTACCTAAGTCAAAGCATGGAAGTACCAGGCTGTACACCTTGTGGTATCTCAAGGTCAAAGTCCTGGCACATCCCAGATACTTGTGCATTCCTGCCTTCCTCTTCCCCACAGGATGACTCTGTCAGTCCCTTCCCATCTCTCTATTCACCGTCTCCCAAGTTCTCCCTCACTTCAGGTCTTCTAGGTCACCCGTATCTGAGTATACTTTTCCTCCTTAATTGAACACTTTGGCCTTGAACAGAGAAGATCTGAGATATTCTCAATTATTTGATCAACTTACTTTCTCAGAGGTGGGCTGTTCCAGCTGCTGTTGGAAGTGCTGGACATGTTAACCAGAAGCTCCAACCACTGCTTTCTGGTTGACTGGTCTCCAAATCAGGCAGTTCCTGTCCAAGGATGTCTGTGACATTCTCGCAGTGTTCTGGAAATTATTGAATGCAGTGTTGTACAGTTACCCTATTGCAGGCAAACAAATAAGCAGACATGGGTATGAAGGCTTTAGTGGGCCCTGGCTTCAACTCCCAAAGGAGAACTCACTCCTGGATGCAAAAGCTGCATTACCACTTCAAGTACTGATATATAAAATTAACAGAACCAAATTGCCAGTGCTAAGTAGTTGCTCAAGAAGAAACTATACAGAAATGCTTTTGCACCAAGGGGAGGAATGTATGTGTCCAGCCAGAGTTGGAGAGCCCTTTCTGGCAAAAAAATAGAATGCGTTCAGGTGCAAATAGAGAAAAGAGGCTGTGAATGGAGCAAAATGGGATGCAATCCATATAAAAACCTTCTGTGCAATCTATGGAGATCAGGGTATGTACCGGGCAATAATGTTCAGATTTTCCAGTTGCCGTAAATGCTGGCCAAAAAGAATGACTCATTCAAGTATGCTTAAGAGCTGCGTTTTGAAACTAAGAATCTGGACAGACAGGAACTTGCCATGGAAATGTACACAACAGTTTGTTTAAACAGTGTCTTTCACAACCAGCCACGTGACAATACTTTTGCCACATCAGTAGCCTATGCCACATGTCCCAGCTTTGTCACCTTTTTTCGTGTCCATGCTTTGCATCCCCACTGCACTATCCTGCCTATCTGCCACACAATTCTCATCTGCTCCCAAGAATGTTTCAGACCTGAGAATGCAAAAGTGCAAACTCTTAGTCTTGTTGGGCACCTGCTCTCCCCATCCTTCCAAGATTTTCCTATGGTAAGTGAGGAATTTTTCCTATGGTGTGAGGAATTTTTTTCAGGTTACTTAAGAAAAGCAGAATTTTATTGTGAGAAGTGTTGTGTAGATATCCACCCCTAAGAGAAACCATTGGAAAATACACACATGCTTGCTGTCAGAAATACGAAATTTCATTTCAGGTGAGGTCTGTGGGTGAAAACAGGCTGTCTTCCTTTTATGTGAGTATTCCCAGCAAAAGGACCTTAACAAAGAAATAGAAGATGTTAAAGAAGAAGAAAAAAAAAAAAAAGAAGAAAGGAAAATATGTGTCCCTGCATCAATTTCATATTGAGTACTTGGACACGTGTGACTCCACACAAGAGATCTCCAGCCTCCAGCAGCTTGCTTTCTCACATAAGAGAGAAAAATGCTGAAAACAGTGCCTACTGGACCATCCTTATGCACTGAGGAACATAGATGTGGCATCTCTCAAACAGACAGTTGTGAATGCAGATTTAGGAATTCCTCTGTGGCCTCCATGCCATCACCTCTGGTGGTTGTCTCTATGGGCAGCACCACAGAGGGATTGCACTGACATCCTTGAGAGTCTCGTGAATATTGTAGCAGAGACACAGTGGAAATATCCAGAGAGTTGATGCCTCATGATCTGGCTCATGGAGGTGATAATCACGATGTGTAGCACTGGCAGCATTCCTCTGCCTTGAGGTCAGCATCCTAAACCAGTCAGACATGCCAGGACCTCACCACACCTGCCAGTAATGGCATTAAAACCCAACTCCTCATCTCCAAAAACTCAGCACCAAAGCCCTGCTCAGTCTTTTACTGTCTTTTTGCAGCCCTAGTTCCAGCCATCAGGCACCTCCATGGGGATGGCAACAGGCCAAGTCCAGGTTGGGACATCAGCCTGCACATGTGGCGGCGTCAGGATCGCTCCTGGTGAGGGGTGTCCTTACATCTAGCACCCCATTCTACAAGCCTCCCTGTTATTTATAGGACAGAGACAGTAAGCTCAGGACAGAAAACAGTATGAGCAAGGCCATAATGGAAAAGGTAAGATATTGCAAGATAGAATGCAATGCAATGCAGTGTTGCATTATGTAAGACATTGCTGCTGAGGTTATGAGAGCTCTAGGCTGATCAATCGACAAGGCAGAGCTAGGTTATTCTATCAGGTGGTTTTCTATTTGTGTTATTTTTTTGTGGGTTTTTTGTGTTTTTTTGTGGCCTGGGTTTTTTTGTTGTCAGATTCCACTACTGAATCTAGAGAAAGCTGGTGACACTGGTGAGAGCTAATTGCTATTCCAGCCTGCATAATAAGTTCAGGCATTTCAGAGGACATCCTGTTTTTGAAGGAGGCTCACAGTACAGCTCTGTGCTGCAACATGGAAAGGCAGCCAGCACCCACCCTGCAGCAGGGAGAGGGATGGAATTCACAAGCCTTCAATTGCACTTTCCTCCTCCAACAGGGCAACCTCTATGGAGCAAAACAGCCAGAGCAGACCTCTCCCATAGATGCTGCTGCCCAGGACCTCCATACTTCTGTGTGATACCACACCTCTGTGCACCCTTTTTTGCCAGAGAAATCTGCTCAGAGAGCAGTTAGCCACTGTTTTCCTGCATCACAGAATTTTTCTATTCATAATTGTACCTGGGATTATTAAAATATCTTTAAATCTCTCCAGTTTATTTATATGTTATATAAATAGGGCTGGATGAATGAGGCATACCCTATAGATCAACAACACACCTGTAGTACTGCATGTACCTTCCCTTCCATTTTTTATTTAAAAACATCTCAGGACCAGTAGGGTAACATGCTGAAAATATAAATCATGTTGTCTTTTCATGTACTTGAGGAGCTAGAAATAAGGAAGAGAAACAGATTTACATATTAAGGTATTACAGACCTATGTAGGGTGACTACTCACTGTAGCTTGTAATAAAATTTTTAACACAGGTAGTAATAGCATATAATTGCATTTGAGGTATTTAAGAGAGGGCACTTCTCATACAGACTTAACCACGTGAACAATTAGAGGTGCAAAAGTCCATTTTCCTCATGTGCTCTCAGTCAGAGTATATTAAACTATGAACAAACCCAGGGGTTGCAATCTTTTGTTCTGAAAATTAACTAACTTCATAATTACAGGGTTTTATATAACTAAAGCAGGATTCTTTATATTGGCACTTATTTTAGATCATGTTGCTTTACATCAAAATAATCACTACCTGGTTTGCACAGGGGACATCTGTAAGCAGTATAAATGAAATTTTCTTGCAATAAAGCTCATTACAGCCTGAGGGTTGTGGATCTCTAATTCAGAAGGCAAAATTGCTTAGAAGTCTCTACCATGATTGAAGTGACTTGTAGCTACAAAACCCATGTATTCCTCTTGGCAATCAGCCCTTTTAGCTCAAGCAAGTCCCATAAAACCTCAGAACATCATTTGTTTCCAGTCGTCACAACTAATTTCTCACTAATGGAAAGAGTGTGATGCAGGACAGATTGATTTCCATAAACGTGATTTACTTTGTTATCTGTCTCATTAAAATAAGCAATTAGCCAAACCTCTAAGTGTTAAAGACTTGATGAAAGCAGATGTTTCTCCAGGATGGGAGGTCTTCTTCATTCACAAAGGCAGCAAGACAATTTACAGCCCCAAATTTAACAAGAAACATGACAAAGGGCTCTGTCTTTTCTCACCAACTCCCCTTCAGGAGAACATATAGCCTGCAACCTTTATCTCCTAACCCTTTGCGGGGACACGCGCCCAGATTTGTCGTAGCTGTGCTGAAAGACACAGACAAGTGCAGCACTGGGACTTTGCCACGGCTCTCAGCTTCACTGCTCTTTCTGCTTAGTGGCACACGAACATCACCTGCCTGTGGGGAAGTTCATTTCCCCCACCTGCTTCTAATTTTGGGCAATAAATAAATAATATTTTTGCAGCAAAAGCTTGCAACTGAGACAGTATTGCATTTATCATGCATGGTAAATCCTGGCTGTAATACAAGCATGTGTGTCAGTAAATTTAGCAGCTGTATTGCCCTGAAGACTGGTCCATATTTAGAAGGGTAAATAAGATTCCTTTTTTTCCTCAGCAGTTGTTGACAAAGCTTGTAACAGGTCTAATAATGCTTGTGTCCTGTGGGAAATATGCATGGTAATTTGTCTGTGGAAAAACTCACTCCTCCTAAGGAGATGCTCTGCCTGGCTCTTTGTCTTCCTTCACATGTTTTATAAAAATATTTAAATAAACAGCTCACTCCCTATGTCTCTTCTCACCAAGTCAGCAACATGAGTCGAAGTCCAGCAGCCCCAAAACCTGTCTGCAATCTTTATGATTTGTTTGCAAACTCTCCTCAGTCCTCTTCTGCTGTAGATGCAAATGCTTTTTGTCCATGCCATGAAGATCAAATTAATTAAGGCTACTTTAGAGTTTTTTTGTCATGGTAGCCTGGGAAAGTAATAACTTCCAACAGCTTCCAACATCTCTATTCCTGATCTTTACAACACAGAAGAAATTACCTTCAGATCCTGGGAAGGGAACATATAGTTCCATGTTTCACAGCTTGTTGGGTTTTTTCATATCTTTCAATGTCTACAACTGTGAAGATTGCTTTGCTTGTATTTTCAAAGCAATTTTTTAATACTGATTGATATCATATAAGTGATCGTCGCTCAGCATGAAAGATCATTTATGAATGGAGGGCACGAAGTGGTTTCCATTGCTGCCATCTTCTGGCGCAGTTAATGAACTCCACACGGCAATAACAAAGGCACATTAACAGGGAAGAGAAATTAAACAAACTAAAATAGCATATAAATTTTCCTGAAGGCAGCTGGTAGATGCCAGGAAAGCATCTTAGGAGATAATACACTCTACAAGGACCTTTGCCAGCTGAAAATTTCAGTCTCCCTGGAACTGCCTTGCTTATTGTTGTACCGATGTAACAAACCCATGATGATATTAGAAAACATGAGAAAAAATTATATTTCTCTATGTTTTGGAAGTAATTCGATATAGAGGCTTTGCAATCAATTTTATGGCTTTACCAAAGTAATTTCCCTGCTCTTTGAATGTGTCTTTCAGACTGGGGAAAAAAGAGAACATTTTGGGGTTTAAGCACGTAAATGTGAAACAATGGAAATTTTACCCGTGAAAGTTCAAGGAGAGGTGCAAGGTTGAAAATTACTTTCATTAAAATTTTTGTAACTGGTCAGCTGACTGTGTTCTACAGTTACTCTCCTAGAGTTCGATAAAGGCAAAATTATACATGAGAAATTAATAAATAAGTAAATATCTTTAAGTGCTATTTTTGCTGCACACCTCAACACATTTCAGAGCAAAAAATAGGCTTTGCTGTGCTCTGCACAGAGAGCAACTCCATGAGGTGCACAGCTGAATTCAGTGAAAATCCATCACATACATTAAATTTCTGCTCCCATTTTGTGAACAAAAGCACAGTATTCTGTCTGTATTCCATTCATTTGTGCTGAATTTCAGATTTTTTTTTGTTTTGTCATTCTATTGGCTTGCTTGTGAACTCAAATTAATTTTTAATGATTTAAGAACAAAAAAAATGCTCACTATTTCCTGAAATCACATCTATATACTTCAACATCAAGCTTCACTAATCCTCAGAAATTCATATTGCTGCCATTATGGGAGATGATGCAGCACTCGATAGCTTTTTGATCTCTTCCACAGTTGTTACTCCATTCATCAGCCAGCCAGCTGGCTGCATCAGCTCCCGTTGGAGTCCCTTTCCCTGACTAAGCAGTGCTGCCATAAAACTGCATTGTATCCCTGCGCTTTGCCCTTCCTCCACAGATGTTACTGTTTCAATGGGCATACACAGTCCCTCAACAAAGCTAAAATACTGCTCTTCCAAGTTCCTCTTGGCCGAGATACTTCCTGATGCTATTTATCTTTTTTTAATTTCTTTTTTAGAGCTTGTGCAAACCATGTACCTTTCCCACCCCAAGGACAGAATGTCGTTGGTTTGCCCTGGCTGGCAGCCTGCCCATACAGCATCCAGGTTTCTGGAGTGCTAGCATGGTTTCCATGTGATCAGATTAAATTATTTGGGGTTAATAAATGATTTGGCAGCACACAGCAGTCTCTGGAGTAGAGTCATTTATGCTCAACAAATATTTTGCACACATTAATGAATGTAAACCTCAGAAATGTAAAACCTAATGTTTTAGCAGAGCTTTTTTTTTTCACATTGTGGAGTAAACTGATAGTCTTGAATAAAATGTTCTGTAGGAACTTCTGCCCCATATAATGAACAAATTTTTACCAGTCAGTCTCTATTTTTCAATCTCACTATGAATTGCTGTGTGAAATACAACTGGCTATCATGAAACGGCTCAAAAATAACCATGGTTAGAATTTGGACTTACTATGTATACGATACCATTGCTATTCAAAATAAACCAAATAATAACCAAAGATGCACTCTTTGCTCTTCTTATGGCTTTCCTAGTTCATATGTCACATTAAGGTGGTGTGCACAAGCAAAAGAATTAGCACTCATTAGAGACAACTGTGACCTAGTGAGGAATTCACGGGGAATGGCAGGATGAGCAGGTACTGCAGGGTGACAGCTGTGGTGGAGGGCACGTGTCTCGTATGATTCAAGGCTGCTCTTAGCAATAAACATCAGACTTATTGCTTTCTCTAAGAATGGGTGAGAACAAAGGTGCACAGGAAATATAAAATATTTATGGTTTATTTGTCTTTTCATAACCACTATATATGGTAGACGTACCTGTGGGAAAACTCCCCTCATCTTTGGCAGAGGCAGATGCCCTGGAGCATTTGCAGCCAGATCGCAGCCTGAACAAAGCATTTCAGAGAGGCTGTGTGTGTGTGTATGTGGAGCAAGAGAAATGCTGGAAGCACACATATTTGGGTGTAGTGTCTCTGCAAGTGAGACATAGAGCACTTTACAGAATTTTTCTGCTGCACTTACACTGCTCAGCAGTTTTAGCATTGACTCCAAGAGGAAATGGTAAATAGGCTTCGTGAACAACAGGCTCACCTTTCTTTGAAGGTATTTCTTAGTAATGCAGTAGAGGTTGATTTGCTGTTGACTCTGATGTGCTTCTGCTCCACCTAAAAAAGGGACCAGGGTTGCCATGTTTTCCAGACCAGCAGTTTTCCCAGGCGTGCAGTTACATTACATACCCAAGAGTTAATTCCAAGTGGTTGTACTGTGGACAAAGTCTAGTTCCTTTCAGATAATTTCAAGTGTCCCCACACATTCTCCTACACATGATCATCATGGTCACCTCCTCACCGTCTCAGCATCGACTGTCATGTAACTCTGGCCAGATTTCCACTGTCTCCCTTACTCTTTTCCTCATTTCGGTACATCATGTTTTCACTAATTCCTCACTGCAGTGCTTCATCTTCCTCTCATCCCTCTATATTTTTGGCAGCTCAAGAGGCAACATATGCTCTGTCGGGTGCTGCCCAGCTTGCCAGTGTGCACATGCTGTTCACGCAGCGGAGTGATGCTTCCTGCAGTGGAGGAGGGCTAAGCTACCCTTTCCTCTCCTCCTTCAGGGCACTCTCTTAGCCCTCTCTACTCAACCAGTCACCTGCATTTTGTGATCATTGAAGGAGTTAAATATCTTTGAGACTTCTACTTCTCTGGCTGATTTGGTAAAAATAGCCTGACGGCTTCAGGACACTGTGGGGTAGGGACGCAGACAGGAGGACAGGCAGTCTCTGCAATTGCACAACTCCGATTCCTTAGAAAATTGAGATTAAAAATTAATTACATTGGAAAATGGATCCTAAGGAACTGGACTGAGTACCATCCCCTTTTGTGTGTCTACCAGGCTTCTTCTTGTCTCATCCTGAATTTGTATCACAAGGTCCATAAGGCAAGAAATGTATTTTTGCTTTCTGTTTTCTCCATTACAGTAAAAAAAAAAAACACAAACCAAAACAACAAAAACAACCCACCCCCCCCCCGCCCTCCCCCCCAATAACAGATAGAAATACGAAGGATTTTACCAGTTTCATTCTCTGTGGCAATTGCTTCTCACAAAATTGTTTTAAAAGCCCCAGCACACGTAGCCAATGAACTCAAACAGCAATATGATTGAAAGTGCTGTAAGATGCCCCTTGATCTCTTCCCCAGCTGCTCTTTTTCCTCCCCCAATACAATGTTTTTTGCTGCTGTGACCTTCTTGCACTCAGCATGCCAGGTCTCCATCCCAAATCTGTTGTCATGGAGATTTGGACCAGCTCTCCTGGGGGACAGTGTGCCTCTCTCAGCCATCCCAGTAACAATTCCTGAGCAAACCTGGAGCATGGTCCCCAGTGAGGTCTGCCTGCCACAAAAAGCCTGCTGGCAACACCAGGGCAGCACCTGGTGACTGTAATGCAGGGAAACAAACTCCAAAGTCTTAAAAACGCCAAGTTCTGTCCAGATTTCCCTGCAAATCTGCAAGCTAATCACAGGAGGTCATCCCTGCCTCTGCTGCTGCAGCATTGAGAATTACGGTGAAGTAATAAAGCAAGAAAGGCTGTTCTCACATCAATAACATCTCTAGGGGAGTCTGAAGAAGAAGAATTGGTTGGAACTGCCTTGATATTCAGTGTCAAGGGTGTGGGGGTGAAGGACATCATAAAATGAGTCAACAGAGTTATATTTTCTTTCTTTTCAGTTTGAAGAGTAGGATAAGTTATTGATAGTAATACGTGTTAAAAGGAGGCCAGAAAGATAGAGATTAGCCCACATGGGAAGAAAAGACAATATTAAATACCTGACCAAGATGAATAAATGGAAAATACTGAAAACATAGAAGAGTAATCCTGTTCTCAGTGGTTTGAAATACAGCAATATTTATGACCACTGTCCTGCAGGACATACATCAAATTTGTCTGTCTCACGTAGCTTGTCAAATGAAAATTAAAATTTCTCTTTTTCAAAAGTAGTAGGCAAGAGCTATGATGCTGGATCACCTTCTGTTCCTGTATTGAAGGTCTTGCCTGCTCCTTGTATGTTAAACCACTCCTCAAATCCACTGAGCTCATTATGCTCTGCTTGTAATCCAGCCCCCAGGCACAGAGAATATTGCTGAAGTTTAACACCTGCTACAGCCAACGTGAACTGGAGCTGGGGAGGTTCCAGAACCTTTGTTTCTGTTTTTATGCACTTTTGATACTGCTGTTAACCTTAGTTTGAACTCCATAAATGTGATATTTGGTGAGGGGACAGAAATAGAACTCATACAAGAAAGGGGCCAAGGGCTCAGCCATCTAACTGCATGGTATTTGTTTGTGTTGTCCCTTGTAAAATTATCTGTCAAGACACTTTGAATACCAAAGCTGCCCCAGACGTAGCTGGAAGCCCCTGAGCAAAGTCCTATCTCCATCGTGTGAGCCCAGCAGGGTGGCAGTGCTCTGCCTCAGGCCAGCTCCTACTGTGGGAAGATGTAAAGTCGTATCTGGCTGTGAATTACAGGGGCTGGGGGGAGGTGGCTTGCTCTTCGTTCTGTGCTCATCTTGACCTTGTCAAGGGACTTTCCAGGTGTGCTTCCCTTCCATGGCGGAGGCTGCAAGCAGAGTGCCCGGGCAACAGAGAGACCCACAGCTGAGGGCAGCAAAAGCACAGCAGAACACACATGAAAATCGTGCTGGCTGCTCTGGGCTGGGCCTGGCAGCGATGCTTGCTTTTTCTTTCACCCGACTGTGAGGCCAGTTGGTGCCTGCTGGGTTCAGACAGAGGGAGGAGGTTCCTGCCGCGGCCTGTGGGGTATTGGCTGGGAGGAAGACTCCGTATTTCTGTCACTTTACGAGTCTAGCGATCCAAGGGACTGTTTCCTTGGGTAGATGGAGAGGTTACAGGTTTGTATCAGGCTGGTGTGGGTGCTCAGCAGCCCCCAGGGCTGCCCAGAGCCACTGCTTCGTTGTGGCCACCCAGCTGCCCTCTCTCCTATGTCTGTCTGCCTGTCAGTATCCACTTGCAGCACACGGTCAGCCCTGAGATATCCAGAGGCTTTCAGCTTGTGTTGTTTCGGAAGGTGGGCTGTTGAGAGGATTTATTTCTGGGCCTGCAGCCTGACCTGTGCCTTCCTGCTTCCCTGTGTGGCTGTGGTGTACAGGTGAACCTCATCATGGGTTGCTGTTCCTCATGCTGATTTTGTTTTTCCCCCTCTGCAGATTAATGTGGGTTGACTCTGAAGGCTACTCCAACATCTGTGGCTTTCTGGCTACTCTGGCTTTCTTTGTATATTGCTAGCAATGTTTCCAAGCAAGTTGCTATCTATGGGTGTGTGAGGCCAGGGCTGGGCTGGGTGTTTGGCTCTCACCCCTTTGCCTCTTGTCTGGGGTGGTGGCAACTCTCTTTCACTGTGTGACAAATGGCTGCTGGGATAAAGTTATTTCCTGCCAAGGGATACATGAAAGCTCCTGAGAAAATGATAGTAAGAAAATGCTGAGGTATTTCATCAAAATACGTAACTAAATATGCAGCGTTTCAGGCATGGCTCCTTTCCATATGAATGTGTTGAGCTGTGTCAGTCTTTGGAGAATGGCAGATTGCTGCTGACACAAACACTCTTCCTGGCTGGTTTAAACTCAAAGCTGCTCAGTCTGAGAGCTGCTTTGCATTCAGAGGTGTGGAGAGAAGTAGCTGCGTCTGTTACAGAAGAGTTGTATCAGTAGGATCCCTACCTGGAATGCAACACCCAAGGAAAATATGAGCCCCAGCGAGGTGAACCTGGGCACCAGTGACAGATACAGGCACACGTGTGTGGAAGGAAAGCAGGAAGGCAGGAAGGCAGGAAGGCAGGCAGGAAGGCGGGAAGGCAGGCGGGAAGGCAGGAAGGCAGGCAGGAAGGAAGGAAGGAAGGAAGGAAGGAAGGAAGGAAGGAAGGAAGGAAGGAAGGAAGGAAGGAAGGAAGGAAGGAAGGCCCCTTAAGATGCTAGTCTAGAAGCGACAATAATTAGCTTCTTGTCCATCTTTGGCCCTTATTTCTACTCTACCTAGCCTTAGAATAAGTCGTTTAGGTCAAGACTGATTAAAGAAAAGTCCAGGCAGGACCAGAGCTCTCTGTAGGTGGGCCAGTGGGCTGTAGCATGGAAGCAAGCAAGGATGTAACAACTCACTGATCTCTGTAATGACTAAGTCCCCACCAACCAGGCAGTGGCACAACATAGATAACCAGTAGGACTAAGTCCCCACCAACCAGGCAGTGGCACAACATAGATAACCAATAGGACTGGACTGGGAAAGACCTGTTAAGACCAATGACATATATGAAGTTTCAATCTTGTGTGAACACTGAATCAGGAGCTCAACAAGGTGAGTTACTTTTGCAAACTCCTTGGGCAGACTGCCAGATGAGTACATATTTTTTCCTGACTCAGCTAAGAAACAGTGCTAATGGCATAGAAGCACATGACCAAATGATCAGACTCACAGAATCACAGAATATGCCAGTTGGAAGGGACCCACAAGGATCATCCAGTCCAACTCCTGTCCTTGCACAGGACCATCCCCAAGAATCACACCATATGCTCAAGCGTATTGTCCAAACATTTCTTGAACACAGGCTTGGTGCTGTGACCACTTCCTTGGGGAGCCTGGTCCAGGGCCTAACCACCCTCTGCGGGAGGAACCTTTTTCTAATATCCAACCTAAACCTCCCATGACACAACTTCAGGCCATTCCCCTGGGTCCTGTGGTCACCACAGAGAAGAGATCAGTGTCTGCCCCTCCTCTTCCCTTCACGAGGAAGTTGTAGACTACAGTGAGGTCTCCTCAGTCTTCTCCAGGCTGAACAGACCAAGTGACCTCAGCCACTCCTCATACAGCTTCCCCTCAAGGCCCTTCACCATGTTTGTTGCCCTCCTTTGGATGCTCTCTAAGAGCTTAACGTCTGTCTTATATTACCGTGCCCAGAACTGCACACAATATTCAAGGTGAGGCTGCCCCAGTGCAGAGCACAGCGTAACAATCCCCTCCCTCGACCAGCTGGTGATGCTTTGCCTGATGCCCCCCAGGACACGGTTGGCCCTCCTGGCTGCCAGGGCACTGCTGACTCATATTCAACCAGGACCCCCAGGTCCCTTTCCACGGCACTGCTTTCCAGCATCTCACTCCCCAGTCTGTAGGTACATCCAGGGTTGCCCCATCCCAGGTGCAGAATCCAGCATTTCCCTTGTTGAACTTCATATGGCTGCTGATTGCCTAGCCCTCTAATTTGTTGAGGTTTCTCTGCAGGGCCTCTCTACCTTTGAGGCTCCTCCTAGTTTTGTGTCATCTGTAAACTGCCTAGTATCCCTTCCAGTCCTGCATCCAAGTAATTTATAAAGATGTTGAAGAGCACAGGACCTGAGATGGAGCCCTGCAGAACCCCACTAGTGACAGGTCACCAGTCTGATGTTACCCCATTCACTATTACCCTCTGTGCTTGACCCATGAGCCAAATGCTCACCCACCACATGATGTGTTTATCCAGCTGTGTGCTGGACGTTTTGCCCAAAAGGATCCTGTGAGAGACAGGATCAAAAGCTTTATTGAAATCCAAGAAGATTATATCACTGACTTCCCTTGATAAACTAGGTAAGTTATCTTGTCTTAAAAAGAAATCAGGTTTGATAAGCAGGGTGCATGGGCAAGTCTTCTCTACATGGAAGTGCCTTAATTGAGAATCTACCTCTGAACCTTTCTGCTTGGCTTCTTTTATAAGATGTGATGTCCCTAATGCCCTTGTCTCCTTCATGATGGCACTGTAACCTTGTATAGGCGTTGCCTCCTAAACCCTGCCAGCCCCTTTGCATTTGTGTCTTTTGCCTTGGCCCCCTTCCAGGATGCCTGCTCTTCCCCGTCTGCTAGAAGGCCACTTTGATGTCATCTTTGTGAGTTAAAATGTGTTCAATAGCTGTATACTCAGGAAATAAGACTGAATCAGGCACATCCTTCATGACCTTTTCTGGAGTTTGAGTTTTGGCACCAGGTTCCCAAAATGTCGTCCAAGTTCTTCTGAACTCACTCTTTTGTAGACATCAGAACCATGTGAGTCACACTTTGAGGTCACTCCTTTCTAATGATTTAAAATATTCTCCTTGCTTCCATATAAGTAGCAGAAGAGCCTGCTTCCCTTTACCTTGCTTTCTCATTATTTTTTCTGTTGCTTCCACCCAGTGACTAGTGAGTGAGAACACTTCAATTGCAGCTGCTTTTCTAACACAATGTTTTCTCACCTTTGTCGGTAACGCTCTCTCTGCAAGGATACGAGTTTCTTTCTCTTTCTTTCCCATCTGTCTCCACATTGCATTTGGAACCAGCTTGGCTGAAATAAGGGTTTAACATAAAGGAAATTGCCTTGCATTGGGCTGACAACACAATTGGGCTTTCATAACACCACAGACCAACAGGGTGCAGTACCACACTGCATGCTGCCCTTCACAGGCACAGCACACACATTGGCTTGTTATATGGGCAAAAAGTAATTTTCCAGTTACAAAACATGAAATTCATTTGGTTTTCTACAGCTTAACACCTATTTCTCAAGCACATGCTGGCATTCTTACCTCAATGAATTTGAGCTGTGCATAAATAAGAGAGGGCAGACGCAAAAATGGGTTTTTTTGTAAAGCCACTTAAACACTTTTTACCTGTTCAGTTGAAACCCTCACAATTACCCACAGTGTGTTTCCCTGGTTTTGGAGCTTCAACAAATAGGCATAAGTATTCAGATGATATGTACACATGCTGACTGCAAAGGGGATTTAAAGTGATCTCTCATAAATACTTAATATAGGTTAAATGGAGTATAAAGAAAAAGAATTACTAAGCAGGAGAAAGAGAATAGTGTCTTACTTATGCATGGCCCTTAAAGTCAGCCTGAATGCTTTTCCTCTAATGCTGTACACTAATTTCACTCATGGCTTGCCATTTCAATCTTCCAGCTCGGCTAATGTGGCTGCCTGAAAATCAGAGAAGCTGCAAGGCCATGTCTGCTGTTTGCTTCACAGGGTGCTGGAGTGCAGGGTCTTTGGCATGGGTCCACCAAAAAGCAAAGAAAAGCTGTCCTGTAAAGCAAGGCACTGCTCTATGTTTATGGTCATACTTTGAGTGGCCTGATTCTTTAATTTTCATTTTGAAGGTATTTCAGTTTCCCTTGACAATGAGAGCATACAGCTCAGTGAGCCTGTGTGTGAGCTATCTAGAATCTAATTCACATGATTTTGTTTTTTCTTCTTTTTTCATTTTCCAAACTCTAAAGGCTAAAACTGCCTAAAAATCTCCTGCAGGGATATACAGAAATACTAGGAATTTGGGAGTTTAATTTTTAGGAGGAACACTTGCTATTTCTAGGGCAGGCAGAGAGCCCAGTGGCAGTGAGGGCAGCAAGACTGGTACTCACTGACTGCTGCCTGTTGGAGCAGAACTCCTCACTGTACAGCCCATGTGGAGGAGGTCTTCCTCCACTGTTTCATCAGCAGCTGGTGCATTTGAGTTGTGTGCAGATGCTGATGTTCAGCCCTCCCCTTGCACAACCCACTTCTTTCCCTGCTCACTCATGCAGAGAGGCTTGGGTGGCCAGCAGTGGGATGCAGCTATGCATGCACCACTGTAGTCAAAGCAAGCTGCAGGAACCAAGGCCTGAGCAAACTGTCCTAAGTCCGTGGCTTTAGGCCTGATTTTGGCAGAGCTTTAAATGCATTTCCTTTGTGTGGAGTCAGTCCTAGTTGAGTATCTGTTGCTACTTTTAAACAACTCAAAGAACCCAACCCTCCTCAGATATTTCCTTCATTTTAGGTTATGCTAAAGACCTCTTAACAGAGAAGAAAAATGGTGATTGTTACTAGCATTCTTAGTTTCCTTCCTGGCTTTGGTGTGACAACATTGGTAACAAGCAGAAGACAAAGGGCAAGGAAGTGAAAGTTCAGTTCTTTAGATACAAGATCATCCCCAAGGAGAAATGGCTTTTATTTTTTTAATCTGTCTTCCTTTTCTCCTCTAACTTGTCTTCAGCTGCCCATTTGCTCAGTCATCCTGTGCTACCTGAAGCAGAAAGAAGCCTTATAGAAGAGTTACTGTTGTCTCCTCTCATATCTCCTGAGGTCCCTGACCTTTCCTACTACTTTTTGCCCTACCGTTAACATACACTACAGTTAGCAAAAGTTACTGTTGGAGCAAAAGGGGAAACAAAAGCATTTAAAAAAACCCAAACTTGTTAGACACTTCTGTGTTGGCAGTATTAGGAAGTTTTTTTATCAAATTGATTGTGGACAGGTACAGGAAGCAGTGAGCATCAGCCAGATACCAAAGGGAAGAAGGAGTGGGGAGAGCAAAATCTACAGGAAAAATAACCCATGGGGAGTTCTGATGACTGAAAAAGCTAAAATGAACAGAAACCAAGCCTCTTGCTCATACCTCTTACCCCTGCTGAGCAAACCCACAGGATTTGGCAGAGAAATGTGCCCAAATATATGGACAAGACTGTGGTGGTTCTGGGAAGAAGTGCCACAGAATGCTCCTGAGAGCATCAATGATGTCTTGGATGGTGAGGAAGTATTTAATTGAGGAAGATTGTCAGAACACAAAAGTAGGATTAAAAGGCTCTAAAAATCTTCTGAAAGCCTTTGCGCTGTTTCTAAAAAATTTACCCTTTATCTTCAGTACTGACAAACCAACCCTACAGAAGATGTAGTCATGGAGTAGAAGTGGATTAAGATGCCAGTTAAAATCAATTCTGTTTTCTGTTAATTTGTGCTTAGTTTCTGTCTTATTCAGGTGCATCCATGTTATATTTTCATGCTTTTCCTCCCCAACACTGAGTGTAAAGTTACCCCTGCAAAAAAACCAGACTGGTGTTGGATATTTTTGTTGGAAAAAGCTGCAACATTCAGAAATTAATGGCATATTATGAAATGTGTGAAAGCCATGGAAGTTCATATTGCCTCGTCCTTTACCACAATGCATTTGTGTCTGTGTGGGTGTCAGCTCCCTTTTTGCCAGGGGGAAGAGGGATGGCCATCAGCAGGGAGTTGGCTCTAAGGTTTTCTGTATCCAGATGAGCCCCCTTGGCTTTTAATCCAGCACAGACAACTGTATTTCTCAGAAAGACTATGCCTTGCAGCTTACTCATTTCTCCCAAACAGTGCATTGAATTTCAAGATGAGACACAAATGATGGCAAATGTCAGTTTTAAGGTGCAGTTACATTTTCTTCATTACCTGTGTTGCTTTCTTGCTCTGCACCTCCAGGAAGCCCTGGCAGGTGTTCCCTGCCATTGTGGGCTACCTGGCAAACAAATCTGATCTCCCTCTTTTTTTGCAGGATTCTGCTCAAAAACTATAAAAACATGAATGAGACTTTCAGGCCATTAACAGCAGAGAGTGACTGCAGGAGCAATGCAAATTATTAGGGAGGGCAGGCAAAAAACCTGTGAGATACCAAGCTGAAATATTCTACCTCTTTATTTTCTTCCTCTTCTTCTTTTTTTTTTTTTTTTTTTTTAATATATTTTTATCTTTAGTTACTTGTAATAAATTCATCCCTTAGCAATGCTTAACCTTTGACTCCAGCTCAGTAGTTCTTCAGGGAGATGCTTCCTTGATGCAAACTTGATTTGTGTACGGTGTCTATAGACAGCACTGACTTCTCCAGCCTGAAGGTCTGTAATTCAGGAACCCCTAATTCATGAAACACTGTGCTGTATTCACTAATTCTTGCCTGTGTCAAGGTATGTCACTCATGCTACATACTGAGTAACCTGGATAAAACATGTCTTGTCTTGAAAGCTATTTGCATTGGAAATAAAATACGTGAAACCAAGATGAGCTTGTCACTGCAGAGGGATGAATTCTGCAGTATTTTGGATTTCCTGCATGAATCATTCTGTGTGTCTCTGTGTTCCTCTTTGGATGATGACTTGGCAGAGCAGAAGGAATGAGTAGCACATATTTAAAACTGCTGTAAATTCTGCCCTGGGTTTCCATCAGCATTACAGTATATGCAATGTGGTTATTCAAGTGACAAGGGTTTACATGGAGGATTGGATTTTTTCTTTGATTTTAATCTTTTCCAAATGCCTTGTCCAGCATAAGGTAATATTTGTGACAGCAGAAGAATGGAGAGATTATGTTCTCTTGTTTTATTCTAATGGTATTTCTAGTGGTAAGAAACTGGACCACCCGGAAGGGCAGAACAGACAGGAAGGAAACAGATTGTTAAAGATACTGTAGTAGATTAGTAGATCAGTCTTTTAATTGTTCACCCAACAGGAAGATAGTTTGAAACCACCCCTGCAGACACATAGCCATGTTCTAATCCAGCTGCCACTGTCCTGCCTTCTGAAGGAACAGAGGTGAGCTTGGCCTGTCTCGCTGCAGCCTGAGTAGACTGTTGATTGAATACACCTAAAGCACAACTAGTATCTCTAAGTCTCTGTAGTTATGCCATGCTTATTTTGTTTGATTGTCTATGTACTTTTTCTGCTAAATTTCCAAGACTTTTGCTGTACAGGGAAGTTTGCAGCAGCCTTAGGCACAGCACCTCGGGCATGTTGCCTTGTGTGCAGCCTTCTGTCCTGAGATTCATCTTTGCACTGACAATGCTGCTGGGCCAGTGGTCTCTGCTTGACCATGAATAAGCACGTTCTCCTTCTCACCTTCACAAACCTCTCCCCCAGACATGACCTCCTGTGCTTGCTGCTTCTGTTGGGAGACCTCGGTTTTGCACCCACCAGCACTCATGGCAGTGGCAGTATCTTCCACTTTCCATGCAGTTTACAACTTCTGAAAATGTGCTACAAAATACATGCTAATTCCAAAGAAGTACACTTCTTGGAGTGTATACTAAAGGTGCATAGTCCACTAAAGTCTACTAAAGGTGTATAGTCTTATCTTAACATTAGATATCTGAAAACACAAGCAGCTTAGCATGGAGTCGTGGCTCCAGACAACCAGATACAGATGGTGCATCTTTCCACTGTGCTACCTAGGAAGTGTCAGACTCTCCTTCTTGTGGAGAAAACAAAGGAAAGCTCAAAGCTAGGCTTGGCTCTAGGACAGCCCTGGAGACTTTTTATACTCTGCATTGGAAAGCCCCTGACTGGGACTGGGATGGTGCCCAGCTTTTGGTGATGCAAGGAGGATGGCCTGGCTCAGGAAGCTGCTGGGAACAGGTGGCAGTGCTGGGTGGATCTGTTTGTGGTGATGTCCAGAAGGGGATTTGGCTAAGGAAAGGTTTTCATTCCATTTTCTTTTCCTGGTGTGGATATACAACCTGAGATATGAAATAGCCCTCCAAATGGGCCACATGTGCTGCAGGACAAAGCTTGATTATAATTATGTTAAAGGAAAAAAAGTACATCCCTCTAACACTAACGCCGGCACTTGGCTGCTCTGGGCTGTTACCTGAAGCATATATGGGCAAGGTTAGGCTGTGTAACACACATCACCATATTTTTGCAACTGCTTTACTTGATCAATATTCCAGATTCAAATTTCTGTAACTGCCTGTAGAGAATCTATTTTAGGCTTATCTATTTCAACCAGCTCAGAAGGTGTTTCAGAGGTTTGTAAAGCATTATCAAGCTGGGATCCTATTTTTTTTAAGAAAAAAAAGAAAAAAAGTCTCTCCATCTTTTAAAAAAATTAGGTCCCAATTGCTACATAGGTTTATAAGTAATTTCTTTGTTTTCAAGAAATAGATGATGCCCTAATACCTTTTACACTTAAAGAAAGTGGGAACTGGCAAACCCAGTGCTGCCAGGAGGGTCTGGGTTGTAAAGGGTTTGAATGTGTCAGGAGCACAAAACAAATGAAGCTTTTTTTTTTTTTTGCTGGTGCTCCCTTGGCTCTGCATCCCTGTGAAGCAAGGACACAATGTTCACAGGAAAAAAAATCTTCAAAAGAGGCAGAGGTAGACGGTGGACCCAAACCTGAAAGGAAAAGCTGGCTTGGAGCCTGTTTCCAACAGAAGGGTTTCACAAGCAGTCATCCAGGCTGCCCCTCTTGTTTTCCTGACTTGCTTCTAGCTTTGTAGAGCTTATTAGCAAAACATCAGTCTGCAAAAGGCTGTGCAGAGCCCCTAGCTTGCATGTCTGATAGCTGGAAATGCCAGATTTTCAGGGTGTTCACAGTAACTGAGGATTTAACTGAGCCCTGCTGTTGTACATAAACCTTTGAGTGCTTTGAGTGCTGCTCTGGGCAGATGTCAGGGCTTTTTCTCATGTCTGTGGATGTCTCCAACCATAGCAGGCTGCTCAGTGGGATTAATATATGAATGATTCTTTTAAAGGACTTGATGAGTTAAGGTTTAACCTCTGCCTCCCTGTCCATAGGCAGAGATCAGAAGCGATATTTTTGGAATGGCCCTAGCACAACTTACTGTGAACAAAGATTTAAAGCAAGGTTGGCACAAACTTATAACAGACCTTACCTTCTCTTCTCCCTAAAATGGAAATCTTTTTAATGGACCACACAGTTTTTATAGCACAATCTTTGTAACATGCAGGCACCATGCAAAAATTGGCCCAGCCAGAGGAATGTCTGCAGGACAATAGCATATCCAATAGCTCTTAATGTGGAGGTGACTTGGTGTTTCTTTACAGAATTGCCTCATGCCAGAGATGTGTACCCTCATGAGTTTTCAGTTGGAAAGGTTTCCAAATTAAACTCAAAGCAGACCCCAGTCAAGTCAGAAACAGTGTTTGTCTAAAGAGCCTAAAAATACAGCCATCATTTCACAGCTCTTCTAGCAGAATAGCACAATTATTGGCAAGTAGCAAAGATTTTCCCTGCACAGATAATAGAAGCTTCATATAAGACCCCATGTGTTTCAGTGAAATAGAAATTCTGGAGAGAAGTTAAGAAATAATTCCTCATTTGCACTGGGTAACCAGGGGTTTACATTCAAATTCCTTTGCTCCTATTGAGCAATACATCCGGAAAAGGAAAGGCTATGCAGCATCCAGTTAGTAGCAATGGCAGAGCCTTGTCCCATGTGAATGCAAATAAATTCATATTGGAAATAGAACCTGTTTCTCAGTATAATATCCTAAAAACAATCTCTGCAAATAGACACATAGAGAGCAAAAATAGCATGCAGGTGCTGCTTGATCCTGAAGGTGCGCCTGGGATTCTCTGTCATGGTAGTGTGCACTATCTTTCTCCCCCAGAGCTGATTACCATATACCTATAGTATATATTGCTTTACTGGCACTATATTTGAGTATTTTAGCTTATTCAAGTCAAAGATCTCCAAAAATTCAGTGTAATGAATAGAAATGCCTTTTATCCTCACATTAGCACAGCTGTCTCACCATTCAGGTTCACCTCAGCCTGAGTGCTGGACCTGTGAGGACAGTAGTGTTTGCCCACCGTTTTGATGAACAGGCTTAACAACAAGTGCCTTAATGACTGCCAGGTAACTGGAGAACTACTTTCCTTACACAGGCTTTGCACTTGACTTCAGCATTTACGGGTCAGACCTTCATGTTAGTTACAAGTCCCTGCTCTAGGTGAATCCAACAACTGTAAACATAAAAGTGTAGAATTGGGCTATCCCAGCAAATATGAGGGGAATACGTTAATAAAGTACTTCAGGGAAGGAAAGATGTGGCTTCCAAGAGTATTAACAAAGTATCATTTACATGCCAGTTGGAAAACTATATTGAATCCTACAGTGAAGTAGCTGAGCCTAATTATAAATTGATGATAACTGGCCATGGAGGATGAGAGAACACACCTACGCAATTGTCCTAGTTTAGCAGGTGGGACCAATTAGCACTGTGTGGGGGTGATCAAGGCTGTGTATTCTACCCCCTCTATTCATTTCCCACGAACAATGGACCATCTGCAGC
>JAWWEV010000043.1:25785105-25835297 GCA_035583235.1 Hafferia zeledoni
AGAGGTGGTGGATTCACCATCCCTGGAGATTTTTAAACGCAGATTGGACGTGGTACTGAGTGCCATGATCTAGTAAAGGGTTGGACTCGATGATCTCGGAGGTCTTTTCCAACCCAATCGATTCTATGAAATTGCTGTTTCAAATTGCTCTTAGAACCAAGGATACCAGTCATTTCATATTGCTGACATTATTTTCATTTTGTAGGGATTTGAGTGACTCAGCATCACATTCTTTATCATTAGGAAATATTGCGTAATTTCACTTTATGCTACATCAGTAAAATTTTATCTTTCCCTTATTGTGCCCTTCTGAGATGGGCTTGCCATAACACTCATTTGTGTGCTGCTGCCATAGTTCTCTCTCTGATTTTTCCATTGCTCAACACACTTATCATTAATATAAACCCCATTAACTCTTACTCCTACCTCAGACAAGAATTTGACTGAAAAGCAAAGACTGAAATCAATTTTATTTGGATTAATGGATTCAATGTGTCTGCAATCCCCTAAGTCATTCTTTTACATCTCAGTTCATGACCATACACGAGAAGTCTACTTTAAATTCTTTGGATTTTTGATGCAACCATTATTGCCATTGTTCCTATGCGTTTTTAGGCTTCAGATTGGCAACTTCCCATGCAGTCAGGTATCCAGGGGCCAGGCAGAGCTTTAGTGATGTTTCTGAGCTAGTTTTCAGAGCAGGCACCATATATCTTATATCAAGACACATTGTCTAAATTGTTCATGCCTTTCACAGGATGGCCTTAAAATAGAACTCTGATTCGGATTAATTCAGAAAAAAAAATTAAAAATATTAAAAATTTCTAAGTAATAGTAACAGTATTTGAAGAGCCAAACAGAAAATGTAGAATTCAATTTTAAAATAAAGCTAACATTTAAAAGAAGATAAACCAACAAAGTCAAGACTTAAGTTTTATTTAGCATTCACTTTCTAATATTTGTCCAGTGATAATAACATCTGTGAGTTAAACTGTATTCTGATATTAATGAAACAATGTTTTCTTTTTTTTGTCTTGCAGAAGAAGCACTAAAGTTCAGCAACTGTACTTCGACATTTCTCCTGACTTGCTGTTTTTACACAGGAGCTGGTTTAAAACACTGCTCTGTTTGAGAGCTTTTAGACTGGATATATCTTCACTTACAACCGGAACTTCTTCACTTTGATCCTCAGTTATCACATCTTCACTGTCTGACAGTGTACACAGGAGTGTATCATTTTCATAGGTAGGAAAATAATACCTGAAAGCAACAATACATAATTACTAGATAGTCACATATTTTGTGCGAGAAGTTGAGAATAGATTTTTAAATGAGATCAGAATTTTAAAAAAGGAAAAATGAGCAAGTCTGGTTGTCTGGAATGCAGTAAGCGGCACACCAAAAAAACCTGATACGTACAATGTAGCAGAGTCACAAGAGCTGACAACAGCAAAGCCCTTCCTCCTTTCACCCATATGTTGTCACAATGGAGTATGCAGATACAGATTTGTCCCACAACAAATGCTGAACTGAGGTGTTTGAATTAGAATGCTCCCTGTGGTCTACCACCCAGTAGAGCATCACCCCCTGGACCTATCCAGCCTCCTTAGAGTCTGAACCAGTGTTTTGCTATTCTCTCTCTCTACTCAACGTGAAAAAATATGGCTAAACAACCAACTTATTTTGATGCCTAAAGTTAAGTAGACATTATACATATAACTACATTAGACATGTGAAAGAAGGGATTTTATTTGGTTCTAGAACAATTTTGCAACAATGAACCTCCCTAGCATACTGACTTTAAAGTGCAGATCCCACATATGACAACAGTGCACCCTGCATACAACTGGAAGAGCAGTATCTCATGTTCATTTTACCTTCAGACTGTCCAGAGATTTCTAATTCTGAATAGTTTTGAGACCACTTATTGTTTTATCTGGGATAGTAAAGATGGGGAGTTCAGGACACTGTTGTACTGGCAAAACTCAGAACTTTGAACTTACTGTTTCACAGACATTGTCAAGTAAAAGTATAAATGCCGGAAGAAACATGTTTGCTTACTGTGGTTGATCCCATGTAGACCTGGCTGGTAGGAATGCAATGTGTTTGGTCTCTTCCATATGACTTATCAATTCTCCTTTGGCCTGAAATTTCTCCTCGCAGTTGTAACAACGACAATGATGGATTTCTCTTCTGATGAAATTCACTAGCTTTACTTGCTGATAAAAGTTCAGACCTGGGAGAGATGGTAGCAAACAAGCACTTGGGAAACATAAGACAATTTAAAAATGCTTTCTTGGATTAAGCATACAGACTGCTGAAAGTTTACTGAAGACCAGCATTGCCTGAATGCTGTAACTTAGCAAATGAACTGAATAAATGCCTCTTCCTTGCTGACCGGAAACTTTCCCTTCTTTCAATGTAAAAACTGCAAACATTTTGCTTCCTCTCAGTCTAAGTCTCTAAGCTTAGTGAAAGAGCTCCAGGAGGAGGCAAGCAGGTTGAGGAATAACAGGGACCGAGAAAGAGACTATTGGAACTGTATCCTGCCCTCCCTGGGACAGGCCCAACTGGCAGACAGGACAGAGGATACAGAGGATTCCTTGCCTTCCCGCTGCCTGCCTGAACACAGTGACTTATGGGACAGGGGTAATGGCAACAAGTCCCTGTCCTATACAGCAGGAACATCTCCTCTGTGACTGCCTCACCTCCCCAGGTGCTCCAGCATAACAGGTGTGACCCTCTGCAAGCGGAAACCAACAATGATGAGGACAATGGTTCATTCAGTATGGAGGTGTCACCCGGGTTAAGTCAGCCTATGCCCTGCATCGAAACTGCGTCCATAAGGAAAAAAAAGATGGGTCATTGTCATAGGAGACTCCCTTCTGAAGGGAACAGAAGGCCCAATATGCCAACCAGACTCACTTGTTGGGGAAGTCTGCTGCCTCCTTACGGCAGAGGTTAAAGGTGTGACGAGAAAGCTTTACCTACCCTCATGGGTAATTATTCGTTATGGATTTTTCAGGTGTGCAGTGATGAAGTTGCACAAGAAGTCTGAAGGCAAACAAGAGAGACTTCAGGGCCTTGGGACAACTGGTTAAGGGATCAGGAGCATAAGAACTGTTCTCCTCTGTCCAGGGAATAACGAGGGAAGGAACAAGAAGAGCCAGCAGATCAATACCTGGCTCTAAGCCCAGTGTTACTGGCAGAATTTGGGAGTTTTGATCAGGGATCACTCAACATGACCCCAGGCCTGCTGATGACAGATGGGGTACATCTGTCTCAAAGGAGGAAAAGGATCTTTGCACAAGAGTTAGCAGGACTCACTGAGACAGCTTTAAACTAGATTTGAAGGGGGAAAGGATAAAATCAGGCTTGCTAGAGACAAGCCTGGGGCAGGATGCCAATGTGTGATGCTCAAACAAGGTGAAGTGCACTTGGGACCCACAGACTCATGCAGTGTCACAGGCTTGGGGAAACTGCCTGATGGAAAATGACCTGGAGATTTTGGTTGACAGCCAGGTGAACATGAGCCAGCAGTGTGCCCAGGTGGCCAAGAAGGCCAATGGCATGCTGGCTGGTATTAGAAATAGTGTGGCCAGCAGGATCAGGGCAATGACTGCCCTACTGCTTCACCTGGAGAAAAAGAGACTCAGGGATGACCTTACTGGTCTGTACAACTACCTGAAAGGAGGTTGTAGCCAGGTGGTGGTTGGTCTCCCAGGTAACAAGCAAGGGAGGGAGGTTTAAGTTTGATATTAGGAAATATATCTTCACTGAAAGGCTTGTCAAGCATTGGAACAGGCTGCTCAGAGAAGTGGCTGAGTCACCCTCCTGGACATATTTAACAGATTATTGGATGTGGCACTTAGGGACATGATTTAGTGAGGGACTTGGCAGTGCTGAGTTAATAGCTGGACTCGATGATCTTAAAGGTATTTCTCAACCTAAATGATTCTGTTTAACAGCAGAAAGCACACATTTGCCAAACAAAGCTTAGAGTACAGCGTTCTAAGTTGCAAGCAAGTATTAACAGGCATAATACTAATACTACTTCCAGGGCTCCAGCAGCCAGACCTCGGACTCACAGAGCAAGTAGTTGTAGAAGCCACTGTGCAAAAGAATCCAATGGTTCTAAAGAAAACAGCACACATCCTTGGCACTGAGAGCAGTGTCCTTGGCTTGCTTGTGTAAGCTGGCAGAAACAGTTTCCATAATGGAAAAGTTAAATGCCCATACAAAAATAAAACCAATGATGTTGTTTTCCTTTATTCTTATGATGAGGTTTTCTCCACACTGACAATTACAGCAACTCTTACTCACCATGCTCTGACTTTATTTTAGGAAAGTCAAATCCATGTGATTTCTGGAGAAAAAAAAAAAAGAAAAAAATTATCTATTTCCACTACTTCTACTATTTCAAGTTAAAAACAGCTTAGCTTTTATAGACTGACACATATGAATATGGAGGCAAACATTAGTACATGAAACAAATCCCCAAAATTCTGTTTCATCAGAAACTTCCATATTCTGTTAAACCGTAATGCTCCTGTTAAATAGTTTATTAAAAGTGAAACACAGATGCTAACTATTAAATATATTAAATCATCAAACTACTATGATATTAAAGATGCTACTTCTTTACTGTCTGTAGCAGTCTGTACATTTACAAGTTAGAGCTAGCCATAGTTTTAATGTAAAACTTGACTCCTCTGCATATTTTAGAGAACAGATGCTGGAGATGCAGGCAGTACTTTACTTCTGTACTGAAGAGGGCATCCTAATGCAGCAGGTGATTTGATCTTAATAAAGATGTTACAAACACAATTTTTAATTCCAAAGTGATGAAAAAAATGTTATTTGAAACAAGCCTTACCTGCATGTGAAGGTACAGTTTTTCTGTGGTGTCTGCTTGTTGTTCACAGAACAGGCAAACAGCACATACAGGATGATCTTCCCAGTCAGACCAGTCTCTTATGAATAAAAGTCAAAAAAAATCATTTAATTGTGGAGAATGGAAAAGACATTTTGTGAAAGGGCACTTCAGATTCTGCAGTTACAGCACTAGAAATAAATCCCGGGAAACTGAATACTTGAAAGGGCTGGAAGAGACAGTGTGTATTTATAGCTGGATATATGATTATGATCTGGTTTACAGTCTAAAAAATTTGAGAGTAACTGAGCAGTTACTGTTGGGTAATTCCTGCGCAGACAGTCATTAATTCCTACTTGAAACTGTTTGCACTAACAAACAGGATATTAACTTCAACTTCTATCCAGTTTGACAAGTCATCAAATACTGCTTTCAGTGTATATTTTTATAAGGTCTTTTAAAATTCTTTTATACCTTTCCATTCTTTCAATACACCAACCAAAGTCATAATCATCAGGCAGATCTTACACTGTTATTTACTTATTAAATATTAATTATTCCTAAGACACTTATTAATGCTACATTTAAACATGCACACAGAGAATACTTTACCAACACATCCATTTAAAACCCTAGTACTGCTGAGAAATAGAAATACTACTGCAACCTGGTATAATCAATTAAAATTAAGCTCAAGTCACAGAGAGAACCAGGAAGATCAGGGTCCCTGATATCCGTAAGTTACTGCCTGCTTATTCCATTTTCTACAGTCAGGGAAAGCACCTCTGCAGTGACCTGAGGGCCTGGATCACAGAAGAATGTAGAGGAGGTGCATGTTGCCCTCAATCAGCACTGCTGAGAAGCTTCATTTGAAATCCTGCTTTAATCTCTAGTTATTACCTTTTTGTCAGATTTTTTCATACAATTTTTTTCTCATGCTGACATTTTTGATGCTTATTCCTGATGCCTAAATTTGAGCAAAAGCTGTTCAGCTCGGTTTTGGTACAAAAGTAAAAAAACAAAAACAAAACAAAACAAACAAAAAAAAAAAACAAAACAAAAAAAATCATTTTGTCTACATTACTACAATCCCAGAAGGCTCTTGTTTGAGCCCAAGTCAAATAAAAAATAGGCTTGTGGTTGAGAAATGAAGTTTACAGCTCCCACTGCTGAGGTGTTTTTAATGAGAACAATTTGGAATTGATTTGATTGGCTTAGATGAATTTTAACTGTGTACTAACTATGCACAGCATTTTCCCTGTAACTATTTTCAAAAATAATGGCCTTGCAAGTCTTTGTAATGGGCACATAAGTAACTCTTACTCTTCTAGGTTATCTAGTAATTCCCGGTCGTCCTCTGACTGCACTTCCTCCCAGGACTTTCCAAATTCCTGCGGAGACAAAAGAAAACAATAAAAACATTTCCTGATTCACGTCACATTTTGTAAATCCACTGAATGAACATCTCAGAAGTCCCATCATCTTATTTTGGATCACATCAGTATTGCTGCGAGTTAAAGGTAGTCATACAACACTGTTTTAGTAATAAATTTAAAAATAATAATTTTTTTTGTCTTTTAATGGGGCATTCCTCACCCTATGTCTTGGAAGAAGAAGATTTGGCACAGAGTTCTCAAGAATATCAGAGTGTTGCAACACTGCCAAGATGTTCCTAAGGTGGGTATGTTATCACTGCCTCTCACACTTGCTCAAGCCAATCTGCCCACCTTGCTCTTCATGCAGCATATGCTGCTCAATGCAGCTGTCACACCTGAGGACTTTAGTTGGCACAGCTACACCAGTCAGTGCTTCTACTTGTTCAAGGCTACGACAGTGAAAGCGCATGGTCTAAACTTAGCTTTGGAGTACTCCAGAAAGACAGTGTGACCCAGGGCACAGACCTCTGAGCTAGACTCCAGTTTGTCTTCCATCCTCTCCTCATGAACGTAAACACATCTATTCATGGTGTTCTGTTCTTCCTTTTACTTTCTGTGTTGTGTATTTATATCTTCAAGACCTTCTGCACAAAGTAGATCACAACACATTTGTGCAACATTCAGCACAATGGCAAGCACTCTCAGCATGACTGAGATATAAATAACAGGCAATAAAAAGCTGAAGTGCTCTATTGAAATACCAGCAGTGAACTTCAGCTAGTGTTTTTCTTTCCTTGGATTCTTTTTGTCTTTAAAAATACACCCAAGCAAACTAACCATAATCAGAATAGTATTTTTGAACTCCTATTTTTGATGGCTGTGAAGGATTTGCAAAGATCATAGTTGACAATCTTGTCCTCATTTAAAAAGAAGGTAGCTAATAAAAAGATAATCCTTTCATTAATTTTATTCAAATATTCCTTCTAATAAATATATTTAATAACCTCCTAGGTAACAAGTAGTATTACTGCCTTCATGGTTGTTTGGAAGAAGAAGGAAAAGAGATTAATCATCTAAAAATTTAATGAGAACTCTTAAAGTTGTTAGTGTCTATCAGGAAAATGATAAACAATTGTCTCTGGACAGCTCTAAATCTAATATCATCATATATTACAGAATGAAAATGCTGTAATTAATTCAGTGATGCTATATGGTAGTGTGTAAACTCTCTGAGTCACAGGGGAGACTCATTACTGTGACCATTACTGTGAGATAACATGAAGCCATTAACACCTCTCACCACACGTTCTCCCAGCTGCACACTAGTTTCCTGTGTCTGCTAATGTTAACACCTTAATGAACAGATAGTGGCTCACAACCACTGCAAAATGAAGACAAATCCTCACAATTTTTCCCCTTACCAGCTTGAAGTATATGAGCACAAAATACTACGTTCAAAACAACGGCCAGTATGAAGTTTCATCTTTTAATCAAAGGTGAAAGGGAAAAACCATGCACAACCTTTGTTATTGCTGCTGTTTCTTTATGGTTCTGTGAAGAAGGCAGAGAGGGATCTTGTAAGAGATGTCTGTTTTCCTCCTCTATTTATATTCAGAGGAGAAAAAAAAAATAGAGGAAAAAGGTAAAAGCTAACTGGGTCTTGTATCACTGGAAAATTGCATGGTAAATGGATAAGTAGGAAAACTGTGATGAAAGTGCCAAGAGACTGAAGATGAGCAATTGGGTGGGAAAGAGCTCTTTGTAACATTCTTAGTACTCTTTCAGGGTTTCTTTTAATTTTTCTTTTTCTTTTTTAAAAACAAAACAAAACAAAACACTTCTTCAGTTCTACAGCTTGATGGGCATTTGGGACTAAGAGTGCCTTCGTTAAGTATTCAACTTCTTTTGCTCTTTCATCCAAGATGCAGGAGTTTCCAGCAATCATCTCTTGAGATTCTCAAGAAATTCTTAAGAAAATCAGAGAAAAAAACAAGACTTGACATTGTTAATAGTGCAAACAGTAGAAAAAATGCATAATTAAAAAAAATTGAAGGCCTTGCAATATATCCAAGAAAAAACAACTTTATCTTTTAAATACTTCGTGTACCTCACACAGAGGATGATCCTATAGAAAAGTAAGCAGAGCATGCAACTGAGTGTGGTTTGATTATTTTCTCTTTCAAAATGAAGTCTGAATGCACGGAGATGAAATGCCTCACTGACAATTTACCTTCTCAACTTGAGCGCAATTTTAAAGGTTCTACAGGGAGAAAGTCTGTGTGCCTCAATGAGGCAACATTCCTCAGCTTGGAAAGAAGTGCTGAGATGGAAGAAACTTGAAACAGCAGCTGGTATCTCAGGCAGTTTTCCCTAAAGAGCAGTTGCAGAACTACAGGCAAATAGAGTTCCAGGCCTGTGGAGCTCAGAAACTGCAGAGAGATGCTGCTTTCCCCTGCAAATTTCCTCTCATTCTTCTCACCTGTCTTGCTGTGATCATCTGAGTTGTTTTATATTGCTGCAGAACTTGAGACAGTCTATGAGGTAGAAGAGATGGCCTTAATCCCAACATTAGTAATACACATTGGATGAATTTCAATTTGAAGCATTGCCCCACTTGAGGGAATTTATTAAGTCTTGAACTAACACCAACTGATGATGGGTTTCCTTCTACTATTTTACGCTGTGTAAGTCAAAATGGGCTAAATATAAGTAGTAACCCCCACAACAGCACATTCTTCCCTGGCTCCCAACAGATAATAACGATAGTCTAGGGCTTGGCAAAAAGGAGAAAACAGATTTTTATCTTTCAGGAAAAGCAAAGGCTTTATGAAACAAGTTTTCTAGTAAATTGTAGATACCATTTTTCAGCTGCCTATCTTAGTCCTAAGTGCATTCATTATAGCTATGTTGTATACTACAGATACATGCCATTAGTTAATTTGAAAATAGACATCTGTGCTTCCTACAAAGGATATTCTATACTTAAAGTGCTGCTGGAAACCATCAAGTGAATACAGAAAGGCAGGCCTTGTCAGTCTAGGTCTGCCTCAATTCCTTGGGCTGGGAATAAGAGAGTTTTTGCCTTCTGTTCTTTCACAGCCTCCACCAGGCACCACAGACTATGGAGTTCTTCCCTCTCCATTTTCACTTGGCTCTTTGTGCAAGGTGAGTTATGGGGCCACAGGATAACACAGGCAAAGAAACAAGAAAAGTAGGTTGGAAGATGTCTTTGGAGAAAAGGAAAATAAGGTAACCTACACATATATCACAGATACATTGTTGCTCAGTTCTTCACACTTTACTATCAATCTCTTTCAATTTATACTTTCAATTTATACTTCAAGTCTTTTGAATAGGATTAGTATCATCTTGCACACTAACACAATAGAGAAAAAAGACCTCAAAATCCACTGGGGAAGTGACCCCACTGCCCTTCAAGTTATTTGCATAATTGCAAAACTCCCTCTGTAATTCAATGTAACTATCTAATAATAAGATTTTGATACTTGCTTATGAAAGAAATCTATCATGCACATGACAAAAAAAAGCTTCCACTCCTACTTAAGATCACATGTGATTTATCCTAATGCTAACCTGTGAGCAACAGAACATGTCAGTGATATGGAGGTACACAGATACATGATATTGGAGGTAGATCATGACAGAAGTCATAGTAAGTTACAGAATATGAAAACATTTACAAAGAAACATGCACTTATATTACTCATTGCTAGGTAAAATTAGAAATTTATGGGAGAAAATCACCAACACAGACAAAAAAGGCAACTTCTGCTATGAAAAGTGATTTTCACATCTGCACTACAAACAAAATTGAAGTCAAAAGCAGAATGGATAGAAAGGTAGACTGTAGGCAAGACTACAGCTCTAAATGAAATCAATGGCAGCTCTGCCACCAGCTTAAAAGACAAGTAAGAACTGGCCGAAAGATCATGAGACAATTCAGCAGACATTCTCAGGCCATCTGAACAAAAAGCCCTCAAAACTTTTAGTACAAAAGCCACAAAATAAAGGAAACTGCCAGTTCCAGCTTAATAAGACTATTTTATGCAGTACTAGGTGAAGATAATATGTAATGGAAAATTACAAAAAAGGACAGCAATGTCTGTAAGATGGTTTTAATAAAGAACTACCCATTTAAATAGCTTAAGATCTCACTGCTGATGGAAAAATTTTATGGTGCACATGTTAAAGGTAAAGTGGGTAAGACTTACAATATCAATTTTTATCACTAGAGACCTACTTAGTTTTATAGTCTCTTTCTGATGAAAAAAACAGTTGATCAGACTGGCATATATAAAGATTCAAAGTCCTGTGAAAAACATACAACAAATAGCTACACTGTATGCCCACATCTTTAGCTAAAGGTGAATTCAGTAGCAAATTCTGAAACAATGTATCTGTCACTGCAGATAAAATATATAAACCACGTCTGTGTCTGTGAAACTCTTAATTCCTCTGGACATTATGAGCAGTACGAACGGCAGATCTTTAACACTCAATGTTTAAGTCAGTAAAGCTTGATAGTACACATTAAAAAAATATCCTCTAGTAAGCTGTGAGGTACTACGGGAGATTAAGCAAAATCAAGTCATTACAGAAAGCAGACCTCGTGTAACATCTAGAATCTACTGAACATAGACTCAGTTTGAAAAGAACATCCTATCACATTAAGTATAATCTACTCTAGACCACATATGCGCAGTACAGAACATTTTCTCCTTACAATGTAAAGGCTGATCTACTGAACTGCTAGTGAACAAATGGAGGTTCCTCCTTTTAATCTTCTCTTTCTGCTAAAACAAGGGGTTATCAAAGGCTGTTGGGAATGCAAACGCTTTCCACTACATAGGTGGAAACTACTTATAAGTGTTTAAGACAGAGAGTTTTTAATCTGTTTTCAATCCTTTATTTTTTAAAAACCCCTTTCTTTAAAAGAAGAAATGTCAGCAGTTCTGATGTGGGTACAGTTTTAATGATCAGAAACACTCAGTAGAAACAGTCCACTGAATAGACTGTAGTGAAACACAACTGAAAATGTGTGGAAAGAAAACATGGCTGTAGCAAAGCATATAGAGCCAGACAAAGAATTGTGATCATTCAAACCATGCCCCAGAAGATGCACTTGCAGCACACTGGTACAAATCTTGCACATACAGACCCCCTTGCCCAATTTTAAGCATTTTGGTGTTTTGGAATCCCTTATTTGAATTATATTTACTATTGTCTGTAATTGCAAGTACCTGAAAAAATAGTCTCTGAGTGATGCTACTAAGTGATCGATACCTGAACTGGTTCAGGCTGGCATATGAAGACACTGCAAAGTCCTGGCCTGAATATCAGCTAAAGAGGATCAAGGCCCTGACTGTTAAACAGTTTGCATGTTCTGTGGCCACGCCAGCAGCATGACCCAGCTCATGCTTGGATGTGTTTCAGTAAGCATACAGGCCACTGAGACCATTCGCAGTAGACAGCACGGACAAGGGCACCAGTTTTGGAGCACCTGCTGAGAGTGGGAAAAGAGGTTAGGTATGTGAATATTAGTCTTGCTGTTATATTTACTTTGGCATATTCTTTTTATTAACATGACACAGCCACTGTGTCTGTACTGATGTTATGACCTCCCTGTATGTCTCTCCAATTTCTCAAGTACTTCATGGTTCTCTGCACTTCTGGGCAGTCATCTGACGCAATTTCCTAATCTAAAATGGAACAGATTAAAATCTGCATCATGCCTATTTATAACCTGGACATTAGCACCTGCAGAAGGCACAAAGACTTCTTCAGGTGAATTATAGTTATTTCTGGGACAGAACATAGCAGCTTTTGAAGCAGCTCCTATACGCACAAGTTGAAGGCAGCAAGTGAAAATCTGCTACACACACATGTACACACTTGCAAAGATCTGAAATACAATAATATTTACCAACATACACCTACCTGGAAGCTAGAAACTAACATTTTTTCTTTCATCTATGTATCTTTCATTTTCCTCCTCTCTGCATTTAATTTACACTCTGAAGAGCACTTCCAGCTTTGGGTTTGTAGAAAAAGAGAATTCAAGTTAGAGCTGCGTCTACTTCATTGCTCTATGTCATTTTCCCTTCTGGTTATTAAAGCACTGACTGAGCACTAATGACATGATGATTAACGTCTCTTCAAGCTACATTTTTGCATCTTTAAAAATCAATTCTTAACAAAAAATGTTTACTAGTGCTTAGTTTGACAATTATCCAGAATATCATACCATAAATGAACACATTTCTTCAGAGTCCTTCACTTGATTTTTGACTTTTATACTAATTGCTGGTTTGGAATTACTCACTTTTAGCTAGATATTGTCTGTATCTTTTCAATCAATTTACTAATTATTTGCAGAACTACTTACCAAGTAATTAATGATATAAAATTTGTCATATTCTTTATTTTTGGCATTGATTCTGCGATGCTGCTTCTTTCTCATGTGATCTTTAAGTGTGTTTTTGTCTCTGAAGACTTTTTCACAGTATAAACACTGCAAACTAAAATAAAAAGGTACACAGGTCAACATGTTAAAATGAAAATAGCACAACATAATAACCTTAAATAAGCTGGAGTTATGTATAGTAAGATTAATCTTAAGCATGTGAGAGGAAGCTAAATGAAAGCTTCTTTAAAAAAAGTACAAGATAATCTTTGATCACAGTAAAATCAATGAAACATAAAGATAACAATGACATAAAATGAAATTATCAATAATAAAATGTTTACTGCTTGCCCCATATGCAAAGTGGGAGAAAAGTCTGATTACCCAAAATTGGCATGGGAAGGCCACTGACTGGTCAACATGTGAACTCTTTACCTCAGCATGCACTTACACTGGCATCCAATACATCTGTAACTGTTTCTTTGCAATTCAAAGTGAACCCTCCCAAACTCTGAACTACTTTTCTTTTGAAACAATTCAAATTAGCTAAACAGAAGTTTTTATAGTTCTTTCTCAACACAGAGGCTACATGCAAGTGTGCCAGGGTGATCAAAGGGTTTTGAAACCCAGAGAAATAAAATCCAGTAAGTATTTTCACATACACACACATATATATATAATTCATGTATATGGGTATATGTGTATATATATGTGCATATGCATATATGTACATACATACTTACATAGACACATACATCTAGGTGTATATATACATGTTACTTGAGAAGGTGAAAACATTCATTAACACACGACAACGTTACCACAGTATGTCTTCTAGAGCAATTAAAACAAAACAGAATTATATGCACTGCCTTACACTGTCTACTACCATCAGCATAATAGAACTGCTTTGGTTCCAGATTCTCCTTAGTTGTTTTGTGTGGAGCAGCAATTCAGGATTCTCAGTATCTTTTTGCCTTCCAAGACATTTAAGAAGTTTTGAGTTCTTGTGCTTGCAGGCTTCAAATCAATATTGCCTTGTTGGTGAAACACAGTTATAATGGCAGAATACATCTCCAAATTTTAATATCTGCTTTGCTCCAATTGCTAACAGCAAAGTGTTTGCTCTACTTGAGAAAGGCATTCCCAGGAAAAGTATGTAATGTTCTTTGTCAGCACACATAATGTAGTCATATTTGCATGGAACAAGATTTTTCTCCTCTTATTTTCAGGTATTATTCTACTAGCATCGCCATTAAGTCTGTTCTTACAGGTAGGAGGAGTGGCCATTCACTACTCTGGACACAGTTTCAGCACATGTATTAACTACAGAAAGCATGGGCTCTGAGAAAACTCCATCTAACTGAAAGCCTCAGGTCATACTGATAAATAGGAAACATGCAAATTATCAGTGAGCATGGTAATTCAGTGCACTAGGCAAGGCCAATGATAAAAGAAAAGACATACATAACACACCTTGATCTCTGGAAAAACTTAATAATACCCTTCTGCTCTGGGATGTGCTTTGTAGTACAGAAGGGATAGACCAAACATCCCACATTAATGATACATAGAGGCAAATGAAGACTGGCACAAAAACTATGTATTCAGTGATTAAAGAGATGTTTAGCAAAAAGATTGTTATGATGAGAAAGAACATTAAGTCTAGCAGTTATGAGAAAAATGTATATGTTGTTATTGATATCAATGGAAATTGTGAAATGCATAACAATTGAAGCACTGCATGACTTAATTTTTTCAGCAAATTCATACTACGAAATGTTATGAATTAGTTTTCAGTAAGTCAACAAAAAGCCTTGTAAGAGGACTCACAATGAACTTACATGCTCTCTTTGTTTCTTCTTAACTAACCATAAACGTCGAATTAATTTTAACCTAACCTGATTCCAAGGTTAAAATAAATATGACCCAAGTTTACTGAAAAAACAAACAAACAAAACACTACTCACTTGTCAAGCTTTCCCTGTAATACAGCCAAAAACTCATAGCAATTCACAATGTTATCTGGCAGTCCAATGTTAAAAGCATGCTCTCTTGCCATATGATTGAGAAGGACAGATCTATAAAAGACATTCAAATAGAACATCACAGTTTGGATTAAATATGAGAATTATTCAATTAGTGATTTCAAATATGCCAATTCCCCTAAAAATGCATAAAAGTCAACATTAAATAATAACAATAGTCTTGCTACCACTGCTAGGAAAAAAGAATGCAACTTTACTGAAACGTAAAGTTTTCCTTTTCAGCTCTGCTGGATGTTCAGTAACATTTCAACCGCTCAATCCGCACACATGAAATGTAATACTTTAAATGAAAATTATAGTATAGTTTATTTTGACTCTCACTGTTAGACAAGCTCATTTATTAACTTGTATAAGCAAATCACATTTCAAATAACCCTCCTGAGAAACAATCTAAAAAGCCATTTGTCAGTTTTCTCTATGCTGGTTAGAAGAGCAGAAATTCCTGGACATGATATGCTTTTACATCAATACTGCTTCATACAGTACTAAAAAGTTCACAAAAACAAACATAATGGATGTTCAAATAAGCTATTTTTCTAATAGAGATACACTGGTTAACTCCTTAGGTGCTCAGCCTCTCTATATGCCTCAGCTTCTGCTTTTGATGATTAAAGAAACATCTGAGTGTTAACACTTGCTTTTACCACAGTCCAGCACTTTTTTCAATCCATGCATTCTAGTCAGACCCAAGACTAATGGAAAGATGAACTTCCTGAGGAATGAACGACGTGAACTTCACTAGAGCAGTGAGTAAAGAGAGCAGGACATTCATACAACATTGGGACAACCTGCAGGGATATGACCCCAGGTTCTCCTATCCTTCCAAAGCACCAGAACTACCTACACAAACAGATAAAGCTTCTCCAGCTGAAACTGATTTGCTGTATATAAACAAAGTGTATTGGGTCTGGCTGAGCTTCAGTTTGTTTCCCCATAGTGGCCCTCACAGAGCTGTGTTTTCAATTGGTAGCTGCAAAGGTGTTGATAACACACCAGTGCTTTGGCTACTGCTGGGCAGTGCTGGCACAGCATCAGCAATGTCTCTCAACTTTGCCCTCCCCCACCATCAAGGGGTTGGAGATGGGCAAGATCCTGTGGGAGGTGACACAACTGGGACAGCTGACCAAAATTAACCAAAGAGATATTTCATACTATATGATGTCAGCTCAGATACAAAAGCTAAGGAAAGGAGAAGGAAAGGGTGGGGCATTCATTATCTACAGTATTTGCCTTCTGGAGCAGCTGCTACATACACTGAAGCCCCACTTCCCAGCAAGTGGCTGAACACAGCTTGCTGATGGGAAGTAGAAAATAAACCTATTTTTTTTTCTCTTTGCTTGCATGTATGCGAACTTTTGCTTCTGCTTTAGTAAACTGCCTTATCTCAATCTGTGAGTTGTTCTCAATCTTATTTTCTCTCTCTTGTCCAGCTGGGAAGGGGAGTGATGGAGTGGCTTGGTGGATACCTGGTGTCCAGCCAAAGTCAACCCACCACACAAAGTTTCTTTGGAGCAACCATCTCCAGCAATTCTTGCTCGCACTTGACTGATGCTGCAAAGCACTCCATTTTCACTCTAATTTTTCTCTCATCTTCTTCATTTGATATTCAAATTCACAGTGCTTTGGTGAGGTTTAAATAGAAAAATGTACAACTAGATAGAAATAATACTTTTTTAACCATTATACTGGCTTAAACAGATCCCCATGCCACTAAGAAAACTGCCAAAAAACCATCTCTCTTTAAAACGATTCGTTCCCAATTCCAGCTTACTGATAGTATTAGAAGTTGTATTGGAATAAATAAAAAGGATTGAGAAGTACGACAGGGCACTGTAGTTAAAAGAAATACTTTATACATTAAAATTCATTCTATCTTCTGAGTCCTACCATTAAGCAGTAACTGGTTCAAAGACACTAAAACCATAAACAAAGGTGTTGAGTAGATATGAAAAAAATAAACCAAAAGTAAACAGGGCAATAAACAAACCTGTTTCCTGTGAATTCTTGATCGCAGAACATACACATACTATGAAAACTTGTGTCACATCTCTCTTGCTGTTGCTGTTCTAGAATTTCTCTCTAAGAAAATAAACAGATACAGTTATTCAGATAAAACCATAATCCTAAAATCATTCCATCACATAAGCTTCTTATATGTCCTTACCCTTCCTGGTAAAAATGAACATATAAAATTCAAATGTGCTGCTGACACAAACTAGATGTTAGTACTTTTTGAGTGAGGATTCTCACAAGAATTCCAAGTTTTTCAAAGGCACTTTGTACTCCAGTCAATTCCAGGAAAATTCTCCTAACATTATATTCATGGTGCCTGGAAAGAAATACAATCCACAGTGATGCAGCAGTTTAAATAATTCTGTATAAAACATACCAGTTTAGGATTCATATTTACCTCTGCTATGCGTGAGCAGGTTTATGGGTAACCACCTAATACCCAGTGGAATGATAAACTTAATTCTATGGGGCTAATTACAAGCAACCTAGAGGGCTTTTTCATAATATGGGACTGATAGCAACAGCCTGGGAGGTTCTCTACAAAGGTTTGGCACATACCAAAGCCAGGGAAAAGGAGAAGGTGACTGCCCTCACCTTGGTCCTGTTTAAAGTAGGGCAACAGGCTAGGCCACACACTTTTCAACACTTGATGCACTTTTCCTAACAACAAAAACTGAGCAGAAATTTTTCTCCTATGTTATAACAGGAACAATGTCTATGCACTTCAGATGGAAAGGCCATAGTCATCTGGGATGTGGGAGAATTTGGATTAAAATTCAGAGTATTTTCAGCCTAGAAACATACTACTACATACTTGTGTTTTAAGTTTTGATAGCTGGGAAAGGATTTAATTTCTGTGCAACACAGTTACTTCTGCCTGCTTTCTGACACTCATGATCCTGACTGAATTTTTTAGGGGATTTTCTCAATCTCTTTATCTCCTTAGAGCCTGCTGCAGAACTTTGTGTTTCTCACCTGCCTCTTTAGTAACTCTTTTGTGTGGATTAAGACCCAAATTTGTCTACAGTCTACATCTAAATTACACTCAGCTACATCTGTTGGATAAGCTCCATAGATGGCAGAAAAGAAGGAAAAGAAAGTAGGAAAGACATGCCCCCTCAACCCTAAAAGAAGTAAGAGGAAGGCTTGAGCCATTATCAGTAAAGGCCCAAATGTGTCCTGCAGTGTGGATGGGCTGGTGCAGGATGTACCATGCCACATCCCACTGCCCACTGCCAGACCACAGGATGCTGCCATTGAGCAAATAAATGTGCTGTTTCTCTTCCATGAGAGCAGCATGCTTCACTCAGTGAGGGGCAGCAGGCAATAAGGATGCCTGTCAAGAACACAGGAGTGTGTGGCACCTGATGTACACCTGGCCTGGGGCCTGTGGCTGCCAGGGCACATGGGCACACCATGCCACAGACCCTGCCAGGGCCTGTATTCAACCACACCACTTGGGAGCTGTAGCTATTACACATCAGCTAAGAGTCTGTTACCCTGAAAAATACAGATCCTGGGGCTTTTCAGTTTGTTTCTGTACTACAAGGTGCACAGTTTAAGTTGGAGTGATGCCCAGCAGCACCTACTCATATTTTAGGCCATATCTGCTCATATCCTGCTCTGTTATGCAAAACATCAGATAAAAGAAATATATATTCTTTTTTTTCAGGGCTGACTTTGGAAAGTGATAAATGGAGCATAACATACCTTGTCAGAGCCCTTCAGCAGAGATGCAATTAAATAAGGCTCCATCTGCTCCACATGGGCAGCAAACATCCCACAGCACATCATTAGGAACCAGGGTGTCTCTGGTATGTGTAGCTGCCACTCTCTACACTCAACAGCACGTTTGACCCTGTTGGGCTAACCTTCGGTTTGAAAGCATCTTCATGTAGTTTATATACTTTTTAGAACACACTGGAAACAATCTAAACTGAAATTGTGTACAATCAAATATAAGGGTAGCAAGGGTTTAAACTCCTCCACCCTCTCATTAACAATATTCCAATGTAGCTTCCTGATTCTAATGTACTAGGAGGGAAAAAAATTGTTCTGCAATATTTGGCTGCCTAACTTCAGATTACGGAAGCCCTTGTGAGCAGCTGCTCTCAGTTATGTCAGAGGAAGGGGAAGCATACTGCATTCTCTGCACAGATGAAGCTACTGCTACTTCACTCTCTCACCCTTCCCATTTCCCTCTACACCAGCATGCTTGGCAGCTGGGAACCTGTACCTTATCCTTGACGCTAGCCTACTTCACAGAGCTTGGGTTCAAAATGAACATGGGAATTACTGAGATAGCTATAAGGGATTGTTCCTCCCTTAGCTGTCTGCACCACTAGTTCTTAGCTTCCTCCTCTCTCCCCTACTGCTCCTCTTCTTGAGTTGCCTCAGCTATGGAAGCCATGGAGGGTAGAATTTACACCTGAAAAAGTTGTAATCAATGACAGGTCAGATGACTCAGACTTTGAAGGGTACTGTGACATTAAGGTAGAAGACATTCTTACAGCTTGTTCAGGAATTTGAGTCAAAAAAAAGGGAGGAAGAGTTTCATGATATGGTGAAAATTAACTGTGCAAAGATGTATGAAAAGAAAAAACTGCTGAAATTACAGGAGACATGTACCACAGGCCGCCAACCCTACGCAGGAGAAAGGTGAAGTTTGTTTGAATTAAGACAACAAAAAGAAGATGGAGACAGGCTAACATAGTAAAATATAATAGCAAAAACTTACCTCTCCCCACCCTCAAATACATTAGAAATAAACAGCAAAGAAAAGCAGAGATCCACTGTAGGAAGAGACCAAACACAGGGAAAGAAGAGTGTTTGCCATACTCAGGGCTTCAGTCTTTGCAGGAAGGTTAATTATGTCACAACCATTTAGGAAATTCATTTAAAACAAAAGAACCAAGATCAGCAAAGGGTAAGAAAAAATTAAAAGTTGGATGTTATATGTATTCAGATCTGACAGAATTTACCCAACAGTCATTATGGAATAAGATAAAACTATTTCTGACCATTAGTGTGACAAGTCTTCATAAGCCCATAAAAGATGGGCAAGAATCCAGAGTGCTTGAGAAAAGCAATTAAATACCAAACATAGGCAAAGCAGGACCTATAGAACTGTAGGAGGTATTAACATGCTGATATGCCTGGCTACTCTGTAAGCCCTTCAGATGTTGCATTAGACTAAATCAGGCTAACACCTCCATCCCTTCCAGTGCACAGCTTCAACCACCTGAACTTTGTCTCAGCTTAACATTGTGGTAAACTGAGGACAGTATGAACAGCTCTTCCTGGGAAGGTGGCATAGCTTGTGGTCCTGGTAAAGACCCCTCCTCAGGGTCTTTACTTATGGGGAAGAAGAGTAGCCTCTTCACCTAAAACTACCAGTCAGATGACAGGTAAACATGACAGCAAGACAAGGTCAGTGCTGTAGGAGGAAGTCTGTTATTTTCAGAAAAACAGGTATAAGAGTTTTACTTTTTTTTAGAAAAATCTTAAAGAAAAACCCATGTGGCTTATATTGACACTGCCCCTCCAAGTATCTCAAGTTTTGCTGCCAAGACTTTCTTGCCTGGTACTGCTTCACAACTACAAATTCTTTGTCAAGACTGTGTTTTTCCAACGACTGTATCTGTTTTGTATTACACAGTGTTGTCAGCTATTTCAGCAAGCTGTGCTCTCTAACCTAGTTCAGGCTCATTCCTTGGCCTCTCTCAATACATCACAGTCACCATAATGTCTCTGCAGGACATCCACCTTGGCTGGCTCCCCTGCTGCAATACAGCCTGAAATATTCCTAAACTGGAGTTTCAAAACTGCAAAATGAAACACTTCAGCCAGCACATTTTAAAGACAACATTTGTCCTTGTTTGGGCTTGCTGTTGGGAGACAGCAGTTAGAATTCAAAGGCTGCAGAAACATCACCAAAAGTTGTATAGTTCTGGTCTTTATTCTACGCAACTCACACAACCCCATTTGCCAGCTCTCTCTTAATTGCTGGACTTGTCTGGAGGTAAAAGGCTTTGCAAAGCAAAATAACTATTTAACTTGCAAGTCAACGCTCAGATTGCAGCAAAAGGAAATGAAAAAATAAACAGACTTTATTGCTGTAACTAAAGCAGTGACTCCATTAGCCCCAGCTACAGCTGCAGCTTGATTTCACAAAATCCTTCTGTAAAAACTGAGGATACAATTCTGATATTGAAAACAGTGATAACTGAAAACTATTTCACACCATAATAAGAATGCATATCTCTTTATTTGCTAACTTAATTATTCTGTAAACAAAACCAGCACTTGCTTTGGGCTAAATCCTCCACTCTTTTCTGAGTCTGAGGAAATGGCTATTTGCAGAGATGAGATTGCTCACCAGCCAATAGACTCCACACTCCCTTGACTATAGCAGTGGAGAGAAGGCCTAGCTGAAATAGGCCTTCATAGCACAAAATAGTGCACTAGGACTGCATGGCACAGAACACCACAAAATCAGAAAAAAATCCCCTTTAAAAAACAGAAAAAGTACAGTCCCATTTGTAGCAGCCAAGAGGTGGTATTATTATTAGTTCTATGAAAATGTCAGCTGCATGCTCAATTACAACCCTCTTTCTTTTCTCAAAGCCACAAACAATGTGATATATGCTTGGGAAATGGACATAATTATGACACTGCATGCCTGCATACCATATTCAAGATGTCTCTAATAAACCCAAAGGAACTGTAGAAAACTGGAAAAGAAACAGTGAAGTGCAACAATGATGCACAGTGAAGAACCACCAAATGGACAGCATCCTCGATCTCAAATCACTAAATCATTGAGATTGCAAAGGATCTCATGAGAGCAACAAGTCCAACCCCCATGTCTAAGCAAGGTCACCTTTACCTTGTTATCCAGGAATGTGTCTAGTTTTTTTTTTAATGTCTCCAGAGATGAAGAGTCACAACCTCTCTGGGCAACTTGTTCTAGTGTTTGACCACCATCATAGTAAAAAAGTGTTCTTTTTGTTTTCAGAGGGAATTTCCTGATTTTTAATTCATGCCCATTGCCTCTTGTCCTGTTGGTGGGCATTACTGAGAAGAATCTGACTCCCTCTTCTTCACTCCTATCAAGTATTAATAAATCACCAAGTTGCCCCCTGAGCTTTGTCTTGCAGACTTAACAGTCCAAGCTCTCTCAGCCTCTCCTTGTATGAAGGACATGGCAGTCCCTTAAGCGTCTTTTTGACCCTGCACCGGAGTTGCTCAAGCAAGTCCATATCTTTCTTGTGCTGGGGAGCCCTGCACTGGACCCAGCACTCCAGATGTGGTCTCAGTAGTGCTGAGTAGAGGGGAAGGATCATCTCCCTTGGCTGGATGACAACACTCCTCCTAATACAGCCCAGGATGCTGTTGTCTTTCTTCGCCATAAGTGTGCACTCCAGCACAGGGCTGATGAAAGACATAATGTAAAGTAGATAAACCAGGAGACAAAACAGGAATGGTTTGGATGAGACTAAGGGCAAATTGTTCACTACCTCTTCTAGTGTGTAGTTAAATTGTGAAACTCACTGCTGCAGGTAGCTTGGGATTCTGGAAGTTCATGTGGGTTCAGAGCTGGTTCATGTTGTAGAACCAGGAAATTTTTGAACTGCCAATTTCAGGAGCCTAGGTAAATATTTTGGGAAAGAATCGCCACTAGATCAGAAGAGGGCAAATATCACACACACTTAGCTGCTGTCAAGGATAAGATACTGATAAACCTTTCTTTACTCATCCTGGATGGCACCTCTTAGGATGAACTGGAAGAGAAGCATGCTAGGCATGAATGCATCAGCAGTTTTTTAATGAGTCCATGCTATTACAATGGACCTACACAGGCATGCAGATTTCAGTTAAGGCAACTCCAACTCCACGGGAACTCCTTGATGGCAGAACTACTACATTTCTCCTTTGTGGGAGCTGGGGTCCTATGGAAAGCTGTGTAAGACTTACACATAATCCACCAGTTCCGGGGATTCACTAGTCATGTGTGGTGAGCTGAAGAATATTACTTTAGCCAGCAAACTGAAACAGCACTCTCAGAGTAGCTGAACTGACCAGATTTTGCCTGCAAAATCCCAACTTCCCTGGAGACTAGAATTTGGTATTTGTAAATTTCTCCATCATTCTAAATGCTTATCATTTGAGGTGTCTTTACTTGCATGCTATGTATGTACAAACTTGTAATATAAACATACCAGAAGAAACAGCATAACAAAGGGTTAAAAGGCCTGTATTGCCAATTCTTATGACACAGTTGCCAGTAGAAAACTGAGAAATGTATTTATGTAAAAACTTTAAGGCCTGCACTCTCAGCACCTCACACGACAGATGACTTGCAAGCAGACGACTCTGCATCCCAATACAGGGAGACTGTCAACAAGGCTGCTGTGTATCACACAACATTCATTTTTAAATTAGCCCAACAGCAAAACCAGACTCCAGATGTGTATTTCAAATAAGAAAACAGAAACAAACTCCCCATTGACCAACAACCTGGAGTAAGACTCCTGGAAGCTGATCACCAAGAGCTTAACTTGAAGGACCTCCCATTCAGAAGTGACAATACTAAAAGTTAAGCAAGGTCTGTCCAAAGTACAAGGTTGCCATCAGCGGGCGGAAGAAGCAGAGTAGTTCATGTGGACTCAATAGCATTTCTTGTCTTTTGCTTCTCACACAAACAATACTTGCCAGACTTTCTCCACTCACACCATGGTGCTTTTGAGTATGAGCGTGTGAATAAATGAAATCTGGGAAAAAGAGTGAGAATGCAGAAAAACAACTTGCTTGAAGATTTCGTAAATACTTATCACTTTCCCTTTTCCACAGTATCGCACACTGAGTTCTATTTTGCTAATTTCCCTAGATGTATATTATTACACGACAGATAGTGTGTCAAATGCGTTGCAGATCCTTGCAAGAAGAAGTATGTTCAGCACACTCAGCCTTTTTCAGTGCTCTGGGCTTATTTTCCACTTCTGTGGAACACTGACACACAACCTACAGATTTATTCCAAGGAAAAAAAAATTATAAACAGGGGGTTTCTGTATGTTTGTGCAGCAGCTAGGGAAATGAGCTTTAAAAAAAAATCAGAATTTTGCAGTCTAGCAAAAAATGCTTTCACTTTAAAATGTCTACTTAGTTACCATATATTACTCTATTGGAATGTTTACTATAAAAATGACACAACAGTAACTTCTTACCAGTCTCTTCTGCTGAAGCTGTTCTCTCAGTAATCTGTCTTCTGGTAAAACATCACATAAAAGAAAATAATTGTCTTGTTCTTCTGTTAAGAGATTAGAAAATGTGAGGAATGGGAACTTGCAGCTGCTTTGAATATTTCTGGCACAGAATTTGCTAAATCTCTGGAATGTGTTAAGAATGACTTTTAATCTAGAAAAGCCAGTTATTTGAATTTTGTAATTTAATGAAACATACTTAAATATTTGCATATACACATTTATATTGCAGTAATAGGACAAAAGTCTTGCATAGTTTTTCTCTGCTATCAGCTTTATTAATTTTTATGATTGTTCTTCTGAAGACATAAAACAATTATCATTTAAATTGGTTACAGATTAAAATCAGCAAGAAAGAAACATGAAATCACCTTTAATTTTATCTTGCAAATGGGATATGGAATATGTGGGATTTTCAGTTATTTCCCTAAGCAATTGTCAGTTTTCAGTAGCTATCATCTGGTTTATCCTCCCCTTGCTCTGACTTATCACATTACGTTTTACCATCAGACCTTTTTCCATCTACAGAGGTGCACTACAACTGTTTAGTAATACACATTGAGACATGCCTAATTTACATTTCTATTTACATGTTTTAGATATACTTTATGTTTACTAACCTTTTTACTATTTATGATCATATCCAATTTAATAAGACAACAAATCTTATTCAAATGAATTACATTAAAATTACTCAGCACGTAAGAAAATACAAACATGTACAAAAAATATTTTGCATTTGAAAGTTATTAATTTATTAATCAAAGGGTGTTGTGGTTTAGGAATGGTATTGTCCAGTTTAATAGTTTGCTAAAAGAAAACACCACCACCACTCACTTGCTCTCTCTCTCCAGCTGGGACACAAAACACAAAGATGATGGGTTGACCTAAAAACAATTTACTGGAAACAGCAATGAGATAAGGAAACGAACAGCAACAATATTAATAAAAAAACGGTATAAGACAAAGAAACAATATGCACGGAAAGCCCTTGACAAAATACCAAATGGCTCTTCCTACCACACCACACTTTCTCCTGACTGGAAAGGTGCCCTTCTTCTTGGAAGTGAGAGAGTCACTTTTCCCCTGTCTCTGGCATCCTCACTCATGCTGAAGCATGTGTTGTAATCCTTGGTATAGGTATGTTAAAATATGTGCTTAAGAGTTAAACATTACTTCTGCAGTTTTCTGACCTAGTGTCAGACACACTTGGCTCATCAAAGCAGCAGTACATGCCAAAAATTATCACATCATCTGGCCATCAAAGAGGAAGCAAGCCGCACACTTACCTAATGGAGCTTTTGAATTTGTTCTTATCACACTACAAAAGTCTGTGATAGGCTGTTCTGCAAATCTTCTCTTCCAGTACAAGATATAGCTTTAAAAATAAGGGTGAGATGATCAGTGAAAAAGGAAGCACCAAAATAAGCTCAACAAACAGTTAATCATTACTTGTTTTTTCCATCCTCTAAATTTTTAAGTGTTTTGTGCTTTTTTTTTTTAATTCTTGTCTCAGTTTCTGCTTCCTTTATATTAGTTGTCAATTTTATGAAATTAATTCAGTTTCACTTAAACTGGATTTAACCATGCTGTCAAAGTCAAGAACTCAATAAGCAGATTTGCACCAGGCTTTGCATAAACACTGTGACCTATTCGCATCATCAGACAGAAGTGCCACTCAGATGCATCTTTACTGAAAGGATACACTACAGGGCACTCTCAAATTCCCCAAATATTGTGCTCTGTGTTCTGCAAGATGCAGTCAGGAATTTAAAACTCAGTAAAAACACCAACTTGACAAAACTGAGATTTTGGCAGGTCTCCTGTGGAGTTACACTGAAAACTGCAGCTTTGCAGACAACCAGAAAGACAGAAAAATGAAGTCCCTGAACACCTGAGGGTGGGATAGCAGACAGAGTAAGAAAAGCCCTAAACACATCTTGAAGGTTTAACCCATCAACTACAATTGTTTAAAAACATTCTGTACTATCATTGCTTGTATTACAGCTGCACCAACAGACCCCAACCGAGATTACATTTCCACAGAACTAGGAAGCTACTGTCTAACCAAGAAGAAATCATCATTTCACCTATATGAGATAAAGGGAGCCAAGCAATCCTTGTGCTAATGATTCAGAATTTTACTATAAAAATAATCTGAAAATGCTTAAGAGCTTGCTTATACTTATGACTTGTGTATGATATAAATCATGGGCAAGTTGGCAAGGTAAAGGCTAACTGTTCAATCATAGCTTCTTATTACATGCCACCAAATTAGGAAAAGAATCATTAAAAAAATCAAGTATCATTATTATGAGGGCATTTCTAAATAGCTGCAGCTTTTAATACTTGTGCAGCCTATAAATTTACTCGTCACAGGTATCACATCCCACGGTGGCTCCCATTACCTCTATTTATCATCTAATTTAATATATGAGCACTTCAACCTTGGCAGCAGCCAAGGAATCAGCACATACTTGTTTCTGCTAACTGCCACTGAGAGGACTAACCTCTGGTACAGCAGACAGCTAAGCACAGTGAAACCAGCACATGTGGCTGAAGCCCATTCAGCAGCATCATTGGATGTCAGGAACTGAGAAGTGAGCATTTTGCTGTTGCCCTGCCTACTCCACTGTTTATAATGCACATTGAAACAGTCTTGTTGCTACACAGAACAGCAAGTCTTCCACAATAAGTCATCCTTGAGCTCTTAGGACTTAAATGTGCAAATGAAGAGATTTCAAGAGCTCATTTACTAAATTTCTGTCCCTTGCACTGAGAGAAATGAACACTGGTACAAACTCACTGAACCATAATCACATGACTTAACCCAAATAATCAATGACCAAATAAAACCAATGCCTTTGCATACTTCCAGGGAGATAGAATGAGTGATCATGTCGAATCATGCAGCAGAAGCTTATTCCCCTTATCTCTTCCCTTTGCCTTTATGCCAATTTACCTTTATTCTTAAAAAAAAAAAAAAACAAAAAACAAAAAAACAACACTTTCCATTAGCACTGGTCTTTTCTGGATTATTCACTTCTTGCATTTCTGTCAAGAAATGTATTCCTATGATTGGCTGTAATTCACTGCTAAGTATAAAAATAATACTATGTTTTCTGACTTTATTCCCTGTATTTTCCACACCTCAGTTCAACACTTCCGAATATACTCACTTTTTTGTGCATAGCATTAGACTATTTTACTGATACAGTAAATTAGGAGAAAGCACACTTCAGAGTAACAACTCCATCATTTCACATCCTGGGGCCACTTTCTATGAGATTTAGCTACCTTCCAATTGCATTAGCAGCAAAAAGAATCTAAATGGGCATTTTCTTGAAAAGGAGATTTTAAAATACATTTCTATTAATGCAAAATAATTCCCCCACGTACACTTCAACTGGCAGTCCATGACTGAGAGCTCTGATCCCTTTATTTACCCGAAGATACTTGTACTATCTTCAAAGAACAGTACATTCTTCTTCTGCCTGCGTTCAGCACAAAAGCAAACAAAACCAACCATCAGTTTTCAATTTTAAGCAATGTTAAGCTCATACATCTGATTATGGATTTATATGGCTTACATTTCTCTTCCTAAATTACATCATACTGTTTCTTTATTTTGTGTCTTGATAGACACAAGTTATGGGCTTTGGCTGAGTAACTAATAACAGAAGACCTACTAGAAAACTCATTTTAGTTGAGCTAAAATCTAAACACTGCAACAGATCTATCTACAGACTGGCAGGTACTGTCCAGGCTTCCACCTGGCCCATACATTACTGTGGGTGAAAGCAAAATGCCAAGCAAATGCCTAGTCTCTGAAGTTTCAAGCCAGCTGGGGCCATGCCAGCTACTGGAGGAAGTTAAGAGAGAGAAAGCCAAATGTGACCCTGCTGAGATGATCAATGACACAGCTGTAGAAGGAGTCACAGTTGTATGCAGATCACAGTACCGTAAAGTATAGTTAAGGATTAAATGTGATTTCAGTGGGGAAATACTGGCAAGCTTAAAATAGTACAAATAAATTTCACCCTAGAATGTGAAAGATCCTGTACTGAGCAGCTTCTGTGTACAATACACAGCTTTAGGACATTAAATAGTGGGAGATATAGTCTTGTTCTACACAAGTAAAACCTCAAATTAGGAGAGCTGATTTTCTGGAATGTGCTTTACTAAAAAAAACAGCTTTCCAGTTTGCACACAACTTGTTGATTAGTGACAGGACCTGAAAAGTCCCTAGGATATGTCAAAGAATGCCTAACACAGGAATTGCTGTGCATTCTAAAACTGAGTCCTCTAGTCCCAGCAACATCTAGAGGTGTGGGTGTGGGAAGGGAATGGGAAAACAACCCTACAGTCGAGCAGCAAAGAGTTCATAAAAATCTTCTCACAATGTCTTTTAAAAAAGATCTCTACTTTTCCAAAGCTTTGCATAACATATGTACATATACACATTCATTTAAAATGATATAACCCTTACCTTCTAAAATCTGCAACCAGTTTCACATCTGCTATGATGAGCTTGTGTTCGATAATCATGTGCTTCAGGAGCTGGTTTTGTTCTGCTAAGATATAGCATTCTTTGCAGAAAATACAAGGCACACAGGGAGAACTTTCTACAGCATCAACACCACCTGGACTTTCTGGCAGAGACAGAGGCTCCAAAATACACTCAGTATCTAAAATAAATAAAAAGAATAATTAGTTCTGACTAAGCGAATAAATCTACATTACTTGGAGTACTTTTAAGCAGTACATGCTTTGAGTGTCAGTTTTGTTGCATGGATCACTTCAGGAACAAGATGCTTGGAAGTTGGTTGGTGGGTTGACTGCATTGTTTCCAAGGAGAGAGAGAGAGGTTGGCCCAGGACAGTTCTCAAGTATCTGCCCCAGTTGAAACTCCCAGCTGACACCAAGTCATTCTGTCACAAGTGCTCTGCTTACTACTAAGGGAAGTTTTATCATGAGAAACCCATTTTTCTTCCTCTCCCTATCTTTATCTGTGGATATGAATCAAACTACTCCCTTTTTCACATTGCTCACAATATCAGGAAGGTTTTAGACTGTATAGCAGAAACTGTTTTGCATATTAATTTTCCTAAATATACTTTTATTTACTGTACAATGCTTCCATAATTTTCTGACTGACACTAGAAGGTATGCATGCATTTGTCTTGCCTTTTTTTCCCCCCATTTGCATCTCATTTCCTGTTCTATGACACAAGAAAAGACTGTTCTTCATAAAGACTACTGCCACATGGAAGTTTATGCCCACTGAAACACTGTCTAACTGTACCAACACTGAGAAGGGGCCAGCCATTCCCCGTGTGGAAAGTTCAATGGCTCATGTTTGTACTATACTGCACCAATCAGACATGGGTTGCTCAAGTGACAGCACACAGAGGTGAGTCACCATCACATGTTCTCCAAGTTTGCTGTTGCTGTAGTTCAAGTGTATGGATTGCACATGACTATGAGAATGATCAACTCCAGTTGACCCTGAAATTGTGTGGGATCCGCTGCTCCAGCTGGATCCCTACAAATCTACAGGCCCTGATGGCATTCCAAGGATTCACAAAGAGCTGGCTGATACCATCACAAAACCTCTCTTTTGAGTGGTCTTGGGCATTTAGAGAAGTCCCAGCTGACTGGAAGCTGGCAAATATCCTGATTTTCAAGAAGGGCAAGGAGGATGACCCTGGAAACTTCAGGCCTGTCAGTCTCACTTCCGTGCCAGGTAAAGTTATGGAGAAGATTATTTTAGGAGGTGTTGAAAAACACCTGAAAGACAACGTTGTAATTGGTCACAGCCAGAAGGGCTTCATGAGAGGATACTCCTGCTCATCAAATCTGATTTCCTTCTATGACAAGGTAATCCGTGTAGCCAATCCAAGGAAGGTAGCTGATGTAATATTTTTGGATTTCAGTAAAGCTTTTGATACTGTCTCTCGCAGGATCCTTCTGGACAAAGTGTCCAGCATACAGCTGGACACATCAGGTGGTGGCCACAGGTCAAGCACAGAGGGTAATAGTCAATGGGGTAACATCAGACTGGTGACCTGTCACTAGTGGGGTTCTGCAGGGCTCCATCTCAGGTCCTGTGCTCTTCAACATCTTTATAAATGACTTGGATGCAGGACTGGAAGGGATACTAAGCAAGTCTGCAGATGACACAAAACTGGGAGGAGCTGTTGACTCCCTCAAAGGCAGGGAGGCCCTGCAGAGAGACCTCAACAAATCAGATGGCTGGGCAATCAGCAGCCAAATGAAGCTCAACAAGAGAAAATGCTGGATCCTGCACCTGGGATGTGGTAACCCTGGATGTGCATACAGACTGGGGAATGAGATGCTGGAAAGCAGTGCCATGGAAAAGGACCTGGGGGTCCTGGTGGATGGCAAGGTGAATGTGAGTCAGCAGTGCCCTGGCAGCCAGGAGGGCCAACTGTGTCCTGGGGGGCATCAGGCACAGCATCACCAGCTGGTCAAGGGAGGGGACAGTCCTGCTCTGCTCTGCCCTGGGGCAGCCTCACTTTGAATATTGTGTGCAGTTTTGGGCACTGCAATATAAAAAAAAACACTGACCTGTTAAAGAGCAATGCTAATGAAGGTGGTGAAGGGCCTTGAGGGAAAGCCGTATGAGGCTGAGGTCACTTGGTCTGTTTAGTCTGGAGGAGCCTGAAGGGAGATTTCATTGCAGTTACAACTTCCTTGTGAAGGGAAGAGGAGGGGCAGGCACTAATCTCTCCTCTCTGGTGACCAGTGACAGAACCCAAGGGGATGGCCTGAAGTTGTGTCATGGGAGGTTTAGGTTGGATATTGGAAAGAGGTTCTTCCCTCAGAGGGTGGTTGGGCACCGGAACAGGCTCCTCAGGTAAGTGGTCACAGCACCAAGACTGACAGAGTTCAAAAAGCAGTATTGCAAACAAACAGACTGACCCAGGATATATGTGTGTGTTCCCATTTAAACAACAGTGGTCTAAAATCATAAGCTCTTCCACTGGCATAAATTAGTGGAATTTATTAAGAAACACTGTGTGACCAACAGATTTCAACAGCTCCCCCCATTAGCCTAACCAAATTCTACCTATCCAGAAATAAACTGTGGTATTCTTTTTCCAAACTAATCACACCTCAGTCTTTGGTAAGGAAGTGAATGCCAATTTCAATATGTATCTACAATTTTAGCTTCATCAATATTGCATAGCAAAAGAAAAGTAAAAGCAAAAAGAAAAAAGCTCTCCAATGTTCCTCCACTCTTGTGTCTGAAAATTGAAAACATCACGGGTCTCTATGACTCCTGTGATATGAAGTTAGCTTGTGAAGCAGGGGAATAAACTCTGTCTCTGAATTCCTGCAGAACACCGCTGTAAAAAAATGAAATTTCACAGAATCACAGAATGGATGAGATCAGAAGGGACCTCTGGAGGTCATCTGGTCATGCAGGGCTCTTTAGCAGGACCACTTAGAGCTGGTTGTCTGGGACCATGTACAGATGGATTTTCAGTATCTCCAAGGACAGAGACTCTACAACCTCCCCGGGCAACCTCACAGTGAAAAGGCATCTCCTGATATTCAGAACCTCCTGGGTTTCATTTTCTGAAGATATCTGAAGAATTAAGCAAAAGGCTTTCTCTCAAGTCTATTATTTTGTCACACAGGAATTTTACAAGGTGTATAGTTCAATGAAGCTTAATCAACAATATTTACCAGATGGAAGAAGCAATGTCAACTTTCACCCTACAAAAATCACATATATATGTTATACATTGGCAAATATACTAAATATATGATAATCTGGTAACTTGCCCACATGGAAAATCTGAAAAATACCTAAAAAAATCATAGCAACTTAGCTTTTTTCCTAGGAGAACATGCTAATCGAGCAGTGCTCTACACCACCCTCTACCAAGACTCTGAAATAACCAAAGAAGGGCTGGAGTTTCAGCGATGGACCTGGGAAGCTCCTAAAAGCTCTGTGATAAATCTCTGTTCAGGCACAGGAAGAGGCATGGAGAGGGGAATGAGACTCTGTCACCCATTGTCGACACTGTCCAGCGCTGTCTGAGCCACTGGTGTGGCCATGCAGTGCTCCAAAGCAGCCACAATGTGTGCTGATGGCTCCTGATGAGGGAGCTCAGCTGAGGCACTGGGCGTAAGCTGGAGCTACCTGTAGCCACATGTGGGAGAGCGCACAAAACCATAGGAAAAACAGCTTCATCAGTTCTGTGCTGCTCCTGGAACAACATATATCCTCGGCACAACTGTAAAGGCTTCTACTTATGACTTTTAAGAAATAAAACTTCCTGGAAAGGCAGTGACTTTACTGAAGACTGATGGCTGGATTACACTGAGCTCAGTTATCCCATAAAACTAAGTAGTGTGGAGAGATGTCAGCACATAGAGCATGGCATTACCTGAAGCAATGCAACTGCTGTGCACTTTTCCTCTCATAATTTTACCTGCATTTCAGCCCATTTCCTTCTCCCAGACATTTCTTTATTAAACTGGCCTTGCAAAAATTGTTCTATTTGTCCTATTTGAAGAACAGCAGCAGCTATACTATGTGCTAGAGCAATCCTTGCAAAAGGGTCAGGTCTCCCAGGCAAAACTGATATTACCTGCAAGAGTCCAGGTTTGTCCAATCTTTTAGATTGTATGAGTTTGTAGCCTGAAGAATCATTAAAACATGTTTACTGAGAAAAGCAGAACAACTTAATTTCTTTTGCAATTGCTGATGCCAAGTGAACTAAGAAGATACTCCGTCAGCCAGTTCAGCTGTGACCAGTAAGCAGCTACACTGCTTTTTATTCATTTTTAGTTTAGGTCTCTTGCAATGACCTATTTAAACATTTAGAAGTTCAAATAAACAAGTGCCTATCTGCCTCCAGCTTTGAACAGAGATGTGTGTATGGCAGGAATTGCTCCTCAACATAGACAAGGAGCTGATAGAGTTATTTAACATGAGTACTTGTGAGTAGCAATTACTCGGGCTGGAAGAACAGAGCTGTTAGACTTTAACAGTAGTGGTAAGTTGCTGAAAGGAATAAACTGGTGTGAAGATTTTTTTTGCTGCCCAAACAACATTGCTAACACTAAAAGAGAATAACTTTAAACTACTGTGCCAGTGTGGCAAATGCAGAAGCTTACGCAATTTTTTGCAAAAGCACTTAAAGCAGGAGGGGAGATAGATTAAAAAGAACCCATGAAAATATCTTCATATTCAACTGCTACAAAAAGCACCAAACAAGAGAATAAATGAACAGAGATAAACAAAGATGCACAGCCTTTAGCATAGTACTTACTGGACTAAAATGCAGCACAAACATCAAAACAGGACAAATAAAGCTAAGTGTAATATTGAACTCTCTGCAAAAGCAGCTAACTTTGTTTCTATATTTGGGGCAGTGTGGCCACAGGTATTGAAGTAAAGCTGTTAACTAAAGCACAGCTCAGGGCTAACAGGGAAATAAAAACACTCAGATCGAGTTCTCAGACTCCAAGACTCCCACATGCAGAGACTCTTGAAAATGAGGGAAAAGTAACAAGCTTTTTTCTTTGAATCTACTCCAACAAGAATGACCTCCCAGGGACAGATTAAACATCCCTCTAGTGCACGTGCCCTGGCTGACAACGCCGAGAAGCAATTCCCTGGGAATTGTATAAAAATAGGGCAAACAAACAATAATCACAGAAATAGCATAGTCTTCCAGAAATCTGAGGTTGGAGAGTTTAAGTCAAAGGCTGTATGAGCCTTTGTTAAACAGCCTGCTTTTTTTTTTTTTCACCGTCCATGGATTTGTTTCTGCACTATTTAAAATTGTTGGTGTTTCAGCCCCTACTACAAAAACCTCCAGCAACATTTCACGTTTCTCCTAATGGTCCTGCATTCCTTGTCCTGGCTCAGTTCTTGGCTAGTTCTACTCTACCCTTCTTCATGCACTATGGTAAGGGGTGGCTTGAAAATAAAATAGATTTCTATATCAGCACAGTTTTTACTCAGTCTTTCCTCTATTTACTTTTTATTTCTGGTATTTTGTTTGTTTTTAGGATCATTGAATTAACCACTGAGTTCTCTTTGGTGAATCAAAGTCTTGTAAGTTGTGAATCAGGTTTTAATGTACAGGACAGTGGACGTATTCTTCGTGTTCACTCCTGTGTGTTACTCTGCATTTGCTAACATTGAATAGCACTTTTTGGGTCCAGTTCACTCAATGAACATGAGATTCCTGCAATGCTTCAGTTGCCCCTTCTGCTCACCTCTTGGGAAAACAAATGTGTATTAAGAGCCACTGTGATAAAATTTATCACCTAACCCCCTTCCTACTTGTGTCTGTGATGAACAGCAGACGACTTGGCTGCTTACGAGAAGAGAGCCTTATAAAATCCATCCATCAAGTTTCCAACAAATCACCCTCTCGCCACTGAGTTTTTCTCCTCTGCCTAACAGAAAAACAGCATGAATGTTATGCAAAGGCTTCACAGAAAGCCTACCAAACTCAGGAACTAAGGAAATCCCTCTCTTATTCGCAGAAGTCATAACTGACACCATGTTGTTCAAACTCAACAGAACAGATGAAACCGTGGTCTTTTATAGCTAATTCAGAGCTGAAAAATGTAGATTAGTAAAAAGAAGAGAACAGAGGAATATATTCTTCAAAAACAAAGAGGCATACCCAATTCTTCAGGGGAAAGTAAAAGGAATTCTTTGAAGATACTTGACAATGAGATGGTATAGAAAACACTCTGGATTTCACAAATTACTTGGAAAACTAAAATAAGCACTATGTTTTTGTTTTAAGCACCCATAGGATACCTAATGCAATGGAATTCCGAACCCTGCCCAGGAACTGTACACACCATTACAACACTGGTAAAAGAAAATGAACAAACAAACAAACAAAAGGCTGCCTGTTACAGAAATTATACAGCTCAATTTCATTTTAAGACTTGTTATAATATAGACTAGTTAATCTTTACAGCTAGTGATGGAACAAGCTGAAAATGGATTAATTTTCCTTACTTGAACATTTTTTACTTTTGAATACAATTATTTTCAAGTCAAAACTGATGTTAGTTTGCACAATTAAGTAAACATTACACCACACCCTTATAACACAGACTACAGCAGAAGTGGCAATGTACTCTACCTGCACAAACACACATGCAATTATCACAAAGCAATATGCCATACAATTTTATGGCTGATACAACAGATAAGACTATCAGAAAGAAAAGAGAAAATATTCAGCATTTGAACAGGAGTTGTGAAAGGCAAAGTCCTCGGAGGTGGTTTTAACAGTGTAATGAGTTGCTGCCACCATGAAGCATAGGGATGTCTTGTTATCCTGTTATTCTCCATCTTATCCTACCATTCCTAACCATGTACTGTTGCCCTTCTGCTTCTGCTGGCTCCTACGCTTGCCAAATCCTTGGATGAGTCAAATCAACTCTTTACCAGACAGAACCATTCACTACTTTCTTTTTGCTCAATACTATTGAAAATGGTCACATAGGAGTCCACCAAATGCAAGAGCAAACCGAGTGCACAGTGAGAAGCAGCAAGGTGAAACAAGATCTTTCTCTTCTCATCTCAGCTTCCTCCTCTCTTCTCAGCTTTACAGCCTCAACTGTTTCATACAATTTAACTATAAGCATGCCTTTTAAAGTGTGCAAGGTTTCTTCAAAGGCATTACACACAAAAGAAGAGAAACCCCTAAGATTTTACCACTGTGCTTCCTAACAAGGACCCCCAGCACTGGCATCAGTTGGCAAAACCCACTGCTGTCAGCGTAGGCACATGTGACTCACTACATGCAGTATGAGCTCTTGTGCTCAATTCCTCTTGGTTGCTATCTGAACTATGTGCTCTGACTAGATCTGGGGACAACCGAACACTGCTGCATAAACTACATTCTCTAACTAGAATGTGAAGGTTCTGGGTTTCACATAAATGAAGTAACTTCACTGTTAGAACTCTTAACTCACATGGCTTGGCCCTAGAGCATAACCTCAGCTGTGACTCGAGTGCCAGAGCTCAGGCAGTGGCAGACCCTTCCAACAGGCAACCAGCAAGCTGACGGAAGAACTCCCTAAATTAGTCTGCAGAGAACGCTGAGCAGAGGGGCATTCATGGCCTTCTTTTTGAAGCTTTACCATTACAGAAAAAGGAACGACAGCCACAAGACCAGAAGGAAAGGAGATAAGTCCAAACACAGGATTTTTAACTAGGGAAGAAGAAATCTATCTCATTTAAAACAAATTAACCAATTTATTATTAGATGAAGAATATCCTGAAAATTCAGACTTCACATAGTCTGAGAACTGACAAAAAAGGAATTCATATCACTTTGCTCAGAACTTAGTTACAGGGTTCATGTCATTTTCTGTAGTCTGTGGCACAACACCAAGGCCTTAGGTTGAAGTGTTTACAATGTAAATGCAAACATGAAGAGTATATATTTATAAGCCCACTGTTGGTAACACAAGGATAATGAAACAAAATAAGAACATCTGCTGGAATGTTAAGTGTTTTTCTAATTAAATCCAGTAGTTGAATGAATCAATTCATTACCAACAAGTCTGGTTTATTATCTCATTAATACAGCTGGTTAATATTACGAGGAGATTAGCACAAGAATTTGAAATGATCCTAAAACAAAAATGAACACAACAAAGACATACAGGCAAATAAAGGAGTCCAAACAATGAGCAAAAGAAGGGCTTTTAGACACGCAAAGAACAAAGGGGAGAAAGAATGACAGGATAACAGGAGACACCTAGCAAACCTGGCACTCCACACTAAAAGCACAACAGATGCCGACAGGAAAACAGAAAGGCAGAGCACCCTCCCCCAAGTTCACAATGATTGCATGGCAAAACCATTTAGTTATCAAAACGACCACACTCCCAGATACGGTACGTTGGGGAAACAACACAGATTCCTATAGGTAATTCTGCACAAGACAGTGCTGCATCTAAAACTCTTTAGGAAATGAGTAGTTTTAAAGCTTTGTCTTGAAATAATTTTTTTTGGAGCTACAATGAAGGACTATTGAGAAGGATCAGTTTGACAATCAAAATACACACGACAGCCTCCTTGTTTTGCAGCCTTGGCACTGAAGCATCTATTTGTTGGCACAGCAACATTCCCTAATTTGTGGTCATATTCTTGGAAGCGATTTTATTCTGATTACAGGATTTTTCCTTTGTTTTCTAGAGTATAAAAGATGGGTGACTAATGACTTGCCAAATAAACAATATTCCAAACCAAAACTCAGAATAATGGAAATAAACACCCTGTTAACATCCTCACAAATACTACATGCAAATAAATTTCTTAGTGAAAGAAGAATGAATGTACATAAACATCTTCCCACCTTGATACATTAAAATGCTCAAATACTTCTATTAAGTTGAATTGACTCTGAGTTCATGAGGAATTATTTAGCTATTACTTCTGCTTGTTAACACACTATGAATAATATTTTGTTAAAATGTCCATGTGGTCTAGGAAACAACACATCCTGTAGCTTCTTCAAAGATCAATCAGTCTCAACCCTGCCTGTTTTTTCAATGAATGCAAATGAGCACTTCAAAAGAATACTTAATCCCACAGCTAAACCTTGTCAGTTTGACAAAAACCATACATATTCTATAGCAACCGCTGCCTGGGAATATGAGAATTTTATTCCAGTCAAATGACAACTTTAAGAAAAGCTGTGAATTACCAAATCCTAATAACTCAGGACAGAGTTTCTATAGAGCAGGTGTCTGCTGGGAGCTGGAACTAACAGAAATACAACTGTGCTTAATAGCCATATTTAACAGGGCTGCTCTGTTGGGGAGCTTAGGATGTTGCAGTTTCATTAGCATTAACAAGTGTTGCTATGGGTACCAGAGCACAGGCATCAGAACACAAGTGAATAGAAGGAGTGGGAAAGTGATTAATAAGAATATGAAGTGTTGGAATTTTAATAAAACAAAACCAATGTGCTTGCCACTAAGATCATTTTTAAATAATAGACTACATTATTACCCAGTTCACCAGCAGATTCATGCCACTGCTCGTCCTCTTTCTGCTTCAGCCCAGATAAACCCCTACATCAATAAAGACCAGAGCAAACCTACTGTTCTCACACACAGAGGGACACACATACCCACACACACTAATGAAAGTGACCCTAATAAGTACCCATAATGATATTTAAGTGCTGATGTTAATATGCAATTTATAAATATTTAACAAACTACAGCAGGTTTTATTGGAAGCTCAGAGCCACATAATGCCTCATTCCTGGGTAAATGGCACAACTTACATTAGTGTATAAATGCAGGGTTTGATATCTTAGTTACAAATTTGAAACAACATTTATCTACTTCAGAATTATATTGTGAATATTTTTATTACACATTTCAGAGTTTCTCTGATTTCTTATGACTATTGTTAAGCAAAATTTCTGATTAGCTTTCTTAGTTTAGTGTGATCACATGATATGGTAGACATGGAGAGCTGAGATCCACATTATGTACTAAAATAAGGGATTAGAAGCAATGATTAAACCTTACTCTATTATCTGGAAAGATTAACAAGGTAATTATGTAGGCTGAAACTCAGAATGTTTAGTTACAAAGAAGAGGAAGAAAATATCCATCACAAGAATTCGAAATGGAAGGACAAAAGTGACTATCTAGGTTCCTCTTCTGTACTTATCACCCAAATAATAAAAATAAATAAAAATCATTTTAACTTGGTCTTTAGTATAAAGGCGTATCAAAGACACCACAATAAAGCATAAACAAAGTTGAATTAAATTTGAGGAATAAAGATTGAATTACTGCTATTTTCACATGAAAACTAACTACTTAAAAAAAAAAGAAAAAAGGTACAATTTTATGCCAAGCTGATCTAGACTGTCATTTCAAAGCTTTAAAAAATACATACTGGAAGGCGTTGCAAGTAAAGATGTGCATGCAAATCTACTCCTTGTGTATGCTACCTGCCCTTGTTCTGCTGAATCCTCTGCAAACACTAGCAAGCTGGAAATAAGCATGTCTTAGTTTCCACTTACTGTGACTCTGACAGCTCTCCCAGAAAGGAGTCTTAACCTCTTTAATAAAGATAGTAATACTTAATTGCTACAATTTATCTTTGCAGTGTCTTTAGCAACTACTGTACTAAGCCTAGTAATTTTTATGCCAACATTGCTATGTGAAACAGCTTCATTACTTTACCTCTTGTCATCGTGATTTAGTAGTGGTCAATAATTCTTTATTACAAGGATTTCCCTTTTCTTGTCACCTGTCCTCTTCCTCTAACAGGATTCGATTCCCAAGCATGTTTATCCTCTTGATGGTAAAGGAATTGTCTCATGGTCTTTTTAAACAATTGCTTTACACTCTGTAGCTAAAGGAATGGCTGTGTGATTTTCCTTGAAAAACCTAAAGTCCCCTTTAGCAGTTCCTATAAGAGACCCCAATGCCATTATGATGTGATATTTTACCATGCTGCTAACTAAGACGTTTGCATCACAGGGTTTACAACTTTTCCACTGGTAGACTTTGCTTGAAAAAGGCAACTATTTGAGAATAACGATTACAAATAGCAATAAATTTTTATTTTAAATGTCACTTTAATTTTTTTCAGACTCATATAAATTAGAACTAACCTCAAAGTGCATCCTGAGAGGTCCCATTTCTGAAATCCTGGTGTGTGGGTTTCATACTGACAGAACAGGTTGAAATTTCTCTCAGGTATTCTGACTAGCTTCCTGATACTCAGAAAGCCTTCAAGACTGAATTATTTAAGTGAATTTTTCACTTATTGAAGAATCAGTATGAGGAAGAGCTCCTGTGATGTTAGAAGCTTTGTGGTCTGTTGCTGCTCTCTGAGTGAACTGGAGCTTTTCCAGACTGAGAGTAGCAAAATAAGTTGTTTCTACTTTTAGAATCTAACCTCCATAAATTGGTAGTCAAACTGGAAAACAAAATGGCTCAAAAGGAAAGTTCATTATAGTGTGCAGTGATGTGCATCAACATAGTTCAGCCTAATTGATATCTTGGTTCAGGAAAACAAAGCTTTGACTGTATTTCAAAGAATCCACTATTTATACCCTTTATACATTAATTTTTGAAAACCATTTTCAGAGGAAAGTATTTTTAAGTCAGAGATCAAATATTTATGCCTTATAGATCTCAGGGACATCTCAGAGCAGGCTATATAAACTTTCTATGAGCATATTCTGAATTTGTACTAGAGATTGGAATAACTATTTTTGTGATACTAGACTTCTTTCTTTTCCTCCATGCATTCATGAAACATATGAAACAGATCTGAACTCTTAAGTACAATATATGCTTACTAACTGATACTGCTAATGTAGGTCATGGACATGGATGATTGAAGTTAATTTCCTCAAGAAACAGAATTACAATGTTAGAATTCGTGACACAAGTTGCTTGTTTTTTCTAGGAAATATTTTGCTAACTGTATAAATAGATACAGGCTCTTGAATATTAAATTAGTACAGTAATAACACAAGCTGCATGTTTTCATCCTATATAAGACAAAATCAATTAAAACCTCCAGCAGGTTGTTTTCTGTTACATATTGGCCTTCAGAGAAAAAACTCAATCTCATGCATTACTGAATCATAATAAAATTCAGTGCTGGCACACTGGTCAAGACCAGCAAAATGCTCCGCTGATAGTAGTATCACTTATAACTGCACAGATTTGTTCTATAATCATTCCTGTGTTCATATTATGAGCCTTGTGCACTCCCACTGTGGGAGTGCCAGACCTGACAGGCACACACTGTGAACTTTGGCAGTGGTCCTGGATGGCAAGGTGCTGTACCATGGTTCCCTGTGCTGCCTACCAGTCCTGTCCCTCTTCTCGCATCTCAGCACAGCTTTGACCCACACAGGAGTCCTGCAGCTCTTGATCATCCTCCAGCTGCTTTATGCATGGGCTCAGAGATCAGTTCGGGGGCACATGAACTACATTCATCTGGAGTCCAGATATGTACAAAACTCATTCCAACCATTAGAAGAGACACCTGGATCTAAACCAAGGGGTTGTTTGGTGTGGGAAGACTGACTACATGTAATCCTAAACAAAAATGCCAAACTATGCAATACAGTTGCAGGGAATAGGCAGTTAAATGCCTCCCTGACATCTGATCCTGTCTCATCTCGGAAGCTCAGCCGGGTCAGTCAGTCCCGAGGACTTCACTGTCACTGTCCAAGCTCACTCGGTCGTGGCAGATGAACCTTAGGCAGTAAAGGGTGGGGCCAGCTCCAAGCACGCTGTGCCTCACCTAAAATATCCATTGCGCAGGTCCAAAGGGCACACCCACGGGAGTAGAGCCCTTTCCAGATATTTGTTCGCGAAGCTGAGCCATACAGTTGCAGGAGATGTGGCATCAATTGCCTTTATCTATGGTGCCTTATTGTTTGTATGGGTGGACAGAGCCATACCATACCACACCAACTTGAGAGGTTGAAACAGATGGCATATCCAGTTGTAAGGCTTCAATACCAGAGGGATAAAGAGGTTTTCAGCCTGCCACAACTACACAGGGCAAGTAGTACTCCTCTGGGATGGATGACAAATGGGAGGATGACATACCAATGAACAGGAATCAAAAGAAGTAGCTAGGCCATTTGACACTGGTTACTGTCTGAGTCACAAAACATATTACAAGGAACAGACAGGTGTCCCTGGAATACTGAAGCCACTGACACAGCACCTAGTACAATTTCTCATTTAGAGATCTACTATAGCAAAACATTAGGACAGAATGGCAAACAAGCAGTGATCACGGAAATACCCACTGAGAAACCAGGCCTTGAGATCAATCACCAGACACCAGACTTGCAACTATACCATCTCCTACAGTGCCAAAACATTAAAAGTTAACATGTACTGCTGCATACTGATGATCTAAAATCCCTTATGATCATAGAAAAATGATCACAAAGTCAAACACAAACGTCCTTTTAATTTACTTAATATTTTTATTGGCAGTCATTTGGCAGTCATAACATGTAACATGTTTTGAGAAATCAACAAAGACTCCAGTTGAGTACTTGTGGCTCCATACCATAACAAAGGTACCTTTTTCTCTATGAAGTAGTTTGAGCATTCCACATTTGTACAGAAAAAAACCCTGTTATTACTTATACTACAGGGAACCAAGTGGGTCAGAAAAACTCCTTAACATGAAACTGTATTGGATAAGTAGCTACACACAATATTTATGTACTCTTATGTAGTATCTGGCATATTCTTATCGAGGAAAACTGCTTGCATACCCCCAGATTACCTAACCCTACTGTATAGCAGGTTGGCACCTTTCAAAAATTTACGTATTATACCACAATCTAAGCAGAATCACAGAATGGTTTAAGTTGGAAGGGACCTAAAAGATCATCTAGTTGCAACCCCTCCACCCTGGGCAGGGATGCCACAGCACAGTTTCAGTCTGGTTATGTGGTTTAAATAGTACTGACCAATACATCATTTAACACAACAATTATCAGGTCATTGAACACTACTCTTTTTCCACTCAAGTGATTATAATTAAGTGCCGACTAAGTCGAGACAACAATTCTGCAAACAACCTGCACTTACACAAACATACTCCCCTGACTTCACTGAGACACTGATCAGGCTTACGTGCTCACTCTTCACAAGCACAGACCTGCTTTGAAGTTGCACAAAACTTATCCCATTTTTTCCTTTCCAGTTACTCAATGTCATGTTCTTTCCCACATTGTGTGAGGCTTTTATTGATGCAATATTTAAAGCTACTTTAAAAGGCCCATAGAAAGACATTCAAATGCTTTCAGGCTTTTCTCCCGGTTTCAGCCTGCTGGGAGTTTGTGGACGAGAATGTGAAGTAAAAACCTCAGAGCCAGGGAACAACTACAGTTTTACAGTGTAGACGTACACACAAAGATGCAGAGTTCTAGCAGAGGTTTCAAGACAGGACATGGTGGAAGAAAGCACATGGGGCTGGGAAAAGTATGAAGGCTGTTTGGACAGACATGAATTTAACCTATACTGAACTTAAAATATTTAATGTTTGTAATTTCTTAATATTTAAGTTCTTTTTGTTCTTTCTTACTATTCACTCTTATTATAACCATATGCTAGTTTAAATCCTGCCTCCTTTTATCAAGTAAGCCGGTTAGTCTCAAAAGGTGAACTCTATCACCTGTTTATATGAAAGGCACACCTTGTGTCAGGCATCATTGGCAACAAGAATCTACAACTTTAGTGCTCTTACAGAAAATCAGTACCCCCCCAGTAAAAACAAAACAGTGAACAAGGTATAACAAACTATCCTGGTGTACGTGCTGCACTCAGAACATTCGAAAAACTTGTAATACCCCTCTAGATCACACCTCTACATCTAAACAAAGCATGCCCACATCTCCTAGTTCCTCAAGTGATGGGAAGGCCTTTTGGATAAGAATCAGGTTATTTGCCAATTCAGAAACAGTTTAAAGGTCTTCATCAACCTGAGCACTGATGAATCCCCACTCATGGTTGCTCCACTGTACCTAACAGAAGACCTGAGCAGATGTTTCAAACCATTTAAAGGCTTTAACATGCAAACAAGTTGTGTTTAACCTGTGCACACACTCACCAGGTAGTCTGAAGCATTTACTTTTACATGAGCTTCAGTTAGTATATAGAGCAGCTGATACTTGGTAGTTTGCTCAGGTATCAAAGCCTTTACCTGCTAACTGAGCAAGCAAGAATTGGCTTAGACGACTGGAATGGAATACAAAGATAAAGGCCATCCATCTGTGCTTTTAAGCTATGAAAGGTTTTTGAATTCAGAGAAAAACAAATGACAAGTCTTTATTGGATATTTTTGGAGAATACAACATATTCTATACCCTGTGCTAACAGGAGTTATGTATTCATGGTGAGGTGTGGGGATGCCCCTTTGTCTTCAGATAAAATACAGTGTGCATTTGCAACACAATTATTTGTAACATTATGATAGAATCACAGGCAGCTCAGATCTGTATTACCAAGCAATACAATCCCTCACTTACTGTATTAATCCATTACTACCCATTTAATGAAATATTTAGTTTCACTTGTATATGCTCCCATTGCCATTTGTTAAAGAAATGTGCTGTGAAGGCTAAAAACACTAGAATACTATTGCAACAATTACATGAATGAATATTGCCCTTTCACTTTTCAGACATAAAAGGTGATTTTACCAACAATAACTTAGTAATTTCCAGTCCTCCACAAGATCAATTTGCTTATCAGGTAAATGTTTAAAATTACTTTGCAATTGCATTTTTAATTAAAAATCACAACAAAGGCTCTTAAAACATTTTAAAATAATAATGCTTTAGGAGATCCATTCTTGTAATTGTATTAAAATAAATTGCATTGCACTTCTAGAATTAATTAGTGAACCTGTCCTCCAGGTGTAATTGCTAATTGTTCAGTTCACAATGATTAATCTGCAGCAACTCAAGATCCTTTACAGAGCTTATAATGCCTACTGGTAAAAAGAATCTCTTCTCTCTCTCTCTGTCTCTCCAAAATCTGTGGTATGGTGGAAGCCTCAGGTCTTGAAATCCTCTATTGCATACATAGATTTAACCTGAGAAACAGATCACTGGTGATACTCTAGATGCTTGAAAGCACCCTGTGGGGCAAACAATGAGGATGCAACCACTTGTGTGATCATTTGGAACTGGTGGGGGTTTTAAGGAGGGGTATGAAACTCTAAAACCACGAAACAGAAACAGGCAGGTCTAACATCCGAGGAACTCTTGTGAATGTGAGAAGAGGCAGCTGTATGGTTGGGACAATTGCTGCTTTCTGTCACCTTGCTGGGGTTTTTAGCCACAGCAGCGGCAGCGAGCAGTCAGCAGCAACCCATTCACAACCATGCCTGCTGTGGATACGTGGAGAGGAAGGATGTAAAGGACTCACTCAGGGTCATGTGAACAGGAGGTGTAGGATAAGGAAGCCTGGAATGGGAAGGCATTTGGTTCCCTGTTTCATTTGGTTAAGGACTATTCAGTACAACAGAAACAACAAATAACAAGGAAAGTGGTAGATTACACACAAACAAACATTAACAAGCAGGTGATAACAGGGACAATAAGACGTGTTTGGTCACTATGGGAACTAATGCCATTAAAGGAACTACTCACAGCCTTGAACAGGTTCACCGTGAATTTTGTCATTGATAAGAAAGGGGAAATGTGTGATTATCATATGTATTATGGTATTTCTGAAGGTGTTTGTGGATAGGATATCAGAAGGCATTTGTGGGATTTTGTATAATTTACAGGAAATTTAGAAGAGGGGACAAAGACTGAGAAAGGGAAGGATGGAGCACAATAAACACCAGAAAATGGAGTCAGGGAGCGAGGGCAAGAAAAAACGGGCAAGTTGCATTTAAATGGGCTGCTTGTGGGTATGCTTCTCTGATCAAACCCTGCACTTAATCATGTCTTTTCTTTCTTCTCTACTAAATCCTTTTCTTAACTACTTCTTTTGGTCCTCTGTCCTATGTGTAGTACTGCTGCAAGGTCTAAGTGCCAGCAACTCCTAAAGATATTACAACTCTCAAGGTCTGCATGTCCAGGAACCAGCAACTCAAGGGAACATGGTGTATCTCTCTTCCTAGTGAAGTTAACCCTGTATGCATGTGTAATTTGCTAGCAAGGTACAACTGGAGCAGCCAGTGAGAGAAGGAGACTTGTATCTGGAAAGACACAAGGGCTGAGTCAGAGGATGGGCAAGGGGCCTGCGGTCCAGCCACGGGCAGAGTTGATGCCAGCAAGGAAGTCCAGCTAACAGACTAGGAAATTCTGATAATATTTGAGGGATCCATGACTGTGGGGGTACACGTGAGAGAAGCTCTCATAGCATCCTTAACAGAACTTTGGAGTTGAACAAAAGAAGTGATTGTTACACTATCAAGAACAAAACAAATCTCACTGAAGTATCCTCTAGGTAGCAATGAAAAACGACATGTACAAGATCAATCAAATTTTACTTTTCAACACTAAATGAAATATTCTTAAAAAGACATGGAAGGAATAAGAATGACATGCTGTGCTCTGGCATGGTACACCCTGGCAGCATGCACTGAAAAGTACATAAAGACCTTGAGTAAGAAACTGTAACTGTCAGACTGATGATGAAACAATGATGATACACTTCCAGAAAAAACATCATTTTAAAATCCACTGACAGATGTTGTAGGAAGTGTTGATATGTAGCATAATTAATGTAGTCTGAAGAAATTGTACTATGGACAGTGATACGTTTATTAAAAGCCACTTGGTGAAGGCTGCTGGAGGCAACTAACTAGAAAGTAACACAGTCCTGGATTATAATATAAAAGTGCAGGCTTTCCTGTAAATAGGTAACAGCAAAACAAGAAAACAATATGTTATTTAATTTTCCTATATGCTGTCTCCAAGTAAGAGACATGCCTTTGCAGGTGCACCTGCAAGTACAAGATGTTGCCAGGGAGAACAGCTTTGTAGAAATGAACACCCTGAACAAATAAGGATTTTGTTCAGAGCAGGGAATGATAAATATTAGGGTGAGGTATTTCTTTGCCCATAGACAATGAGATTTGTACTCTTAGATCTGTTGACCCTAAGGGACTGTGCTCTAAATCAGTAATTTTGAGAAGGCTTTTTTGGCTATAGGATAGTCTTGTCTTTGTCCAAGGGAAGACTGCTTATGCTGAAGTCCATCATGGTTAACATGACAGACAGCAGTTACAACGCTGGAGCAGAATTTTATGACTCCCAGCCAGCGTGTTGGCAGACCTGTCTTATGGAGATAGGGAGAGCCTGGATGTACATGGAAGTCTATAGGCTGATATGAAAGTTAATTTAGCCTGACACCTCTTATTTAGATTTTCAATAGTGACTTTTACATATTTCATTACCTAGAGAATCCCAATGATCTGCCACGGGTTTTGCAGTGAGTTTGGGAGCCAAGACACTGAAATTTCACTAATGCCTTCAATGAGTGTTTGTGCTCAGTAACAGGAAAACATCATAGGCCTACGAATTCCCATGGAACAAATTTTTGTTTTCGACTGGTACCAGCGTCTTTACAAGAGTTACCTGGAAAAACCTCAGGGTAACCTCATCATCTCTAGCAGTCCACAGACCTACATATGGTTTCACACAGAAGACTTGCACAGAAAAATGCCTATGTCCTTTTCAACAGCTGAAACAGCACAGCTTTGCCTTGGGGTGAAGTTACACCACTGTGGAAGGGCCCTACAAAGGTCTAGTTTTCATGTATGAGAGGTTTATGCCAACACACTGCAACACAAAAATAATTAAGAGCACTGCTTTAACAGCATAAATAAAGTGACCTTACTTTTATGTACAGAAGGGTAGATACTAGAGAAACAACACAAATGTCACTTAAAAGACCACTCACTATCAAAGTTCAACAACTAGAAGGGCCAAGCACAGAATAAATGTGCTCTAACTCCAGGTTTGAAACTGCCTGCTTGCACAGCCTTCCTTTTGTTGTATCCTTCACACTATCAGTGACTTAAAAAATCAACATACCTTGACAGTAGAGGTTAAAAGCCAACCTGAACTAAAAGAAAAATTAAGCCATTTTCTTCTCTTAAACGTGAAAACAATAAACTATTTTTTTCATCCAGATCAAACTGAATCATCCTGTAAAATCTCTAGCTACCACTTCAGAGTCATGATTGGATTGGATAACGCTTTTTTAAAAACAGACACCTTAGAGACAACTTGTACCTGGTACAGCCTGCAAAGGAGCATCATATTCCCCCTTTTTTTCTGCTCACGTCTTCCCACAGGACCAGAAGATGTAACGAAAGCCCTTGCTCCTGCCTCGTAACACCCCGATTCCTCTCACAAGGACCAGTTCAGTCCGAGGAATTCTTGTCGTTTACCTATGGTGAGCTCTAGCTAAGCTGCTTCTAGCAGGGCACAGGCATAGAGGCTTCTCAGCAGGGATGCAAACCCTGCCGCTTACGATTCCTGGCTTATCCCTGCAGCCACTCCTCACAGCCCATTTGTGCTCCTCGCTGTGCACCGCCTGCTTTGCTTTATGTCTGTGTATGTTTGTGGTGACAAGCGGATTTATGCGAGAAGTCAAAAAGCCCCCCAGAGCATCAGCTCCACGTCCCACCGCTCTGGCACGCTGCCGGCACCGGCTCACTCTCCAGCTCGACTCACTGTTGGAAACACTTCCTTTCTCCACAACTCCGCGTGCCAACCGCGGCGCTTTGCTACGAGAGAGAAGGACTGGCACCAGTAGGACCAGAAGCACGACTCACGTCCCTGTAACCAGCGGATACGGGGCTGCCCGCGGGTCTCCCCCGAATCCCGCTCCGACAGGCACCCGGCGATGCCGCGCCGGGCCCGGCGCTCCCGGCTGCCGCACACGTGTCCGCCGCTCCTCACCCGCAAGGCGCCAGCTCCGTCCCAGCGTCCGAGCCGGGATCGCGGGGAGCTTGGGGGAGTGGACCGGTGTTCGCACGCCTCCCGCAGCACACTCACCTCCCCGAGCCGGCCCCGCACCCCCGCGGGACGCGGCCATTCCGCCGCCGCACCGCCCCGGCGAGAGGCGGCCCCGGGAGCCGCGCTCCGCCCTGCTCCGCCCCGCTCCGCCCCGCTCCGCCCCGACGGGGAGCGCGGGGCCAGACGGGGCTCGTAGTCTCTTCCCCGGCCGCGGGCGACGAGGGGCGCGGCCGCGCCGAGGCACTACGTTCCCCGGCGTGCAGCGGGACGGGGAATATAAGTGGCTGGCAGCGAGCGCGCCTCAGCCAGTCAGCCCGCCCGAACAATGCCGTCGCCGCTGGGGCTGGGCAGCCGCGGCTGAGCGCGGCGGGAGCAGCCGGGCAGCGGACGCGCCTGCGGCCACCGCCGCTCCCAGCGAAGGGGCTGGCGGGGGGCCGGGCGCTCGCACGCCGCGAGCATGTGGATACCCACGGAGCACGAGAAGTACGGCGTGGGTGAGTGAGAGAGGGCGAGCGGGGCAGCGCGGGGGCGAGAAGCGGTGCTGCCGGCGGGGAGCGCATCCCGGACAGAGGGGCTGCTGCCGCCTCCCGCGGGAGCGAAGGCAGCGCCCTGCGCCTGTGAGTGGCCGCGATGGGGATCGGAGGTCCCGTCGGGGCGGAGAGGAGTGGCCCCTCACCCGGGGGCGCAACAAAGGGCGGCCGATGCCCGAGTCGGTCTCCGGCATCTCCCGCCGCTGCCAGGGGATGGGGCAGGGCAGGTTCCCCATCTCCGAGGCGGGCTCTCGGCTCTACTCGCCGGTGCTGGATGAAAAGGCTGGCGTTTCACGGGAAACAAAACAGCCTTAAAACACATCGCTGGGAACGGCGACCCGGCAGGAGACGGTGTCCGGCGGCGGCCGGGGAGGAGCAGGAGCGGGCATTGTTCGCGCGTCGGAGGTTTTGTCTCTGCTTCAGTGGAAACCAGACAAAGTGTCGCTTGTGGGAGCTGCGCTTCCTTGCCTGTTTGTTCCCCTCTGCCCGGTGCAGGGCTCTGAAGCCCGCGGCTTTGACTTGCGTAGTGATCGGAGAGACTCGCGGTGATTTTATTTTTCTTGGCACCGCCTATTAAAGCCGCCAACACCCGGTGAGCGCTGGCGGCTCGTCCCGGACAATAGCCACCGCTGACACGGGTGTAGCTGAACTGTTGTGCAGACCTGCCGGGGTACTAGTGTTTACGTCGCCTTTGAACGCGGAGTTGTTCGTAGTGGAGAAAAGCGGGAGGAGCGCGCAGCCTTCCTTTGTGTGTGTGTGTAGCAGCGCCGTGGCGAGCCGCAAGCGCGGGGCCGCTTCGTCCCGTCTGGAGTTGAGCCCAGATGTTGTCGTCCATCGAACGCTAAATTATAAAGGTCATCGATGGGATTTATTTTTTTGACTTCTTCATTTGCTGGGTCACAGATGGGTTGCAAGATATTGATTAGTCCTTCCACCCGCCTTTCTTTATGAGGATGGGCAAGAGGCTTAAAAACCACTCCGGGACTCGCTGGGAATGGCATGCTGGATCTAGCAGTCAAGTATTTCAAGCTGCAGCCCTGCTCTCCGTTTATTTCTTGTTTATTTTCATTGTTTAGCATAGTATGCTATTTCACAACAGAAGAACTCCTCCCCTCTGTATGCCCAC
>JAWWEV010000043.1:25835397-25849491 GCA_035583235.1 Hafferia zeledoni
CCCCCCCCCCCCCCCCCCCCCCCCCCGATTTATGAGCCTAAAATCACTATTGAGCATCTTTCCTAATACTGGAAACAAGCAGCGAGAAGCTGTTCCCCCTCTTTGAATAACTGCACTCAGGTTGCTAAACAAATAAGCTTTTCTATGTTTAGTGACCCTTTTCAGGTACCTACACCTAACAGGTGAATCAGTCTCCAGCTCTGTCCTGGTTGCCAGTGGTGGTGTCATTGAAATCTTACTCTCACTAAAGAGATACAGTTGCAATTTCTCAATAGTGAGCTTCCTTTGGATCAACCAGAAAATGTAGGCCACTACAAAGATCCTCTTTATTTGTATAAATATAATATAATCACAAAAATATGCTTATTCTTATTTAAATTCATTCCATGGTTTTCTGTGATTTGGCTTCCAAAGGCTATTCAGGATAGTAACAAAAAGCCTATGTTCAGTTTGGGTCCTCTGTACCCCTAGGATGGGAGTGATATTGCAGTTCCCATGACCACTGCAAAATGTTGAAACACTAACCTAAAATAATTTAATTTTTCTTTTGGACTGCCTTTTATGCTGTGTGCTCACTCACCTGCATGATGAGTGCTGTCTGCAAAATCTTCACACCCAATTACCCTGTAAGCTATTGCACTCTATAACAGTGGTAGGGGAGGCAGGCAAAAGGGTTTTATCTTGCTGTGCAACTATTTAAACTTTATATAAAGTGAATCTCATAAATCAGCTTGCATTTTGCACCACAGACCAGCTTATGTACATTTTTTTTACTGATAGGATTATTATGTTTTCAAACAGCTATATTAATACTGATGTGTTTATCTGCTCTTGTAAAATGGTTGCATTAGAAAACCCCTCGGAGAATCCTGATTAGTTGTACCAAGCATATGTATCCTTTATACAAAAGAGCTCAGGGCTTACATCAACATCAGACCTCATCTGCATTTTCAGTCTGAATTTTGCAGCACATGCTGTGTGCTGCACATTTTGACTGTGATATGCCAAAATGGATGAATAACCAGGCAACAGCCACTTGGTTACACTGAAGGGTTACTGGTAACCAGGTGGTTGCTGACTTGCACAAACTGACTGATTCCCAGTTTGAGGGGTAGTTAATATGAGTTACAATCTTCTTTTCAAATTTTTAACTTCTGCCTGATAACCACTGATTATATCTATTTGATTTTTACTGAGCAGATTGCTTAGTTCATTTACTAGTAGGCAGAAACACTGCTGGTTTGTTTCATGGTAGACATTCATGCTGCTGTAAGAAGAACATCAGTACACTTACATGTGACACCTTTTATAGTACAGTTATGTGTTTTTTTTGTTTCTGAGGCTATAGATTTTGTCAGTTATAGTGTATTATCTCTCAGGATGCTAAAGGTGAATTAAGCACTGGAATATTTCTGGTTCTGAGAAAGTTTGCTTTGTCTGGGGTTTGCTATCTTTTATTTTCTGATCAGAAGGTTAAACTTCTATATTTTACTTTGAAATTCCTTATGTTCTGAGTCATGCCTTCAGCTGTTGTGTCAAACTAGTGATAGCATTGCACAAAGGATCCAGTGGTCAGTTGTGTGGAGTATTTAGCATGAAGTATGCTGATGAAAGGGTAGGAGAGTTAAGATTTTTTGCTGTTAATAGTCTTTAACTCTGGTAGATGTCAAATGAAGTTGACTTACAAAAGTCATGTATGCTGCTTCATGTGAATTCAGAACCTAAGAGAATCACAGATTTTTTTAGGTTGGAAAAGACCTCATAGGTAGTAGAGTCTAACTTTTGACAAATATTATTTATAACAAACCCCAAACCTGTTGTTAAAATGAGTCATTTAAGACTGTATAGCTTTGGATGCTCTGCAGGCAGCAAACTGGTAAAGTGACTTTTACTGGTTGGTGCAAACTGGGAACTTTTATCTCTAATAAATAAATCACAGGACTACATAATTATTTTGCAGATGCTGTTTGGAGTAAAGATACAAGTTCTGTTTAATCCTCTATATTCAGGCTATCTTTTTTTTTTTTTTTCTTTTTGTCTCACCAGGTCTGCATACTACCATATCATCTGATTTCTTTCATTTACCTGAATCTGTACGGATTCAGTTAGGTTTTCTGGAGTGTAGGTGATTCACCTTTTTTTATGGAGTACAAAGCATTTCTCTGGAAGGCATTTTTTACATTAGGGTGTAAAGATCAATTAAGGAGACAAAAAACAATTGTTGAACGCATAATCTAATTTATAAGCAGAATGGTATTCCAGATGCTGAAGTAATTCTGTACAGCAAAATGTACCATTTTAACTCAGATAAGTTTAAATAGTGCTTGATATTTTTAGTGTGGTTAAGCCATAAGTGTGCTTTTCTAGGGGAGGTGTGAGGTTTGGCCATCTTCTAGTTTATAGATGGAGGAATGTAAGGATCAAATGATTTTGTGCTGAGTTTTATAGGAAGAAAAACACAGGAGTGTATTAGTTGATCACAGGAGCACTATTGACTTGCACATGGATAAAAGCCTAAATCAATTGGCTTGCATCCTTTTCTGAGCTGCAGCCAAACTAGTCTTTCTAGCAGTCCTGTTGAAAGATAGCTAACATATCCTTATCTTCATGCTGCAATACTTCTTTTTACCGTGAACTAACTTTACTGTAATTGAACTTGGTTTGTTTAGCTTAGCAGTACTGTCAATAACAGGCTAGACTTCTAATATGTCTTGTTTAACATAAACCCTTCATCAGTCTTTCTTGGGTGCTTCTCAAAAAGTAAAAATGAAGCCTTCAATCAAGCCTTATTTCCTTTGTTCTCCTCCATTAATCTTGCTTCACATTTCTATGTGTAATTCACTTTGTATTTCTGTCTTAGACTAATATGATCACTAATAATGAGCTATATCCAGGACTTCTGTCATGCAGTCTAAATAACTGTTTAGAGGTGAGACAAGGCAAAATGTGATATATTTGTGGGTTCATTTGGATGGTCTTTGCTTTCTATTTCCAGCTTGTAGCCATTTGTGGGGCTGGTCACCTGCAAGCAGGTAAAGGGGTACTATGGAGCACCAAGGGTGAGTCTGGCAGTGTACTGGTGCTTCCTCTGCCTCACTGGGACAATGGGAGCCCGTTCTTATTTTATGAAATATTCCCTGAGTTTTAGCTCTCTGAGATAGCAAAGACCCACACATTTTCTATAGGAGCATTTTTGATATGACATATGTGTCATGGAGGCTTTTATATCAGTTTAGGATGTCAGTCAATTAAAGATGATATTTTCCTAGTCTTTTATATAAGAAGTAACTTTCAATATCTTTTAAAAATGGAGTTAACTCAGAGCTTTTGGACACAAAAAAAAAATCACTTGTATTCTCTTGGAATAGGCCAAATATGAAGTTTGAGATTTTTTAAATGATTTTTGAACGTAAGAGTAGTCTTAAGATAAGCAAGTGTTGTTAAAGTGGGGAAATTTTGTTAAAGTAAGACTAAATCAAGATTTTAAAATGGTTTCTAAATACCTGTCTCCAAAAATCTGGAGTCTTTAGTATGATTATGTGGTGTTTGGAATGTCTTCATCTCCAAAGCACAACTCAGAGCTGGCTGGTTCATTAACACCTTACACAATGCCCTTCAGAGATCTCATTTTTCCCATTCACTACCTAACTGAGGAAGATTTTCGAAGTCTAATGGTACTTCGTGGTTAGCCTTAGACTGATTACACTGTTTTTCCTTCCTCTTGCACTGTACTGAGGGTTTTTACCACTATTCTCAGTGTTGGACTTGTGAGGCTGCTAGCTGGGCTGGATTTATCCAAAAGGTGATGGAGCAATGGTGAGTTAAATGACTTAAGGTGTGAGGGTGGGAACGTGTTCTCCCTGCGGAAAGGAAGAATGCTTTTTTTGTTATCTAACATAGGCTAATGTAATCTGCGATTGCTTCTGGGAACTCAGGAAGCATGTGATGAAGTCACTAATTTCTCTGTCAAGGAAGCTATAATTGGTTATTTGACTCCTACCATGCACATATCAGCAACTTTTTGCACTGCTACAAAAATGTCTGCCATTGACTCATCTCTTTACTTCCCTAATCTGCACCCCAGAAAGGAAACTTCAGAATAAAATATGGCTGCATGTTTACAGCCTGGTTCAATGTTGTCTATGACATTCCATAGTTTTCAGTTCATTTCTGAGCGTAATTGGTTGTGTAGGTTTTGGTCCATGAAGTTCTCTGTAATTTGAGTCTTGGGACCTGGGAAAGTCCTGAGAAGAGCATTTGTAACACTTGAATGTATTCAGCAACTGAGACAAGGCACTTTCAGCATATGGTTCAAACCCCTGGGAGATGCATTGCTTCATTTCTTTCAGTTTAGAGAGACTTTAAGTACTGTCTGTTGGTGTCTGGGGTGTGTGTGTTTTTAACTACTGAATTTGTAGTTGGTTCTGTGAAGGTATAGAGGAATAAACTAGATAACCTCCCAAAGTCCTTTCAAGTCTGTCTTTGTGGTTCTGCACAGAAGAGTTGAAATGGGAAGGTTTTGCTTAATTCTCAATCTGGAATTTCTTTTGTTACTGTAGGTTTTGGGGTTTTTTTTAATGTAACTCTGTATGTCATTGAGTAACCTTTGGTTTTGCTTCTCTTCTTGTTCTTGCTATCTGTCTGTGAGGAGCTGGGCAGATGGCCTTTGAGGTGACCATTGTCCCCTTCCCAGTGATTTGGAAGCTAGGTAACTAAAAAGGGCATTATCCTTCAGGTTATTTATTAGTCACATGCATTCATTTGCCCTAAATGTCTCTAACATTATGTAACACAAAGGATCAATTTTTATTTTTTCCCCTGAAATCAATAGAAATATAGAAAAATGTTTAGAAAGAGTTTTGAGAGATTGAATTTGTGCTGCTTTCTCAAGGCCAAGTCAACTCTAACTCTCGCTTCTGAAAGATATTTGCAACATGTTTTTTAAAATGCTGATAACAGGACATCTGCAACTTCTGTAATGAGTGCTTAGTAATCTAGCAATCTCTCTACTAGTCAGTGTTTAGCACGGGAGTAACTTTCATCTTGCATGTATCATTATGTGTGTGAAGACTTGCCAAGGCTGCCTCCTTTTTCTTGTATGAAATGCATTCAGTTATTTCATCCTTTCCTTGTAGGTGGTATGTTCTTATGTTTGACCAATTGATCTATATTTAAAACTAGACTGGAAATTTTTATCAGGCAAAGCAGGAGAATCTTAGTGTGTGCTTTAGGCAACGTGTCTTGTGTACTTGTCATTCTTGGTGTGACGTTTGTTCCTTTTGCAATAGTGTTGCATTGACTCCTGCTCCGCTTGGAACTGCTAATCAGTCCTTCAGATCCTTTTCGAGAGTGCAGTTGTCTCGACAGTCACTCTCCCATCCTGTATTTGTCAGCTGAAGATTTCTGCTTATGTGACCTTAGTGAATGGCACCTCTCTTCGATATATTTATCCCGTCTGTCAGCCACGCTGACTCCCAAATTTCCTTTCTCACATATGCCTGTTGGAAGCACCTTGTCTGACAGCTTTGAGAGATGCAATTTAGGAACTGTATTTCCAGCAGCAGCAGAGCTTGTTAAGAATAGCAGTGCATGATCAGCAACCAAAGACACTTGGATGCCACAATGATTTGCCATTAGTTTGCATTTGTATGTTTAAAGGAATGTATTTCTTAGATCTTTACAGTGACAAGAGACTGAAGTGATAGCTGCTTGCAGTTTCTCTTCATAGTGCATGTTTCTAGTTACTCAGAATTTATGTTCCCAGTTCGGTAGCTTAAAGATGATATGATAACTTGTCAACTTTGCATTTTTGGGCACCTGAAATGTTTGTTTTAAAATAATGCTGATCACACTTCCAGATGCTCAAGGGTGAATAGCAGAGCTGCGAACAGTGCAGCTCTGAAAGTCACCTGTGCTGTAGGGACAAAGAAAGAAGCTTGGATTTTGCAATCTGTCATGCATTGTACTTGCTGGTTTTTTGTTGTTTTGAGTAAGAAAATAGGATAAAATCTAATCAGTTTTGCAGTATTAAAAACCCAGTAGTCTTATTGTGGGATGAGGCAAAAAAAAAATGCTTGTGTGCTCTGGAAGGAGAGCTAATATAAGGAAAAAAATCCTTGCTGATATTGATTGTACCTTTCATCTTTTTCCAGTTAAGGAGCCAAGTCAATTTATTTTTTTGGATTCATATGCAATTATTTATCTACTTTAATAGTAACAGCTGAAGTTATTACAACTGAAAGTGAGCCAAGTCTGTTTATTCAGGTCTCTAGTATACAGAGTTTTGTTTTGATAGCTTGTGTGTAGAAAAAAATTCACAATAAGGCATTTGAAGAATAACTTAAATTTGTTTCAGTTTTGCTTTCTGTATTACTGGATTTCAAGTGTGTGTTTGTCCTTTCAGGGCTCTGGAAGTAGGTGGTGGCTGGTTTCACGCAGTTGGTAGCTAAATGATGTACTTGTTCAGCTCTTTCTGCAGCAATGAAGAAACTCAGTGCCCTTTGAAATCCGTTGCTGGGGATTTCTTGCTTATTGTTGTTTGCACTGAACTTAGGATTTCTGAGTTTTATTTAGAAATGCAAAATGATATCTTAACTATAAAGGTGTGTACTGGCACACCTTCCTGAATAATTTTTGTGGAGTGAGTGGGAATCTATATATGCTGTGAATAAGAGTAAAGCACTAACTCTTCTGTAACAGAAATTACAGAATTCTGTTTAGTTACTTTTAGAACAAGGCATTTTCTTCTACTATTATAAATCATTTACCATGTAATAGGGTAATGCTTTATTTCTTTTTTTTTGAAACTCTTTGAAATTAGAGGTTACAGTCAGAAAGGAAATGACTACTCCATAAAGCCTTAGTTTAACTTTTCTCCAGAGTAGTATAATGAGGTAAATATGTACGAAGCGTTGAGCGGGTTGGGACAGGACACACCATTACTTCTCATACATTTTGTTACATGAGCTAAATGCAAGGTGAATGCAAAATTTGTATTATTTCATTATTGTATTATAGAAACTGCAATGGGTAACAGCTTGATTCTTAATCAAGCAGGAGTCATGTCATGGACTGTGTAAGTCTGCAGTAGTTGTATTTACATGAAGTAGCATTCATACTTCGGTAGATAATGTTACCCATAAAATAAAGACTATTTTTTTTCCTGAGGAAAAGCTCTGTATAAAGATAGCTGTTGGCTTTTAAGTGTACTGTCTTATCTTTTGGAGAAAAATGTAGCATTGGGTTAGTTGAATGTCATCAGAGGTAACAGTATGAACCACCGAATCCATAGGTACAGCTATGTGGTACCCTGTCCCTAAGTACAACTGTGAGGTAAACTGTCTGAAACTAAGTGGTAGAGACGTGGCCACAGGTTGTAAATAGTAATTACTGTTATGTTTTTTCGTAAGTGATAGTGATAGTTTTGGTAAGAAATAAAGTTGGGTAATATATTGTAGCTTGAAAGGATATGCCTCTTTTCCTAGGTTGCATGGTTCCTTTCTTCACATCTGTAGTAGGCCTGTTAGTACAGAGAGGATACAGAGCTTGATACAGTTTCTCTTTGCGTATGCTTTAGAAGTGCTCCTGCTGTTAAGGTTGTTTCTCCTCTTACTTATGATAAAGAAGAAATCTGAGCACGTATTTTTGAAACAATTTCATGGACAGCAGTTGGCAGAGTTATTCATGGTTAATAGTGGAAACTTCTTAAACATCCTTCACTTATCTGTTTCTTCCTTGTTCCTTTGCATTCTTCCCCTGCCCCCAGCTTCCTTCCTTTTTTTATTTCGTCTGTAAAAAAGGACAAAAAAAGAGGAAATCCTAAGGTGGAAAACAGAAGATCCCTATTTTGTTTCAGTGTAAGAGAGCACGTGTCAGTTCTATACAGGGTTCATTAGTGCTCTTCCTCAACCCACCCTAGCAGGAAAAAAAAAAAAAATCAGCTAATTATAACTCAGGCCAAAATAATATTGCTTAATGAGATCCTCTCTTCTGTTTGGAATAACAAGACCTGAAAGCTTTTTCTGATTGGACCAAATGTAGTTCTGACTGCTCAGCTGTGTTGAGCAAATGGGCTTGTTCCTATTGATCCCCAGGTTAAACAGGTGAAGTAAGGGTGGAGATATCTGCCTGCACATATCTACCAGTTATATTTGTCTTGGTAAAGCACGTCAGTAGCAAGCATCTCAAGTTAGAGATTCTCCAGTTGCTTCCATTAATGGAAAGCTAAATTCAATCACTTAAAAAGTATTTTTGTTCTTTCTTTTTGCAAATTTCATTAGAAGAATACAGACTTTTATATGGAAAAGACAACAGAGAAGTTATGCTTTTTGCAATGATTTAATTATCCAAAGACTTTGAACAATTTCTTTCCACCGATTAATTGAAAAAGCATAGTAAGATGCTGGAATAGGTAAAATATAAGAATAATCAGTATTTTTCCATGAAAGTGTATAGTGTTGTTTTATGTGAGGCAGCTGTTGGTTTTATGGTTTAATCTTCTTTGGAAATAGTGTTTGGAGATGGGGCATGGTGTAAGCAATATTCAGAGGAATCTGAGATAATGGAGTCTCTGCCTTCACAGACAGGGTGATGTGGAAATCACTTATTCCATCGTTACCTGCAGCATTTTATCTTTTAAGCTGCTGTCAGTGGTTGCTTCTGAAAAATACTGTTTGTTTATTTTTGTTTGTTTGTTTTAATATGAATAGTAGCTTTAGCTCAATCTGAGCAATTACCATGTGCTTTAAGAAGTAATATTTAAAACTTGTTCCCGCGATGAAAAGCCGTGGCTTCCTGGTGGCATGAAGGATGAGTGGTGTCAGTCTTGCTACTGCTACCTGTCTGTTGTTCAGTGTTTGACTGCATACACTGCTTTTGTGTCTTCAAGCTTAAGTGTAGTCTTGTTTGTTTACATTCAGAAAATTCCAAGGGAAGTCTTTAAGACTGAAAATCGTTTGGCTTTAATGTATTTGCATGCAAAGGAAAGCGTTTCTTTGTTTTACTTCTGCAAAGACTTAGTTCTACCAAATAGGTTGGGGTTTGAATAGCAATGCCTCTAAAACGTATATTTAATAGGTATATTAAGTAACACAAATTTTAGAGATGGCTGAGATAAAATACAGAAGTTAGGTATCTGTTAAGCAGGCAAAATTATGTGATTCCCTCTTTTCTCAATCTAACCTGAAAAATGTAACCTAGTAGGTAGGAAAAGTGCAGCTGCAATGTTAGACAAATTGCATTGGTTTTCATCATGATTCTTACAAAGGTATGTTTTGGGTTTGTATTGATAAATATTGCTTCTAGCTCTCTTTGAGCAGCCAGTTAACATCATCAGAATTGAGATGTAAATGTGGTTGTAGAGCTGATAGAGATCTGAGGTCCTTGTTGGAGTGCTTTGCCTCTTTGAGTTCCTCAGCAAAATAATGACCAGTTAGAAAGGGACAGGAGTGCTGGGGGCATGCCTGCTTTTAGAGAAGCAAAGGTCCAGAATAAACTTACTTAGCTGATAGGTATTGAATGGACTCTTGAACTAGCAAGTTAACATCTTTTGGTTAGAATATGAAGTGGATTTATTGTTTGAAGAAGTGTCATAGGTTTGGCTTTTTAATGACCTCTGTATGTTTTTACCTACCTTATACAAAACCTCAAAAGCACTCTGCAGACTACAAATAGCAGGTTTTATGGAGTTTGTGTAGGACAGGAATACGCACAGCTACAGTACCATATGCTAAAGTAATCCAGGAAACTCAGAATAGCATATTGTCTTGAGTATATGTGTGTGGGAAAACTTTGGCGAGCAGAATGTGATTGTCTGGGGACCAGCATGACCGTGTCCAGGCCAGGCCAGCTCTGATGCTCACGCAGCTCTGGCCATGTGCTTCCCGCTACTCCCTTGTAACAGCTTCTGTGATGAAGAGTTGAGTAGAGCTAATCTGGCTGAAAACTAATCACGAATTTGGCAGGGAGGGATTTCTACTGTATCAGCACCTCTAGCTGGGTTGGGATTGTCTGCCAAAGTGTGTGTGCCAGCATGGGGGAGGTGAGGGAGGGTGCAGCTGGGAGTGCAGGACATGGCGGGACCCCAGCGCTCTGCATGAGCCTGCAGGCACATCAGATGAGGTGCAGTAGAAAGCTATAGCCTGATGAGAAATTTAGTTGGCCTGTCAAGAATATATGACTGTTTTCATGGGGCAGGAACAATAACAAACTGAAATATAGTTTGTCTATCTTCTTATCCAGCTGTTTGGTCTGGATTCGTGTGTGTTCTATTTTCTGAACCCACTGTTAGTTATACAACTCTTATAAATTCTAGGTTACTGCCATGCTAGTCAAAGTGCTCAGATTAGGAATATGTCTAAACAGCACTAGCAAGTAGGAGCAAGTGCTTTCCCATTCCTGAGGCTACTTAGTAAGCAATTATCTGTCTTTGCAATGTCACGCTTGTCTTCATATGCAACAAGCAGAACTGTCCATGCACACATTTTGGACATTAAGTTGGGATTGATTTTTGTCAACTCTTAGCAGACTGCTAAAATAGTTTGAGTTTAGAAGCTAAAAACTTTAAAGGTATACTCTCATTTCTGTGGATGTAAAATTTGTCAAATTTTGCCATGGAGCAAACTATTGGAAAAACAGAACAGTAACAAAACCAAGAACTGGTAACTGTACAGCAGGAGTCCAGTGGGGGATGTAAATAACAAAATAAAATAAAATTAGCACAGATGTCATACCTCAAACATCCTTTTGAGAGGACTGTGTCATAGTGCTGCACATAGAATTTAAATAGGTAAACTTTAAGTCTTTTCAATATTGTAATATAGGAAAGAAAACTAAACATTTCTGCCTGATAAAATCAAAATATATATTTAATAATGATGACATGTAATGTAGCTGACATGAGAACTTGAATACCCTCAGTTTAATGAGAACTGCTGCTTCTCATAAAATGTAGGCTCTTAAGCATTGCCATCGCCTCTTCAGGCAGGATAGTTCTGGGGATAAATTTGAGGAAAATGTTGGAAGGAAAGGCTCAAGCTATCTCTACTAGTCTTATCCTATTTCTTCTTTGCTGTGGATACATCCGTGACAGCTCTCCTGGAAGCTGTCAGTGGAGTGCCTGGGCATTCTGCACTGCCACAGTTGTGTTCTCTTCTGGCTCTTGTCCCTCATCACCCAGCTCCTTAATCTCACTTCTATCAGTTTTTTAGGTCTGAAAACTACAACTCAAACTTAGAGAAAGTACTCTTTTGGTAATTGTTTGTTTTGTACCAAAGTACGTTTTGAATGCATAACATGCACCTTCAGCACAGGAGGACTTGTTCAACTTGCCTGTGATCTATGGGGATACCAGACTTATTAATGTCTGTTAAATGTGAAACAGCATCCTTACTACTTCTGTTATGGTAGCTATAATGCTAGAGCATGAATAATGCCATATTGGAGGCATTTTTTTGGGTGTCTTCTCCTCTTCTAAATTAAACTAGTTATGAACTGACCTTTACTGTGTTCAAAGCATTTTTTAAATCTAAAATGCCCTCTGGGAGTGTGTGGTAGGTGTGCTTGATGTACAGAAATATATGAGAATAGGAACTGGAATGTGATGCGTAACCCGTGTATGTATTTTTTTCCAAATTATCTGAAGTTGACAGTCACCTTGCTTGTGATGCTTCAATTACTTAGTGTGTTTTCAACCAGATTTCACAGAAGGTTTCAAATTTCTGTGTCCCTGTGTTTTGGGTTAGTGTGGCCAGGTTTTGGTAGCAGAGGGGTTACAAGGGTGGCTTCTGTGAGAAGCTGCCAGAAGCTCCCCCTGTGTCTGACAGAGCCAATACCAGCTGGCTTGAGAGTGGACCTGCTGATGGCCAAGGTCAAACCAATCATGAATGATGGTAACATCTCTACAATAACTTCTCCCCCCCACCCCCCTTCTTAGATGTGTTATTGCGCAGATGAAATTACATCCAGAGAAGAGTGGAATGGGAATAAGTGAGAGGAGCAACTATGCAGACACCAAGGTCAGTGGAGAAGGGGCAGGAGGTGCTTCAGTCACTGGAGCTGAGGTTCCCCTGTAGCACAGACCATGGTGAGGCAGCTGTGCCCCTTCAGCCCATGGAGGACCATGGGGGTGCAGAGATCCACCTGCAGCCCATGGAGGACCCCAGGCCAGAGCAGGTGAATGCCTGAGAGAGGGCTGTGAACCTGTGGGAAACCCATGTTGGAGAAGGCTTCTGGCAGGAGCCTGTAGACCTGTGGAGAGACAAGTCCACGCTGGAGCAGGTTTCCTGGTAAGACTTGTGACCAGCCATGTGGGGGACCCACACTGGGGCAGTCTGTGCTTGAAGAAAGAGTGACCCACACTGCAGCAGTTTGTAAGAACTGTTGCCTGCGGGATGGACTCATGTTTGAGAAGCTCATGGAGAACTGTCTCTTGTGGCAGGGACCCCATGCTGGAGCAGGGAGAGGACTCCTCCTGAGCAGTGGCAGAAACACTGTGATGAACTGACTGTAACCCCCATTCCCTGTCTCCCTGTGCTGCTGGTGGGAAGGAGGTAGAGCTCAGGAAGGAGGGAGAGGTGGAAGGAATGTGTTTTTAAGACTTATTGAACTTCTTATTATTCTGCTCTGAGTTTGTTAGTAACAAACCCTCAATTACCCTCAATTTGAGTATTTTTTGCCCATGATGCTATTTGCTGATTGATCTCATCCAGTCCTTATCTCAACCCATGAACCATTTGTTTTATTTTCTCTTCCCTGTCTAGTTGTGGAGGGGAGTGTTAGAATGGCTTTGGTGGGTGTGTGGCATCCACCCGGAATCAACCTGCTACACCCTGCTGTTCTGCCCTACCACAATGAACTGGGAGTTGAAGGGGAGAAAAAAGAGCTATCATGTGTTTGCTATTCTTTGGGATGGCTTAGATCCAGGATTCTGTTTATAAAGAGTTCCACAGCATGATCTTAAAATATGTAACTTGTCTGAAAATGTCAGTATTTATGTTTCCTCTGAAGTCTTCATTGAACTACCTTTAAAATTTAAGGCTCAAATAGTTATGAAGCATCAGTATTCTGTTGCTTTTGGCAAAGATAGTTTAGATAACCCTTAGCCTTCACATCTGTGTACATGCTACTTGAGGCTTAGATGTGTGTGGTTTTGTGGTTTTTTCTTTCTTCTTTTTTTTTTTTTTTTATATGCAATATCAGTTTGCAAAAGGAAGTATTTGAGTGATATCTTGTATGAAAGGTTAGATAGGAAATCAGTGTAATGATAAAATACCAAAGCGATTTGAAAAAGGATAGTTTGGTCTCCTCAAATCTATATTTAATTGAAAGCTGCATAGGCAGGTCTGTCTTTTTAGTTCCAAAGTTTGGAAACTAGGTAATTCCATCATGCAGTCATTTTTCTTCCTCTGTAGAGGACTTTAGCTCCAGAAATTTGTCAGTGCGTAGTTCAGCCATAAAATACTTAGACTTTTTCCTAGTTTCAGTTATTATGTACTAGCTACAAAGAAATTTGTGTTCTGTATGGATGTTGACTTAATGAGTGAAGACATTCCTGCTGCCTGTGGCATGTTGTGCGGGCCCTGGGGAGATGAGAGGAATGCTGCGGCTTCAGATAGTGCACTGAAACACTGACACTGCTAGTGTAAAGTGTTGCAGAACATAAACAGTGTAGCATACCTGATATAAATACCTCAAATTCCCCAAGTTCAGAGATGGAGCAGGATTTCATAGAATTTGCTTTGTAATCTCATGTCAAGCTCTCTTCAAGGCAGCATTATACAGTCATGTGTGAGTGGGTGAATAGCAAGCACTTGGCAGGCTTTTCTGGCACTTGGCTCTTCTAACATCTACAATAATGACTTAGAACCAGAACTTCTATCCTTCCCCCTACTTAAATTATCCATGTGCTTCTCCCAGATAACACGATGCTTTCTATGCTTTCTGTACAATGTTACTTTCAGGTGAAATTAGCTTATTTTTCTGATAATATGAAAGAAATTTATGTGTACAGTGATGTGAAGATTCTATCTATCTATCTATCTATCTATCTATCTATCTATCTATCTATCTATCTATCTATCTATCTATCTATCTATC
>JAWWEV010000043.1:25851215-25867648 GCA_035583235.1 Hafferia zeledoni
TCTAGAGTAAGCCTCTGGGTTGCTGGCAGGCACTCTTAGTTAGAAAACAGGATGAGTGTGTGTGTAAGTACATGTGTACCAGTCCTGCTCAAAATACCATCACAAAGAGCTGTTGCAGAGAACAATAGGAGCTGAACTAGTATTATCATGAACTGTGCAGCAGAAGTATGATGAATGCACATAATGTTTGTGTAGTTGTCTTTTTTATTCATGATAATAAATGTTTCATAATAAGTAATTATATTTAAATGTTTTAAATGCCTATTCTTACATAGTTCACTTTTGAAATCTAAAATGTGTGTTTGAAAGTGCTTTCTGTTTTCTTATCACAAATTTGATTTAAGTATTCAAGTAATGCAGCTGTGTGTGTTGTGGAAGACACTGGTGACCTTACTAAAGACTGAATTCAGGCCATTCGGCTACCATCCAAATGCTCTGCCAGCTTAGCTACTTGACCACCTGCTTCTGTTTTTTCCATTCCCTTTGTAAATGTAGGTTTTGTTCATTTTCTGGCATCTCAGCATTGCCTTTCATAAAAATAAATTAAATTGTGTGGGTAAGGTCTGTGCTGTGGACTGCTTGGGTGTCTTTGTGATTCTTGTAGTTATTTAAATTTTCATCAGCCATTCAGGCACGGGCTTGTTGAAAAAGAACAGAGGATGATGGCTTCTGCTCCTCCATGCTTGCTTTCCCCAACCAGGCTCATAGACTTGAAATTGCAAGACACAAGGGCAGCTGAGTAGTTCTGTTCAGTCATGCTGTAGCTTTCCTGCTCTACATGAGCTTGGTGGTTATCCCCAATGGGAAACATCCAGGTAGTACTGATGTGCTGTTGGGGTGTGATAGTATTCCTTAAAGTGTCAAAACATGGAGCTTAAGTTCTTTGTCCTTGTTCTTATCTTTTCAATGTGAAAAATTGAAGAAGGAAACACAGGTCATAAATAAGACTTGGAGACATAATGGTAAATGATTTTGAGTACAAATCCCTTAATAGCCCAGTGTGTCTGGAGTGCAGAATTGCGAGTCTTCATGATGAGTTATGTTCTCATATCTACTACTGATTTGCTCACTGACTATGTCCAAGTGACCTCAGTGCCTGGTTTGTAAAGCAGCATGCTGAAAAGCAGGCTATCACTTCTGACCGAAAGCTTGTGTACTTGTATCCTCTGACATAGCTGAGATAGTTCAGTAGTTACGTCGGTGATTGGTTGATGGAAACTAAAGTAGAAATGGATGTCTGTTCTGCTACTTCTCACTGTGTGAAATACTGCTGTTGGTTTCTAAAGTTTGTCCCATTTTTGTAAACAGCTAGAAACACAATATTGAGGCACTAAATTTTAAACTAGAAAAATCATAAACTACTTCTCATTTGATATGAATGCCAATGATTTTTTTTTAATGTTTTACTTGAAAAAAAAAATTGTATCCATTGTGGAAAAAGTTGTTTTCGTGTTTGTTTCTGTTACATTCTGTAATACCTGCAATAAATGGCATTATTCAAAAGGGGGCTTGACTACCTGGACAGTCTTCTGCTGGTGGTTTAGGCAGAAGAAGAAAGTGGACCAAGCAGGCACTGCCTGTGGATCTGATCTAAATATAGTTAGCTATGCAGGTACTTGCAGCATTGGCTGGATGAGTGTGGTGTTGTGATCTGGCTGTATTTCTTGTTAGACAGATTACAGTGATTTGTCAATGCTGAAGTAGGAACTTTGGCTTGTGAGAGAGTCTATTAAGAGGTTTGAAAGCCTGTATGTTCCAGCATTTGAAGAAGTACCTGTTGTGTTAAGATCATGGGCTTTGCCATCAGGATGTGGTTGTGAGAGACCACTGTGAGATGTTGGGGGGGACTGCGTGAGGTCTGTGTGGGCATGGGGTTCAGAAGTTTGCTGGATTGCCGCCATGGTGTCTGGAGGTCCCTCTCACATTCCAGAGAATTGTCATGAGTCTCCCAGTTAAATGTGAGTCAGTGCTAAGTTGTCAAGAAACTTAACTTCCTCTAAGCTGTCATGTTATAGACACTTCAACAGAAATATTATGAATTCTTTAGGTGCAACTTACTGGTTTTGATAATTTATTTAACAGAACTGGAATACTTGAGCTCCCATTTTTAAGCTTTCTACGGTAAATGTTTATGTTCTCTTTTGATTTTCATCTGTTGGGTACAAAAGATGACCTTTAGAGATGGTGTTTCTTCGCTCTTGTTTTCCTCTGCTGCCTTGTAAAAGAATCTACCACAGAACAAGCCCACAAAGCAAGATGATGAAACTTTGTTGAAAAAAACAAAACCAAACCAAAACTGCATAAAAGATTCCTAAAACAAAATACAAACCAGTCCAAATTCTACCAATTAGTATCTCATATTCTGCTTTCAGCATGTTATAAAGACAATGCAATTAAGCAATACACATGGGAACAATTTTCTTTAGTTACTGGTGAGCATTCAGAGTTAGGTGTGGAGATAAATGTCTGGCTTAGTGTCATCTCATATAGGGGAAGCTTCCTGTTGTTGTGTCCTGTTTATAGAGTTTGCTTCCCAAGTGGCAAGATACTGTATATTATAAAGATTGGTTAAGGAACAGCAAGTGGTACAAAGAGGTAATGTTTTCTTGTCTTGTCTTGTGTAAATTGCATGCTGTCACCTGGTGTTTTCCTGTGTGTCAAATGGAGATTATTTTTTTCTGTTTACAGTGGTGTACAGGCAAATAGTGGATTGCTATATGACAGCAACATGACAATGCAAGTTTGAAGTACTAGTATCTGTATTAAGATAACAGCTCCTCTTGAAATATCCTAAAGAGAGCATTGCTAGAGCATCCAAACTCCCTAGAGATTTATTTGTTTTCTTTTTTAACTGACTGTATACTCAGCATACGTGGGATTTAGCCTGGATAGATTTTGACATGTATCTGATATGAAGAGTTAAAAAAGGTGATGAGGAAAACTAGTGTTTTGTTTTCATTTTGTAATTGGAAGTGATCAACATAAAGCCCTGTTATGTTTTGTGGCTAAATTTAAGGCCTTATTTCTCAGAAGAAATGCATAAAACTGGAAATTCTGTTATGCAATGTACAGTTTTTTGTTTTATTTTCTTTTAACCTTTTCAGTTTTAGGCATTTGGACAAGAGATGCTATCAATGTCAAAAGCAATTAGGTATAGTAACAGTTGGATTGAGAACTGACCATTTGTATGCCCTCCTTGTTAGGTTGCTAAAAGAAGAAACAGGGTCAATATTCTCTCTGCTGTTCTTCAGACACTGCTAAGGAAGAAGGACTGAGACTTACTCTGGCCTAAAGGTTTGACAGCTAACTTTGTTATGCCACACTGAACATGATGTGAATGTGCTATACATAAGCTATTGATAATTTTTGTGTAGTCTGGAGAGAGAGTGGTCTTGGTTCTCAAGTTGTTGTCGCTGGTAGAGTCTTGAGAGCGTGAATAAATCATCATTGAATTAGTTTTGCTGTGACAAATCATATTCATTGTGAACATTGCAGGGGGGGTGCATTGAGTTTGTGTGGACAGGTTTTCATAGCAGGAGGGCTACAGGGGCAGCTTGTTGAGAAGCTTCCAGAAGCTTCCCCTGTGTCTGTCAGAGCCAATGCCAGCTGGCTCCAAGGCGGACCCATTGCTGGCAAAGGCTGAGCCTATGAGTGGTGGTGGTGGCGGCACCTCTGGAATAATGTATTAAGAAAGGGAAAAAGTTAGTCTGATAGCAGCTGCAGCGAGAGAGGCGTGAGACTGAGAGGAACAGCTCTGCAAACATCAGGGTCAGTGAAGAAGGGGCAAGAGCCTCCAGGTGCCGGAGCAGGTTCCATTGCAGGTAATGGCGCAGACCGTGTTGAGTCAGCTGTGCCCCTGCAGCCCATGGAGGTGCAGAGATCCACCTGCAGCCTATGGAGGACCCCATGCTGGAGCAGGGGGTTGCCCAAAGGAGGCTGTGACTCCGTGGGAAGCCTGCGCTGGAGCAGGCTCCTGGCAGGACCTGTGACCCCAAGGAGAGAGGAGTCTATGCTGGAGCAGGTTATTGGCAGGACTTGTGACCCTGTGGGTGTCCCATGCTGGAGGAGTCTGTTCCTGAAGGACTGCACCCCGTGGAAGGGGACCCATGTTGGAGCAGTTTGTGAAGAGCTGCAGCCTGTGGGAAGGACTCATGTTAGAAAAGTTTGTGAAGGACCCTCTCCCATGGGAGGGACACCATACTGGAACAGAGGAAGTATGTGAGGAGCCCCTCGCCCTGAGGAGGAAGGAGCAGCAGAGACAATATTTGATCAACTGACTGCAGCCCCCATTCCCAGTTCCTGGAGCTGCTGGGGGGGTTGGATAGAGAAAATCGGGAGTGAAGCTGAGCCTGGGAAGATGAGGGTGGAGGGTGTTAAGATTTGTGTTTGTTCCTCATTATCCTACACTGATTTGATTGGTAATAAATTAGTTTTTCCCCAAGTCAAGTCTATTTTGCCCATGGTAGTAATCACTGAGTGATCTCTTCTTGTTCTCATGCTGACCCACAAGCCTTTTGTTCTTTTTTCTGTCCAGTTGAGGAGGGGAGTGATAGAGCAGCTTTGGTGGGCACTTGGCCTCCAGCCAGGGTTAACCCAGCACAGAGGGGAATGGAGGCTGATGAGAGGTGTTTGGATATACTTCCTGGGGGGGGGAAAAAAAAAAAAGGAAATGGTGCTGTCAGATCACTTATTTTGTGTCAGTATTTAAGCTTCTTTATAGTGTGGACCTAGAAAGGCCTTGTTAACAAAAGCAGACTTCGTGACAAATGTATCTGTAGTACCTAAAGGAAACCAAGCTTTGATTACCCATTTCTGTCAATTAGACTAGCAGCCTGTCAGCTGCTGGGACAGGAGCAAGCAGAAGGTAAGGGGAAAGGGAGAGAGACAAGGTAAAACTGGAATTTCTTCATAAAAGGCCAGTAAGGTATTTATGAAATGTTTTTATTTCCTATTGATAATTCTGCTATATATGGAGATTTTGGTGGTATCAATAATGCAGGGTTAGGATTAACCTTTTCAGCAAGACCAGAATTTTTTTCTGACAACAATACTTCAAAACTTTCTTTATAAAGCTCAATCATGTATATATTTTCTGTGTAAACAGCTGTTTTTATAAGAGTAATAGTTTGCCTTAATATTTATTTCTTTAAATTGCTTATTTTCCTCATGTTTTGAGGTGCCAAAACTATCCTATGTTTCAGATAGCATTGGAATTCTCTGTGTCCTTAATAGTTTGTATGAATAACCTGTTAGCTTTCCCATTTGACTTGAAAATGAGAGAGTTATTTCTGATGATGATGTTTCAGATAAAAACAGACCTTGAATATCACCACTGTTCATGTTCAGATGTTTCACATCCATTGAAACATCTTCATTATCTACATCCATGACGTAGTTGTACTCTGCACAGAGTTTGGAGATACAAAGTGGGAACAAACTAAAAGGGGAAAGTAGTGGAAAAAATCTGAATTTGCTAGGATGAAGCCAGAGACAAGACATGTAGGAGTTGGAGCTTTAAATTGTCAGGGAAATTATTTGAGAGAGAAGACTTGAGGGTAACAGAAGCAGAATTTGTGAGGAAGTACTATAGAGGAGCTTTCTGCCTTTGGCCATTTTTAAAGTCTGCTTAAGCCCATGAATGTGTGAAGATAATTGAAGCAGGAATGTCACTTGTTGTCTATGGGTTATCAGCAGTCTCATTATTAGCTATTATAAAATACTGGACAGTGGGTATGAGATTATTTCCCCTTTTCACAGAAGGTAGTGACATTCAGACTTTGCAGCTGGCACTGCCTGACTGAGAATGCAGGTGCTCTGGTCTGTGCAGGCACTTCGTGTATTGCTGATGTCCTGGGCTGCCTTTTGCGGCCTGAACTAAGCAGGTGTGCTCAGCCGTTTTGTGACATCTTCCTCAGTTAATCCCTAATTTATGTACTTATTTCCAACAATACTCTTCAAGTTCTTCTTGGTGCCTTGCAGTAGGTCACTATGGAGAGTGTTGGTGACAAGAAGTCAATGGGACCTATTTGAAGAAGTCAAAGCTTGGAGCTGTGAAAGTGGAAGGGAAGCATCTCAGGCTGGAGCTGCAGGAGGGGAAGTGAGAACAGACTGATGATTAACAGGCAAATGCCTGTCCAGTACTCCTTGTGCTAACTTGTTTGGGTTTTTCCTTGTTTTCATACTCTCACCCCTCTGGTGCATGTACAAGAGCTGAGGTCTGATGCAGACAGACTCCTGTTGCCTCTGTTGTGTCTTTGGTTGCCTGGCAAGTGCTGAGGTACAAATGTACTTGTCTCCCCTCAGGCCCCTCTTGGTGCTCGCTTGGAAGGTGATGAAAAGCAGCTGCAAAGGCAGTATTTCCTAATACCTGCTTAGACCAAGAAAAGCAATATCCTTCCATTCAAAAATGGGGAAGCCTTCAAATTATTAAGTGTATGTGTATATATATGTGTAAATATATACATAAAATCAACTATAGCATTTTATTTTCATGTAATAGTTTTTAGAGTTCCTAGAGGACATCAATAGTGATGGCTTAGAAGCTATTATTAAATATATTATCACCTAGCATGCTTGAGTTCTGAGGTCTTCAGGTTCTATTGTAATAGAAATAATGGTCTGTTGTGGTCTAGAGATCTCCACCCTCATCCATACCCAACAATATATGTCTTAAATTTACCACACATCTTAAGTACAAGTTCGTTGTCTGAAGTCACAAAACAAGCTGATTGGTGTACTTTGGGAGCTACCTCAGTGCATTGACAAATGGATAGTCTGGCCTGAGGCTGTGCTGTGTAATTCCTGAGAGTAAGTTTAGGAATATAAACCATCCAAGTCATTATAGGAGAGAACACTAGACTTGAACTAGAGAGTGCTTTGAATATGGCATCAAAGCACTTGTATAAACTGCATGTAATTAATACTGAATTAACATTTACTGCATACTTGACTAGACAATCTAATGCACCTGCATATGGGCTAATGTTGGCGTGCCATGCAGTGTAAATGCTGGAAGGCTGCTATACTGGGCTAGGTGGGAATTCAGTGGACTGGTACCCTGGTCAAACCTCAAGGCTGACTGACACATGAGAAATCAAGATTTACCAGGGGCCATCTCACTCTCGTGAGAAGTAGTCACTTTTCCAGGTTTCACATAATGCAAAAGACTTACAATTTTCAGCTGGCCTAAGTGAATTTGGAGTGGACATAATGGAGTGAATATTGTTCTTTAATGTCAATCTGAAGTAATACAAGTGAAGATACTTGACCTTACCTAAACCAGAGAAAAAAGGGGAAGAACATGTCTTTTTACCATAGAAACTTTATTTTCATAAATGGTTGATACTTATTTTTAATAATTCATGGATATAAATGTATGATAAAAACTAGATATTTGGGAAAAAATTAGTGGTGTTACTTCAAGTAGATATATTATTTTAACAAGTAATTTTAATGAAGTGTTATAATTTAATTGACAGCTTCTCTGGTAATTAGCAGACAATTTCTTTCCTACTTAAATAGATTTTTTTGATATTAATGAATGTAATGTTAAAAACACTTTAACTCATAAAAGCAAGCTAGTGAAAAGAGATAATTGCTAAGAGCTACAAAGACTCAGGAAAATACTGTGGCTTCTCAGTTAATTTTAATGACTGCTTCTAAAACTTCTGGAAAAAGAGTTTTGAGACTTGGTTTTAAAATTAAACTGTGTCTGCATTTCTCTGCATACAGAAAATAAACTGCTATGTGGTAGTTTTCAAAACTAGTTGTAGTGAATTTTTTCCCAACGGATCTAGCATTCCTTGCTGTGTCAACGTACATATAGTACTGTAATTTCTCTTGTACTGGACTTGTTTGTGCCTATGATGGTTCAAATGATTGACAAAATGAAGTAGAGTCTTTGTATTTTAGAAAGAGGAATTGTGATAGAGATCAGCCCTGTTAGAGATCTTTCCTGTCTGGGTTTATTAATCTGTGCCAATATTTCTGTAAGTTATCAGAGAGCCTTTATCTTATGGAGGAATAAATGCCAGTCTCTTTTTACGAATTCTCTGCAGAGAAAAATTGTTCTGTTACAGTAGACACTGCTCCATGTAATAATCTAAAACATTTCTTATGAAAGCTGTGTTAAATTTTTGAGATACTTTAGAAGAGTGATGTGTGCTTGCTTTTTTTTTTTTTTTCAGAAGCATAGTGAAACATAGATGTTTAAAGTAGCAATTTAGCAAATACATAGGATATCCTTTAAGAAACATTACTATTCTGTACAGACTAAGAGAGAAGTCATTCAGAGGAGCCCTACAGAAAAGGACTTGGGTTTTTCATGGATGAAAAGCTGGAGATGAGCTGACAGTGTTTGCTTGCAGCCCAAAGGCCAATTGTGCCCTGGGCTTTATAAAAACCAGCATGGATAGCAGGTCCAGGGAGGTGATTCTGATGCTTTACTCTGGTCAGACCCCACCTGAAGTACTGCATCCAGCTTTGGGTTTCTCAACACAAGAAAGATGTAGATCTGTTGGAGTGGGTCCAGAGGGGGGCGATGAATACAGTTAGAGGGACGGAGCACCTCTCCTATGAAGATGGGCAGAGACAGCTGGGTTGTTCAGTGTGGAGAAAAGAAGGCTTTGGGCAGACTTTAGGGCTGCCTTCCAGGGATCTTACAACAATGAGGGAGGGTAGTGATAGGACAAGGGAGAATGGCTAAAAGTGGTGATTTAGATTAGATGTTTAAAATAAATTCTTTACTCAAAGGATAGTGAGGCACTGGAACAGGTTGCCCAGAGAAATTGTGGCTTCTCCATCCCTGGAAGTGTTCAAGGCCAGGATGGATGGGGCTTCGACAGACCTGGTCTAGTGGGCAGCATCCCTGCCTGTGGTGGAGGCTTGAAACTAGATGATACAGAAGGTCCCATCCAACTTAAGCAAGTTGATGGTTCTGCTTCTAGTGCCCTAATTTTTTTCCTCCTGCCACTTTCTGCAAAGTGCCAGCATGGGCTAGACTTGAATGGACTTTTTCTGTTCTTTATTATATGTCATATAAAACTTAATACTCAGGGAATATTGACAAGCATTTCATTATGCAAGGCTGTTAAAAGTTACTACACCTTGCTTGCCATCACTTTTGCAGTAAGTTTTCTTCAACTTTTCATTGCAGCCACTTCATCATCTTTGTGACCCTTTGCTGGATTCTCTCCAGTATGTTCATGTCTCTTGATGTATAGACTTCCATCTGTTTCATGTGGGGTGTCCCCCAGTGCTGAATAGAGGCAGAAGAATCACCACTCTTCCTGGTAATACTTTGCAGCCCAGGATATCATTGGTCTTCTTGGCCACAAGGGCACACTGCTGGCTCATATTCAGCTTGGTGTCCACTGAGCTGCACAGGTACTCTTCTGCCAAGTAGCTTTCCAGGTAGCTGTCCCGTCTCCTTGCATATAATGGTGCCTGGGGTCATTCTTCCTCAGGTGCAGGACTTTGCAATTCCCTGTGTTGAATTTCAGGATTTTCCTGTCAGCCTATTTCTCCAGCCTGTTGAAGTTCCCCTGGATGGCAGTAAGACCCTCTGGTGTAGTGGCCACTCCTTCCAGTTTTGACATCAGCAAGCTGCTGATGAGTACAACAAATTGCTGAGAGTAGACTCTGCCCATGTTGAACAGGATTGTATGTAGTGTTGATTCCTGGGGTACACTTCTGCTGGCCTCCGGCTGGACTTTGTGCCCCTGGTCACCACTCTCTGATCACCACCTTCTGGGCCTGGCCATTCCGCTAACCTTCAGCCACCTTGCTACCTGCTCATCCTGCCTGTACTTCATCAGCCTTTCTGGGACAGTCTTACAAGACACAGTGTCAAAGGCCTTACTGAAGTTCAGGGAGACACTACCCATGACTCTCCCCATGTGTACCAGGCCAGTCACTGCATTGTAAGAGGATATAGTGTAGGTATGTGTTTGTGTGGATGTGTGTTTGCTTAACTTGAAGCTCTTGAAATGTTGCTCTGACTAGGTTTGTTTCAGAATTTGTACTATTTAGACCATAAATCTCTTACTAGGCTTCCACACTTGAAGGTATTAACTCTTCTGGGTAAGATAAATGACTAATGCTATGCTAAATGAAAATAAATATATTTTATTAATTGTGGAATGTCTTACTGATAGATTTCAAGCTTTGGAATGTCTTTATTTCAAATAATTTTTTAAAAGACATTTCATGAAAAGTAACTGAGTGATCTGCCATAGCTATCCCTGCTTAGTCTCATCATACATGATTAACCTGATTTTAACAAGCCTTACACTGTTTGATTAAAAGGTAAAATTACAAAAAATCCTACTGCAGATTTCTGCCTTAAGGCTTAATATAAACAGCTCTGGAATGAAGCTGAAGCTTGAGAAGGACATTGTATTTTTTCCCCATCTGTTAAAAAATAAAATAATCTCCCCCCAAAATGTCCCACAATTGCTTGGTTGTCATGGAAACCAACTTCCCACTGTAGTGTTTCAGAAAGAGATGTGTTTTATGTACACACTTCAAGTGATTCAACTGCAGCAAAAGTAATGATAAATATACTGTGTGAAGGTAACCTTAAACCTCTTGCTCAAGCACTTTTTGTGTAATGATGTTTTACTTTGCATTTCTGTTGTATTTGTCAAATAGGATAGGGGCTTCTGTTCTCTGGTGGCTTGCTACCTGCTTTTCCTGAAGTTATAGAAAGGAATGACAAAAATCAGTCCTTTTAGATGAGATTGCTCCAGGTTCAGTAGTGCTTTCAATAAATTCTCGTCACTTCATGTTATGGGCTTTGAGTGGGTTTGTGTGTCTTTTAACTGAATTTTTGGCAATAAAGTTAAGAAGAACTGGGTAAACTAGGTACTTTTAGTTTAAAATGTTCCAGGCCAGGTATCTTCACTTAGCCACAGTAGTGAGCTACCTAATTTATAAAAAAGTTGAAGAATATATGAGGCATCACTGAGAGGTACAGATAATCTGGAATATTTACATTACTACGTAGAAATATCAATATCACCCAAAGAGACATTCCGCTGTGCCTTTTGTGACCGGATCTGCCTATCCTGTATCGGCCTTTTCAGCCATCAGCACGCTTGCAGCAAGTGTGGGTAGTGCCCTTCCCAAATCTTCGTTCGTGAAGCCTGGCCATGATGATGATGATGTAGAAATGAATGCCTTTTACAATTGCAGGTGAGTTTGCCAAACTGTAGATAATAATCTGTGGCACATAGTTGCATCTTCCTCAGCAGAGATAAAGAACCTCTCTGAAGTTACATTTTTCTGAATTTGGCCCTAAGAGGTGGTCATCAGGCACATGGGATACCAAGTTTACTTGTCAGCACACTGTCTTGTCCTCAGGCTTTGAGTGGGACCTTGGAAAGTGAAGTATGCATTGCTGGACATCTAGAATTCCTAATTACCTAGAAGGAAACAAAGACCAAACTTTTACCTGAGTTACTGACCAATTTCAATGCCTTTTTCTCTGTTGACACACTCAGAAATAACATAATAGTACAGTAAAGAAACTGTCCTTTGTAGCATCAAATACAAAAGGAAATAAACATTTTTGATAATTAAAAATAATTATTTTAATTTTTTTTTTTATGTTGAAGGGGAGAGAGTATCTCTTTTTATCCTTATCATAATATCTTCAGTAGATGCTGCAGCCCAGGAGTCATAGTGCAGAAGATGTGTTGGGTCACGTCCTTTTTTCAGTTTTGCTTTAGCTGATGTTAGTTGGCTCTCAGGAGTGCCCTGGCCAGCGTGCTCCTTCCAGAGTCCTTACATCTAGTCTTTCATTCTGAGAGACTTCATTATATATCCATTCCCAAAGCTCCTAAAGACAGGTCTGAGGAGGAGATTTAGATCATTGTAGCTGAAACAAAGGCCTGGGAAGGATGGAGTTGGTGGGCCTGTGTCTAAGTATCTGTACGATATTGAATATGCAGGTTTTGGAAGGGCTTTAAGCATTTCCACTTTACAAACAGAAAATATTTGTACAGGATTGATTTGGATGAGATACTTATAGTTGCTTTGGGACTCCAGATAACTGTAAACCAAGTACATAATCAGATAATTTATGATTAATATTTAAACCTTAATGTCCTTATCACAGGCTTCTTGTTTCAATATTTAATGGAGGCAGAAACTCTAGTTACCTTTTCAATTTTGACAAAACCTAAATAAATTTCTTTAGGGATTGAAAAAGGTATTTTAGGGACTTCAGCTGTGGGATTTACATTGTTCATTTATGTCCTTTAATTACCGCCTGGCTGCTGTCAGCCACAAATTGCTTGCAGTATAGTTTTAGCTGTAGTAATTATGCAATAAAATATAGGGCCTAGGCTGAAAATAAGGAAACTGTGTTCTATTTCTCTGTTCCTCAGTTTTGTTTTATGACACACAGCAAATTGCCAGATCTCTTTGTATGCTCGTTTATAAGCGTAGGAAGAAAATTCTATTCATACATTTGTGAAATATTTGAAGATGCTTCCGGCAATTAATTGTCATCTACTGTATGTACTTATTTACTACTTCAAAACGATCTCTGTTTATAATAAAGTTCAGAGGAAAGTAATACATTAAACTGAATTTGTATACTTTTATATAAAAGGGAGTTTCTGAGTGACAGGATGCCATGGCTGAGATAAATGTAAATAACACACAGAATGAAGTTTTGGAATCTAATTGTGTGTGAAAGTATCTGTTCTTGCTAAATAACCCAAATAGTAAACAGTGTTTGGTACCTGTTAGTTCTGTTCTTCTCTTTTTACAATATGGAAGTCAATGTTTATCCTGTTATTAAGTTTATCTAACTCTGAGCTCACATCCATGTGCTCTGGTTGTTCTTGAAATGGTTGGAAACAACATGCCTTCAAAAAAATGAGATGTGAGAACTTGTTGTCATAATTAATTTAAAAATGTTATGTTTGAAAAAATATGTTGTATTCCTAAGATCAGTTGTAATTCTTTGGAGACAAACTGCTAAGTCAAGGGCTTTCTCTCTTTTTTAAAATGAATTTTAGAGTATGAGATACTTGGAAAGAATGGAAGGAGAAAAAAGTGAATAACTGTTATTCAGACCTGCTTTAAGTATACTTAATCACTTCAGTGCAAGACTTTAATTTGACTTTTGTTCAGAAGAAAGTGAATTGTTTTGGTCAGAATAACAGGAGGAGATTTCTTGTGATGCCATGGAGCCAGACTCACTGGAAAGAGCTGTCTTCTGCCAGAAGTACCTGATCACTGCAAAAATACACCATATTAATGTTTATGTAGGGAGTCTATAATTTTGAAATGATTGCCATGAGTAGACCCCAGCTGTATGTTGATAGCAAGAAGTCTTTGTATTTACATGGTAATTGTTTTTTCTAAAGACATATTCTGAATTTGCAGAGGAAATTGAGGTCAACTGCTTGGCTTTTATATACAGACATAGTTCCATTAATTTGAGCTTCTCCTCAAGAGGTAAACTTCCTTTGTATGATAAAAATTTATGGCTGTAAGACTTTCTGTTTTTTAGAAGGATTGAGCATGAACATTGATTCTTCTTTGTATAGAACTGGGAGTTTTCTCTCTTATTTGAAGCTGTTTAATCAATGTTTGATGAATGGAGTGGTGGGGAAAATTCTTAATGTGGTCACTTACATCATGGGTAAACCCCATTTAAATTTATTAGTTGAATGCATTCTGCCTGACCTAGTCAGTCTTCACTGCCAGCCTCCATTTTTCTGTGTTATCCTTAAATGTGAGGCAGAATTAGACTATTTTCTCAGTACTCATTAGCTTTTTCTGTCTTTCCTGAGTTCTCCACAAGAAGTAGAGTTGAGAGGAACATGCATCTCTGCATTGGAACTGATAGTGTCTGTGACTTGACTGAGCAACAAAACTACCTCCTCAGACGGTGGGCAAAGGTTGGGCGATACTTTCCTTGGCTTCACAAAGGCCAAACAGATATTCCAGCAAAAGGGTTGAGAGTGGATGGCTAAATCCTGAACAGTTTATTCAAGTTAAAACAAATGTATTTTATGTAGACTATGAAATCCAGGCACTTGGACTTAAAGAAAGCAGGGAGGGGAAGGAGAACAAATAGTTAATTTTTGTTGAATGATATGCTATTAAATGTTTAAAAGTATCACTAGATCTGATAAGTCTGCATGTGGAAGTTATAAATACACAGTTTAAAGGTGTATCTCCACTCTCTATACCTGCTTCTGCTAGGAGAGCAGGATGAAATAAAGGATGGAATGGTGAATTTTTTTTTTTTAACACTATATAATTTCAGGTGATGATACTTAAACTGTTTAACAAACTTTCCTTTTTTTCAATTTTTTTTTTTTTAATTGTGCCTGCTTGTATTCTTTGAACAAAGCAATTCTTGAATCATTGTTTCATAATACTTTGGAAAAAAAGCCAAGGGTTTTGGCTAAATTTGAATAGACTTTTACTGGGACTATTCCTGTCCAAAAAAAGAGCAGCAGTAATTGCCAAGTGATAAGAATACTGTTTCAATTGAATAGTACAGGAATTCTCGAAATTAAATTTACACTTAGTTGGGAGCCATTTCCTCATTTCTGTAATGAATTTATGATATTCAGTAGGATTTTAGTTTTTCAAGTGAGCTACAGAGGTCAGGATGTCAGTAGACTGGTATCAGCTGAATTGCTAATGTAGCTTCCACTCCTACATTTTAAATTATATTACGAAGAAGCACATTGCCTTATTTTCCTATGCTTTGTACTTTAAAGAATCTTTATGTGCTACTTGGGTACAAATAAATGATGCCTTACCTAACCATTTAGGTTTTGTTTTGCCCTTTGAAAATGAGAAAAGTCTTTTTTTCTAAGAAGGATTTGGTTTCAAAATTTGAACGTAGCAAACTTAACATTTAGATTAAAATTTACTGTGGTTTATAATATACACTGAATTGCTGTAGAACATTAAGACTTCCTTTTGAATTATAGGAGTTGAATATATGTTTTTTATAGTATGGTCTTGGAGATGTATTGTCCTCTTTGTAACATCAAATGATGGCCGGTGCTGATGAGTTGAGTGTGTATATGAATGGAACTTTTTATTTTTTTTAAAGAATTGCTGTGGCAGATGTTGTTCTTGGAAGGAAGATATTTTCAGGTTTTGTCACTAAGCAGTTTCTAAGATATTGAGTAAGAGTAGAAGAAAACGTTGGATCTTTTGCCATGTCATAATGCAAAGAAAAAGGATAACAGAATGGAAGGAAATACTGAACGGAGACTTAAATACCCAGTTTGATGCCAAGTATGTGAATTAGAATGCACTTTTTCAAAAGCTGCCAAACTCAATTTAAAAGAAGTGACTTAGCAGACTAGGACTCTCTGAAAGTAACACATCATCTTATTCACTGCCTTTTTTTTATGACTGTACTGGGTGAACCCTCACTCTATTTCCTTCTCATTAAGCTCATGTATCATGTATTAAGCAATCACTTAACATGCAACTACTTTAATTTAGGTTTGCTTTTGCATTCATACACACTGCACACAGGATAAACCCCCCCAAATATCCAAGATTATCAACAGTAGCAGGATGTTGAGAAGGGATATAAAACTGCAAAGCTGAATTTCTTAAAGGTTGTTGCTATCTAGAATACTTGTTTGCAAATAAATAAATAATTCCCCTTTTTCGAGCTCAGGAAAAAAAAACAAAAAAACCCAACCAACACCAAAATAAGCACACTGGCAAGTTAGAACTACTATTCCAGCAGGGGAATTGCTAAATGACTTCAACTGCTGATAAAAATTCACAAAGGTTGGGCAATTGAATGTCCTAACTCTACCCAATTGCTATGGTGTCTGCTTTCAGTTCCCTGGAGGAACTGAGCTTATTTCTGTTTTGGATGAGCTGTGACAAAGCTTGGTAGGAAGTGTGTGACTACTGAGTGTTGATTTTGCATACAGCTTAAGGAAATAAATATCTGAAGGCTTTGATGCATGAACAAGTTACCGGGAGAAACACATTCCGAAGGACAAGTGCAGGTGGGATATTAAGACATTTGCTTGGAGATGAAGCAGACTGCTTGACTGACACAAGGGCTCATTTGTTTTCATTGATTAGAACAGAACCAATAGGTGCATTTTCGGCAAATTATAAAATGTTGAGCTTCAGTCTATAACCATACATGTGACATCCTGCTGTGCTTTTATTTGCACACAGTTCTAGCAGTTGTATAGCCCTGCTGCTTCTGTGTTTGGCATAGGGCAAGGTGGAATGGGCTGAATGTGCAGTTGGTGGGTGATGGTGTGTGCTTCCAAGGACTGCTTTCAGCAGTGCTTTTCATGTCACTTCAGTTTAGGGATTCTGCTATCCTGTTGAGTGACATATTTCAGTATCTCTATGCAGAAGTATCCAAATGTTCTCTTTCTCTCTAAAAAACAGAACTACCCGCTCCCCCT
>JAWWEV010000043.1:25867698-25895041 GCA_035583235.1 Hafferia zeledoni
GCCCCACCCCCCCCCCCCCCCCCCCAAAAAAAAAAAAACAAAACAAAAAAACAAAAAACCACAAACCCACAACAACCCCCCCAAAAAACCCCAACAAAAAACCCCAAACAAACCAGAAATTCATCCTTGCTACCAACAAAGTGCTGAGTTTCAAGTCCCCTGAACAGCAGTCATTGGATGTTTTAGAGGACTTACTGTTCTAGTTCTCTGTCAATTTCCCAGGGTCCCCGTGGCAAACTGAGCAAATTCAAACTCTGAATTCTGCAATAATGAGAGATTCTCAATGACACTTCTCAAGATGGAAAATTCTCTGAATTTCTAGGTGACCTGGGAACTATGGGGCTATTTATACTATTTATGCTGTAGAAGCTACTGAGCTAGTGTCCATGAATATGAAACTTTTGAGCGAGGGCAGAATTTTCTACAGTTTTTCCTGAGTGTCTGTTTTTGAATGCAGCTCTTCTGGTATTCATTATTTATCATGACATTGGGTGTGTTTAAGGTATAAAAACAAACATAAAAAAATCCACTTTGCAAGGTGATGAAGACCAAGCCAGGAAATAAAAATGTAAGGAATGAACTCTGTGGAATAGATTGCTGGTATTATTCACGATGTGTGGGGATATAGGAAGTGAGAAATTCATGTTATGAATTCTGATGGGACTTATAACCATGACAACAGTGGCTAACACAGACTGGACTGCAATATAATGTATAGTAAATATATTGAGGAGGTAGTTTTCTGGGGGCTTATTTCAAATTTTGTCAGTGTACAGTTTGAGTTGTGTCACTTGAGCTTTGTAATTCTGGGGTTTATGAAAATGATAGTTTAGTGTAATGCATAATGAATGAATCTCAGCACATAACTCTTCCAAGTAATTTTATCTTGTTTTTAACAACATTTCTGCTGCTCAGTTGAATATCTTTCAACTGTTCTTCAGTTTATCTTTTTGATAAATGACTTAACTTGACCTTTTGCAACAATCCCTTCCCATTATCTTCCTGCAGGTAAGTAAAGTGTTGTCTCTGATCAGTTTAAACTATTTCCTATAATTTCTTTGTGTGCCCTCCTTGGGGTAAGGGTTTGCTATTGCAATAGCAGTAAATTGCTTTAAAGCAGCCAAAATCAGGGATGATTAAGCAGGGTTTAGCAGGATTTCAGGAAAATAATTATCCATCAGTGTTTTATGGACAAACTGCTTTACTTCTATATGTTAACATGTAGAAAATTCTAAATGCTTGCATTTGTGACCAAGACACCAAGTGTATAAGGCTGAAAGCTTAGAAGGATTGACTTGTTTAACTGTGTTTATTCGCTTTTTGCAGCCTCCCTGAAAGTTCATATGACTATTAATGAAACCGCTTTGCAGGTTATATTGAAAAAACACATAGGTATGGCAATGTTCACTTTCTATTAAATGAAGGTAAATGGAATAGCCAGCAACTGTTTTTCAGTTGTGACCCCTAGCACCCTATTCCCATTTTAATAATCTGTAATTTGATAATTATTAGATTTTTTTTTCTCAGAAGCCGCAAAATTAAAATCAAATTCTCTACCTAGGTACTGATAAGAGATGGAAATTGAGAAGATGATGTAGAATGTGTATGTAACAATATTCTGTGTTACTGATAATACTATTATTGACTGAATAAATTGGTCTGGAACAGAACTACCTGTATTTCAGACATGCTTAAGAACAAATGAGCTTTTTTTCCTTTTTCCATGCAACAGAGTTTTGAAATGGAAAATTATTTCTTACAGATGGATCATGTAGCCTATCTTGTATATCTTGTAAGAATATGGGAACCACATTTTTACTTGGAGCAGTGATTAATTTCCAAGAAGCCAGAGTCTGCTTCAGTGGAAGGTGTGAAGATTGCTCCTTGGGAGACACAGAACCTGCCAGTGGGGAAAGGCTCCTCTCTGTTACAGGGTAATGGTTATCACCTGGAGCCTGTGGGTTTGTCTCCTTTCAAAATATTTCTTATTTAAATATTACATTTTATTGCTTTGAGTACTCTTGCAAATGTCCATTTTTTCCTGTCAGTTTTACTAAGCACCTGTCTTCTATTTCTTGTAATTAGGCAGAATAAGTACTATATAAGCAAGTATTTATATATAAAAAGTTTTTTTATGTTACGAGTTTTAATTTAGTTGCATTGTCTACTTGTAATTTAATGAGAAATGCTGAATAGATGTTCCTGACCTACTTTCTCTGTGCTGTTCATTATACTGTATATCTCTACAATCTTACCTCTTTAGGGACTTTATTTTTCAAGGGGAACAACTCCTTCTGTTGTGCCTTCATTAGGATGCATTTCTACTGCTCTAATCTAAAATTTGCTTTGGCAAAACTAAGAAGTTGTGGTCTCCATATTGTCAATCCTCAAAGAGAACATTTTTTTCCTCTCTTCAGATTATTAGTAAGAAAGCTTTTGCAAGGAGCTGTTTTCCCCAGGGAAATAATCTCTTCTGCCTTTTTCATAATTCACTGACAAAACATACTGCTGTTATGAGAGGGAGTACCTTGCTGTGGGTGGTTTATCTTACTTCCAGGTACTTTACCACTATTTCACCCTCTGGCAAGATAAAGATTTTTTCCAGAACAGAAGAATGAGCTTTCCTGTATTTAGATACTAAATTACATGTGTGCAATTGTTCTTCTGCCCTCAAGGTAAGATCAGTCATAGCTAACAATCATGGCATGCTCTGACTTTATAACTGTTTTCCTTATTTCGTGGGTTTGCTGCAGTAGAAACCTTAAGGAGGTATAGACTTTTTTCTGCTTCTTCAGACACCTGGTCACAACTAACTGCAAAAATGGGCACTTGGATTGGTCCTAAGCAATGGCTAGTGTTGAATTTGGGGGCTCATCCAGAGGAACTACTTACTAGGCTATTTCAACGGCTACTTCAGATCTCTTGACAAACTAGTTTTTGATAGTGGTTGTCTGAGCTGTGCACCTACAGGACTGGTTGAAAAATGGCTTTCTCCTTTCTGCAGATGGGTTAGCATACATAAATCTTACTCATTCACTGACTCACTCTAATTCAAGGCACTGCTTCAGTGTATGTTTGTTAGCTATCTCAAATTCTCATGATTTAGTTGCCTTCCGTTAGTTCTTTGTGGTAGACAGCAATAACTCTTTGCCACACAACTTAGTGGGGACTTATTGGGGGAATAATACTTTACTGGGGGAGAAAAGCTTTGAGAAGTGAGAGATTTCACTTGGCTTTTGTTTAAATTCACTGTTCAGGACAAAAGTTACTTATGTTCATAGGAATAGGCAGGGATAAAATTGGGAAAAGCAAACTTCCCTCTGTGTAATGGGAAACTGTAAGCTAATCATGTGGGTAATTGTTGCTTGATAATTGATTGGACCTGCTATTCTCTTATCTCAAATTTCTGGGAAGAGTATGTATGAGAGAGTGTTAAAAATTCAAAAATGGAATCTACATATGCAAGCAAGCTTCTTGCTTTCCAAAAGGTGGCCCATAAAAAGGGGAAAGTGGGTTTCCTTCTATATACAGAAAACATTTAGAGAAGAGAGGGAAGCAGATACCCAGTATACCTTCGTTTAACTCATGTCTGACTGCATATGTGAAATAAAATCAAGAGATGCACAAGGAAATAGACAAATATTTCAAAAATACCATCTGCCTAGAGTGCCTTCCAGGGAACTATGGGTAAACTATTCATGGAGAAATGTCTTCTAGTCAGTAATCAGGTAGTTTTATTTTCCCAAAACCAAAGTTTGGGATCAGGAATATTAAGCTATTCAAAATTGCTGCCTGGAAGAGGTATTGTGAGATGGGAACGTGTGTAAGTAAAGAAACTGCAGCTGCTGCACTACTTGGAAGTCAGCAGGGCATGAGACTGCAGGACAGCAAAGGCAGGGGCTCAGCAACATGTGTGTGCCATGCAGGCACAGCAGTGCTCTTGTGTCTGCCTATGTTCGTGCTAGCTGCTGCCTTGGGCTCCTCTAGCCTGTGGTTGCAGCCATACCTATGCACAGAGGCAAGAGAGAATGTAGGTCGCTTGAGAGCCTTCCGGTCTGTGGTACTACACTTGTGTGAGTGTATCGGAAAATTGGTTTGGAAGCAACTGTTTGGAGTTGCTTTAGCAACATAGTAATTGCAAGTCCTGGAAAAAGTATCTTGCACATAGAAGTTGCTAACCTAGTCGCAGTCGTGTTCTTTGCACCATTTCATACATTGGCCAGCATGTTAATAGCTTTAGTAAGTAGTTTTGTTGTTTTGGGACCTTGCTGAAGGGTAATGGTGAGCAACTCACCTCAGGAGGAGAGAGGTACACATAATAAACCTATCATGATATGTGAGATTGCAAAGCAGTATAAAGTATTTGTCTGTAATCATGATAGGATGCTTGGAAATGGGATGTCATATTGCAGAGATCTAGTCTGAAATCAGGGGAAATGTGAATTTCATGCTGTAGAGAACACACCTCTAGAGATCTCATTTCAGTGTAATTCCACCGGGGAGCAGAGAAGTTGGGGATGCAGCTCAACCCCCAGCTAAATGAGGTTCTGTAATGGTTATGAAATATTTCTTCTGTCTTTCTACTCCTTCACAGGGAGTGATACTGACAGTGCTGGCTCCTTTTTTTTTTTTTTTTTTCCATTATGCCACATTTTGAAACCAAAGTATTTTTAGAAACCATTTTTCTATTGCATTCTTTGTGTATGGTAGCCTATCCCTTTTGGAACATGTAACTCTGTTTCTATGCACTGGAGTCCTCTGGTTTTTTTTTTAAAGGGCTGTGGAAAATAAACCTTATAAGGGGGAGAAGTAGAAAGGAAGTGGGCAATTTTAATTTTTTAAAAAAATTTTTACTGTTTTCATTTTGTTTCCTGCAGAAGACAGCCTCTGAAATCTGAAAAAGTTCTATCGGTTGGGACAGAACTCATTCTACCACTATCAGGGTTGCTTTTTACAGTAAGGTTTCCATGAATATACAAATTCAGAATAATTGTGCTTATGAGGAAGAAGCAAGGCAGCATGTTAAGAGTGTGTAGATAAGCATAAAATTACTCAACTGGCTTGGAGTCAATCCACAAATTGAGTCAGTGATTAAAGTCTGAAGAAAATATCTGAAAAATGCTTTTACTTACTCCTCCTGTGCAGAGTCAACCTGGAAGCACAGGAAAGAACAAGGTTCTTCAAGTTCATTATGCCTGATACCTCCTCTCTGTCCCCCTTAATGTTAATTTTCTCATTTAATTTGGAGTTGCTGTTACCGAAGTGGTCCTGGGATTCACCAAATGAATGCAGAATGCATGAAAATACAGAATGTCTGTTCACTTTCTGTCTGCCTAGAATGTACCAGTCTCATTCATGAAACAGGTTTTCTGTGTTTTCTGAGATACATTGGTGATGAGCTGTGGATTTGAGCATCAGTGGCCTTGTTATGTGCCAGTTGCTGAGCAGTCAAAACTGTGTGCAGTTCAAAGCAGTTCTGAACATTGTGCAAGGGTCAACATTGACACAATCTGAGAAACCCGGTTGAATGTTTTCTGACATACTTGGTTTTGGTCCCTGAATTTTGTTGGATTGTGTTTTGGTTCTCCAACAATGTAGTAATTACATTTCAAGTATTTCAGAAGTTACAGTCCTTTTAGGCCAAACTATTCATTGGCAAATGCAAATTGAGTTAAGATTGCTAATTTGTCTTACTGGAGACATGAGACTTGAAGATGAACATATTTATAAATATTGTTCTTGAGAATTAAGAAATTTGATTCAAAGAGTTGATGAGATATATACAGAACTTTGGCTTGAAGACAAGTGTTTCTTACAACACTTCAGCTAAATCAAAATGCAAAGGAAGGACACTTCATTTGATGTGGGAAGAGAATTGAATAAGCATTTTGGAAAGAAAAACCCCACAAACTACTGGAGTTGTTAGTTTATTTACAAACATCGGAGTGCTGAATGAGATCTATGAGAAACCTCTACTTTTTTTTACTGAGAAATGTCAACATTATCAGTTATGCTCTAGAAAAAGAAGACTACTTAAGGTTGACAAATACCAGAAAGACTTTCCTTGGCTTAAGTTTTCATTTGAAAAAGAAAATTGGGATACATGTTCAAAGCTACTGCACACTTGATGACATCAACTATAATTAAGTGGAAGATATTCTAAACAGAAACTGCTGTGGTAGAAAATGAGGAACAAAAAGAGAGCAACCATGCAACAACACTTCCTATGATGAATGCTTATTGCAATTCACTGTTTTTCAGACTTTTCCCCAATGTTTCTAGAATCCTGTTTTGAAATAGACTGCAGGATCTCATGCTGATCTTTGCTCTTTGCCTGCTTGGGGAAGAGTATGTTTGTGCATCAGGAACATCATATGTGCACAGTTACTTCTAAAGGGTTATTAAGCAATTGCCTCAATATATTATTGTTTTGAATTAATTTCTTAAATGAGCAATGATTTTGATCCTTACTGAAAGCTCTTATTACACCTGAAATAGTTGTTTTGGAAATGCAAACTGCCATTGATAGAAAATATCTACTCTGTAAATGTGAACTAAATATTGTTACAAGCTTGACCCTTGGCTATTCAAAAGCACTTTCCTAATACTGTGAAAAATTTACATTATGAAAAAATTGCATATTAGCATTATGAAAAAATTAACAGTATTAACACTATAAAATTACATATCTCTTAGATTAATTAATTGTATACACATTTGTGTTCAAGCTTCAATGAAAGATATTCCTAAGATCCAGCTAGATTAAGGAATAAAATATTAGGAATGCCTTGGAAGCAAGCTTGGCTTCAAAGCAGAAATTTAATAAAGGAAATGCTGAGCCACAACCTTTTTCTTCTGCAAATTCTACACAGTATATAGACATAAGTTCATTCCCCTTCATCAGTTTGCCTTTCTAACTGAAACAACCTTCTCTGCAAGTATTTTCTGTGTCTTGACATGTATTTATGAATGCATATGTACCTTGTAGAATCCTTGTTTCCCTGTCTCTTCTGCCTTTTTCTGGGAGTGTGGTTGCCTTCTGCATCTGCAAGCACAAGGGGTGGTCAGAGGAAAATGCTAGCCAGATTACAGCAGGGCAAAGGCAAAAAAGCACTTGGTGCTAAGGATTACCAAGACATTGAACATGGTAATTACAGAGATAAAATGAGTCTCTGACTATACTGGTGGGTGTGTGAAAAAAAGGTTTAGTCCTCATAAGAAAGTTTTGTACCAGTTTGAGCTAAAAGCAGTTGAATGACTATTTAGTCATGGTTAACTTTTCTAGACTGACTGTTCAACATAATTTTCATAATGGAGAAAGAATTCAAGAAAAGATAAAGTGGCTCCTGCAAGTATGTTAGGCATACATTAAGTGCTATAAAAATGTTAAATGATGGGTGCTTTGAGACACTTACATGAAGTAAAAATGTAGCCTGTAACCCTGAATGATACTTTCTATCACATTTAAGACAGATGTCCATTACAATTCAAAACTGATATTCTCCGCAGTGGAAAAGTATTAGCAAAATCTTTGTTTTCCCATGTATATAGCGGATGGAAGCAGCCAATAACTGGTTCAGGTAGGTCATTCAGAGGAATTAGGATTTCAAGATGATCTGCTGCTGGTTTGGGTTGATCTTGGATGGGTGCTAGATGCCCACCCAGGTGCTCTTGCACTCTCCCTCAAGCAGGCCCTGGTGAATGTAGGATGCAAAAGCTTGTGGATGGAGGCAGAGATCTCTCTGGAATTGCTGTTACACACAAAACAGGGTTATCTTGGGGAAAACAAATCTATTGATGATTCAAAATAGAGTATGATGGTGAGAAATAAGGATAAAAGCTGAACCCCCCCTGCGAGCCATCCCTCTTCTTCCCAGGCTCAACTGCTTTCCTTCATTCTGAGCTGCTCTGCCTGCCCAAGCAGTGAAGGGGAATGGGGAACTGAGGGTCTATGATCAGCCCATAACAGCTCCTTCCTGCTGCTTCGTCCAAATTTCCTCTGCTCCAGTGTGGATCCTTGCCCAAGACTACAGCAAACCTGCTCCTGTCTGGGCTCTCTAGGGGTAGAAGCTTCCTTCAGGACACGTCTCCCTGCTCCAGTGTGGGAATTCTCCATGGGCTACAGCGTTACAGACTGCCTCACCATGGTCTTCTGCACATTCTGCAGGGGAATATCTGCTCTGGTATCCGAAGCACCTCCTTCCATTCCTTCACTGACTGAGATACTTCTTTTGCTCCTTTTTGTTCCTCTCTCCTCTTTGTCAGGCATTTTCTCCTTTCTTAGATCTGTTTTCCTGAGGCACCACCACTATTGTGTCCATGGAGCTTGGTTGTGCCTGTCCTATGGGGGCTGGAACTGGCCATGTCCATCCCTGGGCACCCAAGACCTTTCCTCAGAGGCTGCCCTACACCCAGTGCCTCACCACAGACACCCTGGCCAGGTGGTGTGTCGAATGTTTCAAAATATACTGTCAAGTTATTTGGCTATCTTTGATGTATTAAACTAGCATTTGATAAATCCTGCAGGTTTCCTGCTGGGGCTTTTTAAGACATCTTGCTGGGCAGACAGGGCAGCTCCAGATTAAGGGGTAGTGAAATCTGGATGTGGAGCCTGTCAGTGCATATATGGATTTAAAACTCAATGTGCTTAGTGTTCCTCATCTAGCTTTTTCAACTTTTATGAAAAAGCTTCCTTAATGTAATTTAATAAATAATAATTTCAGAGAGACCTTGAACAAGTGTGAAATATTTATGAACCTATCCTTGATTTTATGTAGTTATAAACATCTCCAAGCTCTTACTCAGCCTATTCTAACCAGACTCCAGTTACCTGTCTCAATGAAATGTACATAAGACTTTGTACACCAAGAGAAGAAATTCACCCACCCTCTGCCTCCAACTTAAAAACCCGTTAAATTCTGTACTCTTACCTTCACCCATACTAGGATTTGGACTTTGGAGTCTGTCTAGAGAGTCATTAAATTTGGCCTCTTGCTGATCAAAAATGTCATTAATTCTGGGTCAGATTTGCTGTGGGAAAAAGGCCTGTGAGCAGCCGATGTACACAGGCTTGTGAACAAGTACTTTGGCTCAAGCAGCTCCGCTGAGCGTGTCTTTTGCAGAGGTAGATGAGGAAAGTCCTAGATTTTGATCTGAATGCCAAGATTTTATGGTTTTTTGTGTTAGTCATATTTGGGAATAGAAATGGAATATCCTTTTTTGAGCAGAGCCAGAAAGTGGTACAGGAAGTGTGTCACATATACAATTTCTTTCAGTTTCATTAGTGAAATTATAAATTTTTAAAGCATGCTTGCTTTAGAGTAAGCCCTTGGATGGGGAGACCTTCTCTCCTTCCTAGTAACTGAATGCCAGTCAGGTTTAGGTCTAGAAATACAGAGAGATTTCAGCAGTTTAGAGATTACACAGCTATAAACTGTAGGAACCTGGAGAAATATTTTTTTTGGTAAAATTTGTTAAGGGCTTTTGTAGATTTCATCTGTGTTTAGAAACTTGATTAAATGTGTGGTGTACAGTTGCAATGATATCTGAGTGAGACACATTAACATACATACTGTAACACTAAATGGCTAATCAAAATTAGAATGAATTTTGGAAACAGCCTGTACAGGATAAATGTAATTTGCTTCCATGAGAACCTTTGGGCTTTAGCAGAACCTTTCTTGTCAGACAATAAGCATGTAAGCCAGTTTTCTTGATGGACCACAAGGAGCATTTTTTTTTTTTTTTTAATCCTAAGATTAGATGTCTGGATACAGGTGGGGAATTGTGCACCCCATGTTCATTGCAAGCATTCAGTGCCTGAATTGTTATGCAGAGCTCTCTCGGCCTTTAAGTTGAAAAAGCTGAGCTAACATGCAAAAAAAAGGAGGATTGTTTTTTAATTTTTAAAGTAAAATAAAGATTTGTGATAGGTCCTTTACAATGTAGGGTCCTCCAAGAGTGACCATGTAACTGCTGCTACTCAAATTTTTGTCTGAATTAGCTTTCCAGCAATCTGGTTACATGATGTCCCTTCCCCCTCTTTTAAATATTAGTGCAGGTCTTGGTGGATGTGTTAATTTGAAATATTTCAGAGTGCTCTATGTTGGAGATTACCTTAAATAATCATTAGCACTAATTATTCTTCATCTAAATATTTGGAACTACAGAAGAAGCAGAAACTTATGGTGGAGAACACACCTCCTTTTTCTCAAAGCCAAATCTCTCTCTGCTTTCAGGAATCCAAGTTGTTACTGTGTGGTAAACTGTCGAGCTGCTTATACACATACTGTGTTAAATCAATGCTTTGACTTGCGGTTTTCCTGTTACAGAGTAGTGTGTTCCTAAAGTAGACTGTTTTGATGGAAGAGGAAAACCTATTGGAGAAATATTGCCCTGAATGCATATGTATTACTTACATTCTCATTATTTGCATAATCATCTTTGCTGATGTGTAAATCTGGAGCAGATGTTACAGTATGCTTATGTAGATACAGACTAATTGAACCTAATTCTGCGTAGGCCCTTTGGACACTAATTCCTTTGTGTTCACATCTATAGCTGATAGGAAAAGCTTGAAAAGGCAAGAGGCAAGTTCTTACACTTTTAATATATTGGATATGAAAAATCAAATTGTATTAACTTTCTTTTTCTAGATGAAACTTCTAATATAAATCTCAGACATGGCTTGATGAAAACACACATTTTTGTTGAAGTTATTGACAGCATTTGTAAATACTAATTAAAAGAAGCCCCAAACTCAATTTGTTAATATGTTAAAGTCTGCCCTTTAAACTTCTTGCTTAAATTCATCTTTCAGCAGATAGTGTGTTGTAGCCTGTGGCCATGTGAACAAGGAACAAGGAGGTTGCTCCAACAGCTGTAATCTCTACACCTTGAGAGCAGGCTGTGAAGTGGCTTGGGCTAATTAGTTATGGCTTCAGCTGAAAGGTGCCACCTTCAGGAGACTAACCCAGGATCTTGCACTGAAATAGTATTGTTGCCTCTTAAGTAAAGACTCCAGACTGAAAAAGTATGTCTGTAACTGCTTATTTTAAATGGAGTGAGTAAAATGGATATACCTCAAAGAAGGTAAGAACCTAGGGAATGATGGGAACATAGCACAGGAACACATAAGTGACTCTGCAGTATTTACCTTATGTTTAGCAGGATTTATTTGCCTCATCCAAGCATTAACCGTGCGGGACCTGAAATGACTCTCAAACCAAACAAATGTTGTTGCTGTGCTCAAAGTTCTGCATGAGAGCATCAAGTGTACTGGATCAGCGGGGACCTGTCACAGTGCCCTGGGGAATAAAGGTGTATTGAAACTTGTACACCCTGGAGTTCTCAATTCTTGGCTGTGCTTGGGTAGATCATGAGAATTGGGGCATTCCAAAGCATGTCCACAGTGCTTACAATTCAAAGATTATGTTCTTAATACACCTGAGCAGGCTGCATAAAACTAGCTCAGCTTTATAGTCAAAGTGGGTAGTGAATCTTCCAGATCCTTGCTGGTACTGGAAGTGATACAGCTGTTAAACTAGGCCTGTGATCATTCTTCTTTCTCCCTTCTTTGCCTTTGTAACAGGGAAACTTCCCTTGAATGCTTGAAAGCTGACACTGTCTTTGAGAACATTCTCTTGCCTTTTCATCAGCTTTCTTCTAAAATTTAAGAAGAAAAAGTTGAAATGATAAATCTCTCAGCTTGCTATTTAGTTCTACACAATGACGCCTAAATAATTCAGCCTTATTTTTTCTGACTTGGTTACTAATATTTTTTCTTTAAAAGAATTGTTTACACTTATCATAAAATCTGAAAAAATAGAACTGCTTTCTGTAAATTGTGTAAATGACTGTTCTGCTACAAGAACCTGTTAGAGCTTCCCTGTATGTCCATGGAATTTGAACGTAAATTTAAAACAGGAAGCTTCTCCTGTCCTGAATTCAGATAAAATTATAAATTAAAACTTTAAACTAAGACTTTCGTTGTGCCATTCTCCATGTATTGAAATCTGAATGATTAAATAGCCATCCTAATAAACAGCTAAGGCAATAAATTTAAATCAGGTATTAACACCCCCCCATCTTTCCATGATGTTCTGGTGGCTGCCACCGTGGCATTGCAGGGGGCAAGGGGACAGCCCCCCAGGTGGGACCAACCCGGTCCCAGGGAGAGGCGATGCCTGTGCCTGATCACCTCAATGACTCATCAGGGGCAAAGCCTCTGGGGAACACAGGGCAAGGGGTAAAAAACAATGCAAGGAGGGATACAGAAACTTTCTGAACTAAAACCCCGTACAGAGAAAATGCATAACTTTTTAATACAAAAACAAATGTCTCATGTATGTGGCTAGTAGAGTTCAGGGTACTTCCCAGTGCTGTCCTCCTCCGACGTCTACATCAGAGCTTACTCTTTCCATATCTCATAGTCTGGTCTGTTTCCTACATGTTTTTTATACTTAGTTATGCAAGTTATGTGGATTGTACCTCTGACTTTTCATCCCTAATTGCAGCTTTTAGAGACATGATTTGGAACAATACTTAAGTAGTACTTGTACTCCTAAGGGCTTTGCTGAATTTTGACATGGAGCAGGAACCTCGAATGCAAGTGAATGGGGGAGAAATGCAGCAATTCCAACCTTTGAAACATAGGTATATAACATGGAAAACTGCTAGTCTGGGTTTCTGTTCTGTGTTCCCTCCAAAAAGCCATTTTTTTGTGAGAGATGGCTTTGCAAGGATTTAACCACATATGATAGAAGTGTACTATAAGTGGAGGTCTCCTTTTTCTACTAACCAGCTGCTTCTGATTATTTTGAAGGTACACTTTTGACACTAAAAGATTCTTTTTAGACATATAAGGTGCTTCATGAGTGCAGTCAGCCTCTGTAAAGCCACTTCTTGCATTACAGTAATCTTTTCAAAAGCTATCTAGTCTTCAGCTACAATTCTAAGTAAACAGGCTTTTCAGTTTCTTCTAAGACAAATTGCAGTTTCATCAATATTGCCTATTTTCCCTTTTTCAATTATGTGAGAGCTGGAGGACTAGCCTCTGCCATTGTCAATTCTTTGTTAGAAATGAATAATCAATTGATGTAGTACCCTGGATGTAATTCCAACTTTTTTATGATAACATTTTACTGCCAACGAGACAGTAATGTGTGACTGTATTGCCATTATTTATATATTGGGGAAAGGAGTGAAAAAAACCCCAAAACACCAAACCATGTAAAGTAGTTAATTTAAGAATTGGACTGTTTTCTATGATCACAGCTGTTGCTGGGGTGTTCTCCCTGCATTTGATGGTGCAGATAAAAACAAATCTTGTGGCATACTATGTAACATTTTGAGAAAGTCATGTAGATCTGATTTGTTTGTGGAATTGTTGTTCTAGTCCGTGGTCCCTACTGTGAGCTTCACTACTGTGAAGATGAATAAGAAGCAGAATAATAAACTGTATGTCATCTAGAAAGAACACTAAAAAACATCAGATTGAATGCTTTAACTATCTTACACATGCTGCTGATGTAAAAATCTTGATGACTTTGTTATTAGTTACAGTTAGGAGTCTTGATACACTGATTTGTTGTGTTTCGCTGAAGGCATGCAATGTTATCTGCATTAGCTGCTGTATTTAGCATATGTTTCATGTTCAGGAAACTCATGTTAAATTATTCTACTGTTTTAGTAGGTAAATAGGAACTTGAGATTTGATTTGCCTCTTTTATGACATTTCTTATATGTGAATTTGCACTTGATGCAGCTTGGAAGTGTTTGAGGATTGAAAGATTTCAGGAAAAATGCTGGATATTAAAACCTCTAAAATCTTTAATAGTGCATTCAGGACATTGAGGTTATGCTTTTAGTCTATGGGAAATTCTAGCAAGTCTGACAGCTGAATTGAAAAGTCAAGGTTAAACTGAATTGAAGAGTCAAGGTTAAATTGGTTGTAAAAGCAAGAAATGTTTAGTTCTATTTTGCATATGTGTCTAGATGATTTGTATGATCAGTGTTAATCAATAGGGACATCTGATTTGGTATCTCATGCTTTCCTAGGCTTTATTAAATAGCTTTGCTGCTTTAATTCAGTTTAGAGGGGCTTTAATAACATTAACAAAATTATTTGGAATAAACACAGTTTCAGAAGCTACTGCTATAAAGCAGTGGTTTTTTTCTGGTTATGTTTCTCATGTGCTGAAGACTTTTGAGCCACTATTACAGTTTCTTATTTTGAGACCTGGCCAGGATTGTCTAAAATATGACAAACCTGCTTTTAGCTGTCTCTTGAAAGCACCTGAGCTTATTTTACAATTATCCTTATGAGTGTCCATAGGAAACAGAATTATTTGGGTTCCTGTTGATGCTCATAGAAATGTCTTGATGTCACATTTTATCAAGTGAATGATGATTAAAAAGCATGGCTGAGACTAGTATATGCTATATAATAAATATCATACAGTAACATAATTTTTTTGAAGTTAAAATTTACAGGATGTTCAATGAGCAGTAAAGTCATTAAAACAAAGATTTTAGAGGAATTTAATCCCTATTTTCATTTCAACATTCATTTTGAATTTTATCATAAAATGCTTTTAATACCTGCCCACACCTTTGCTTGGAATTATCATTAGAATTACAATCAAAAATTTTCAGCATTGCTTTCTGTAGCTCTTCAGCTGTTCAAAACCTGCTGGTGTTAATGAGAAGTGATACTATTGTTTCCTCTCTAATAATTTCAACTTCAGTTACATCAGTCTAAGGAAAAATGATCAGTTCTCCTTAAATAACATGAGAGCCTGCATTTTTGGTAACAATTGCTTCAAAGTACTTTTAAAAAAAATTATTTAGTTATGCGTGTAAGTTACTCTCTGTTCTGGGCTTTTACTGTTTTCATCTTCTGAGTTGTCCTTTTCTCTTATACCTCCAGAAAGCCTTCAAGTTCATTTATCATGAGATATGCAGAATTTACTTTCTCTTCTCCATCTCCCTGCCCACCCAGCCCTTAGGAATTCAATTAATGCTTGATATAACACTTCTAGATTTATAAACTGAATGAAATGCTTCCCATTTTAGTACAAAATCAATTTGGCAAAATTACCATTAAGGAATTTTTGCTTTAAACTTCCTAGTGGCTGCATTGCTGTTCTAGAGATTTTGTGTGGATGACTAGGACCAGCTTCAAGTCTGCTTCACTGGATGCAATGAGCGACCTAAGTAATGGCTCACTTAGGTTTTGTTTTCTTCATTTCCAACAGTAAGTAAACTTGTGTTTAGCCAGGATTATTAGGAGGACCAAAACATCTTCAAATACTGGATAAAACCTTTGTTTGAAACTGGATATCATAACTTTGATCTGGCTTCCCCATAAACACAGACGTGCACACATGTAATTTAAACAGCTTGTGGGAGACTGTTGCATTTATTCAATTTGGAACTTCATCAGAATAGTTAAGACTTAATTATATCTGACTGTAAGTTAGTTTCTGCCTTTGCTTTGAAGACCATTCTGATTCAACATGCTAAATCTTCTTTTTTGGTGCGCTGATATAAAGGAAGAAAAAAGCACATATGGGAAAAGGGTATTTCCTGCTAAGCAAAATACATTAGTATAAATAATTCTGTTGCATTCTTTGAATTACCCTTTTTAAAAAAAAACACTTTTAATTAAACCTGATCCCCCCGACTTCTTTAAAGGCTTTCATATGAATTTTGTTTGCTTCTCTAGGTTGCTAGTCTAATTTGAAGCTCAGCATGACTGTTTATTTTTTTCTCTACTGTTGCAGGGGGAGAAGCAGCCCTGGGCTGTGCAGGTGCAGTAGGTTAGCTATCACATGACTGCTATGCTCTCTTCTTAGCTCTTAGAGCAGCATAATGTTTTCCAGTCTTTGCAGGTTTCCTTTCAGTAAGGCTTACCAAGAAAATGTTTTCATCTTGCTGACTTCTGGTCTTTCTTGTCACATTTCTAGAGAAGAAATGTTTCTTTCTTCTATATCTCTTGGACCCAGGCTGGATGTGGCAAAACTGATGAGCTCAGACTCCCGCGTCCCACCAGTAATTGACTTCCCTTAGTGATCTTGAAGACTAAGTACAGCAGTACTCTCCTTCAGTCCTGATGGAGACTAAAGCTGGAATCTTGGTAAATAAAAGATTATTCAAAGATCATGCTTGCTACAGTAGAAGATCTTTTAGCACAAAAGAGTGTAAAGAGTGCTACAGTTCAGATTTGTGGTGGACTGATAAAATGGTACTGTTTGTGGAGGAGGCTTCTCTTTTGTGTGATATTTTGGTGTACCAAAATTTGCCATGGATGTGCTTGTATACTAATCTAAATTTTGTTTTAAATTGTTATGTTAGAACGTGCTCATATGACCACAAGTCATCAATGGGTATGACAACATGCTTCCACCTTTCCCAGGCTGTAATAGTACTTTCGGCCTCTGGTCTACAGCAATGAGAAGCAAGCCAGTTCTGGATTGCCCTGCAGCATGTGGCTGCAGTCATGTTCAGACACTTGGTACTTGTGTCTGGATGTATTCTGGAGCTATAATGAGACCTACTGTTCCACATTTACTAGAGGTGGATCTTCTTCCTGGATAAACGTAAGGTGTTTGTTTTCTTAATGTTTGTTTTGTTTATCTTCTGTATTTTTTAAAACATCAGTAAATGTATAAATCTGATTTGATGTAGTTTAATTTGTTGCAAATAATTTCAAAAGAAATGTTTGGGTTTGTTTAACATTTGCTGTTTTGTTTTTTTGAAATTAGTTTTCATTTTCTGCAGAGGACAACTCCACAGTTAAAAATTTCAGTCTCCAGCTTTCCTATTTACTATGACATTGGAACATAGATGGCTGCTGCTGTGTTTGAGAAACTCTCTTCTGTTTTAAAGTTTAGAATCAGAAGTTGCTCTTATGTTAAATTTCTTTTGTGCATCCCAGACTAATTAAGAATCCATTAACATGAACTGCTTTGCCACTTTTTATTGGTCATAGGCCTAGAGGTGTAGAATAAAATTCTTGAAATGTGTTTCACCTTCTAAATAGAGTCTTAAGAGAATAATAATTTCTGAACTAATATTCCAATAATGGTAGTTTAGCACTAGGAGATTGGATATATACATATTTCAATATCTTGTAATGTATGGAAGCTACAAACTGTGCATTGATGTGTTTACTTTGGTCCCATGCTGTCTTTGTGCATACTTCTGTAAAAGCTTCTCACACTGGGTGTGACTTTCACTTGTTCTTTTTGCAATTAAATATCTGGAAACAAAACTTTCTTGATTTTTTTTTTTTTTTTTTTTTTTTTTTTTTTTTAAACCTCACTCAATGTTTTGAAGGGAAAAAGAAAATCTGGTATAGCCTGGCAAGTTCCATATGGAAAATACCCATAAATATCACGTGATTGCTACACTGCAAGATATGTAAAAATATGCCTGTAACATAATGGAGAAAATTGGAGTATGGTGAAAGGTGTATTTGCTCCCTTTCCTACTGTGTTATTAAAGCAATGCTCAGCGTTCTTGTCCTTAATACAGTGTATATATATAGGTGGAGACCCCTGAGCCTTATGAGGCATTTCAGTCAATGTGGATTTGCAGAGCAGTGTAGATAGGGGATTTCTTTAGCATCAAGATGAAAGTCCCATAAACACTTGAAGAAAACAAATCTACTTCATTAATTTTTCCCATTCTTTGACAGTAACCAATTGAGGTAGAGATTAGACATGAGATCAGTTTCATAGAACTGCTGCTGAGTTATAAGCTCAGTGTGTCATTTCAACAGTGTATCATTTCACTTTAGGTGAGGTGAAATCAGCTGAATTCTTAACAGTCCTTCAAGCTTTTTCCTTAGACTTGAGGACAGGCTTCTTTCTTTCTCTTGGGTGCTTTGTGCTATAGTAGAAGACATTGTGTTGTTCTATTACACTTCTAGTAACAGAGCAGCTGTAAGGACTGGTTTGCTCTTCTGTAGCTGAACTAAACACCATCACCCCTCAAAATCCCCACCCTCAAAAAAATCCAAACAAACCCCTCAAAACCTGAAGTAATTTATTGCTTTAAGAAGCTAAAATAACATCTGCAGTACAGGAATCATCCAAGAAATGTTTAGATACTCATAATAAATTTAGTTTCTGAAAATCATCTATTGATTGTAATTGAGCATAATAGATGTACTTTCCAATGACCTTCTCATTTCTTATTTTAGATTACTTTCCATAAAGTGATCTACATTTTGTCTTTGCCTGAGTTGTATTTCTTGTTCGAGTTATTAAATTTAATAGTATTATGTGTGAGTAAAAGATGGATTATGGATTGAAAGGTTCCCAGAGTTGTGGGGTAAAGGCAGGAGGGGATCAGGATGCCTTTGCTACCCAACCAGACTGATCACAGTCACTGGGAAAAGGGAGGATGTTCTGTTGTCCCTGGGGTACCTCAGTTCATACCTGAGGCTACACAGTAAAGTTCTTCAGGGACCTTGTCCTATGAAGTACACCACCTCTTCCTCAAGTGAGCCCCCCTCTCTCTCCCAGGACTTAGTGACACTTTTGCATTTGCCTAATATTTGATGCTCCAAAGTCCTACAGATTTTTTTTTTTGCGAACTGAGACAGACTTCTACAGATGGAGGAGGAAACTTGAAAAGGAGGGTTGCAGTAACCACATGGTTGCGCGTATCAATCAGGCCTTTTGGTACGCTGTAGCTCACAGCAGCTCTTCAGAAACTAGTGGGTGTTGTCAGGAGTACTCAGTGTCCCTTTTTGTTATATTTGTTGTTTCTTGGTGGTTTTTTTTTGCTTTGTTTTTTTGTTTGTTTGCTTTTTTAAGAAAAACATCACAGCAAGCCACACACACCAAAAATTCTTTCACTCCTTATTTTCACTCCCCTCCACTTCCATTGATTTGCATATATTCATTACCTTTTCTATTTTTCACTCATTTACTCTCTGGCTCTGCAGATTGTGTCGTATTTTGCCTTCCCAGTAGAGCTTTGAATTTTATAGAGTATGCTCTGCAGTATCCTTGCTGCGGACTCCTCTGGGGAGAAGAAAAGGAGATTGCTGCCATGGCCACAGCTGCCACTGCTGCTGCCATGATCATTTAATTGCTGCAGCCACTCTCACTGCTAGCACATGGGAGTAATTAACACTGATCAAAAATGTGAAGTGCATCCCCTATTTTACATATCTCCATGCACAAGCAATAAATCAGAATGAGAACTCAGCAGAATTACACAAAAGCAACTTGCTTCTCTTGGCTTAGTTCTTGGAATGGCAAACTTGGGTGTTTGGTTTTTTTCACGCAAAATTGATAATTGAAAGCATAGAAGAATTTACTGTAGAAGTAAATTATTAATGTAAACAAAGTTCTCTACTGCCTGTAAAGCATCTGTCATATAAAACTGCACTGCTGGCCCTCAAGGCCAGTAAAGGCACACTAATTCTACAACAAATTACTCTAATTTTATAGAACTGTTGAATTGTATCACAGGTCCAATTGGAAGCCATCATTGCTCTCTAGTCCAGTGTTAATATATCTGTTTTTCCATTAATTGCGTAATGACTGTTAACTTAATTTACAACAGATCAATGATAGTGAACTATGGAGTGTGCTATTTGTATTGAGAAGTAAGTGAGCGGGGTGTTTGAACTAGCTTAGTGTTCTGTTGGAAAGGACAGCAATTGATTGATGTAGAAAAAATGAATGTGAGAGTAGCGCTGCGAAATATGTGCAAGGTTTTCTACCCTATCTATGATACTGTGATTCTTCATTAAAGCTACAGTCATGATGTCCCCGAAACCATCCCTGACAATCTATAAAAATTAGTTGCTGTTTGATATTTTTTAAAAGTGTGCCATTTCTTTTCACCAACTCGTCTAACCAACTCTTCCCTTGTCCTATGTGGAAAAAAACACCATAATTATCTTCTTATGACTCAAAATGCCAGATAGCAAGAAATGAGCTGAAAAATCCATTTATTTGAACTGTAGCTCTGTTGTTTGTGTGGCCTGTTGACAGGCTTAGTTTTAGGCTGTTAGACACCAGATGAGTGATTATTGGGTCAGAACCACATTGTGGGGAGTGCATGTGTGTGTGTGAAGGGGAAGGGAAGGGTCGAACCTCATGGAGGTGGGGTGGCATCATGTTCCTCATGGCGGCCCCTGGAGCTCATGTGGAGAAGCACTGGAGCAGCTGCCAGTCACAAACAGCCTGGGAAAACTGGAATACTCCACAGCTCCTGGAGCCTCTGACCCAGCTCGGATTGGCAGGGACAGTGAGAACACTGCCCCTCACCCTGGCCTGGGACCCCAGAGTGGCCAAGGGGTCAGAGGCCCCACGTGGGGGGTTTGGCCGTAGAGACCAGAGCAGATAAAGCCAGAGGCTTTGGGGTGCCACATGTCGTGACCCTGCCATATGCACATGTGAGAAGCTGGCCTTCCACAGAGTCCCAGGGGTAGCTACATGATCTGCCTCTCCCTCTTTCTTCTTCTCTGTTTTCTTGCTCCCTCTACTTTTTTTTTTTTTTTTTTTACTCCTTGATGCTTTGGGTGGCTTGGACCTGGAGATATTGTATTTGGCTTAAGTGGGGTGAATTGGTTAAATATTGCCTTGGGTGTTGTTGATTAATATGTGCTGAGCTCGTATTGTGGCAGAACATTTTGTTTAGCTTGTGTATTGCCCTTTTGGAACTTTTGTCAAGTTCCCTTATTTTGTCCCCTAAATTAATAAAGAAACTCCTTAGAAACAAGGCTGTGACTTATTTTCATAAGGTTACTATTAGATTACTAAAAAGATAACTATGGTTTTGCATTTGAAAATTAAAATTACTTTCTAATGTGTTATCAGCCAGGTTACGTATGGTACTTAACGTAATGGAGTTCTGAGTGTGTCTTCCAACTCTTGTGTATTTTTATTTTGATTCTATTGAAATGCTACCTTCTCTTTGCATTCTGAATGAGGAGGTTTGAGGAATTTGCAAAGATTTCTGGTGTAGAGTTGGTGAGTAGGAATTGATTATTAGGAAGGAGCATGAAGTCTTGGTGAGCTGTTTGAAAAATTACTGTAATAATACTACAAACTGGGAGGAAAACTGGTGTGAGAGTGCCAGACCAGAATGCCAGCTGCCTTCTGGTATGAAGAAGCAGTAAGGTATAACAACTCAAGAGTTGAAAAATCTCTGTGGTATCTTCATATGTAAATTTGCTCTCTTCAGCTGTCAGCAGGACTTTTGATTAGGGGAGGTAGAAGAAGGCAACATTGTTTTGTCCAGTGTTGCCATAGTAGTTGTTTCTTCGTAAATTTTGTCTTTTTGCGAGTGACTTGAACATTGAAGGAATGTGATTGGGTACCAGTTTGAGAAAGCAGAAGGAATATGTAGTATATAGGCCATGATTGAAATGTTTTGCTCTTATATTTTATAAAAGCTTATAATGAATGTATAGAAATGTTTGTAGGAGACCTGATGCTCTTTGAATATTTTTACAAATGTGTGTGTAAAATGAGTACCAGAGTCTTACACTATGCTCATTTTCAGTAAGGTAGTAGTCTTTAACACTACTGGAAAACATACATGCTTTTTTCTCAGAATTCACTGGTTATCAAATCTTACTGCTTTCAATTGGGTTCTTTTATCATTAAGAGGTTGATATAAGACAAACAACTTTTTTTTTTTTTTTGTAGTTAGGAAGATCTTTGAGAGTTCTGGAAACTAATAAATGTCACTGGCTGTATAGGGAGCATGTAATGTCTTCAGCTGAATAAGAATAGCTATCACTCATCACTAGGCAGTGGAGGCTGGTGCTAAAAAGACTTTCAAAATGCAGGTGCATCACGCTACGGTAATAGATGCATTTAACAAATGGGTTTGTTAGTAACTTGAATAAAAGAAAGATTAAAAATTCACCATCTGTTTACTTATTCAGATTTCTTGCTTTTGTTCTCCTTTGCCTTTCTGCCTTAATGGGGTAAGAAAGAGAACATAAAGCTTTCTGTGAAACTATAGGCTGGATGTTTAAGGTGTAGTAGGCTTAGAAAAGCCTCTATGATATCCTGTCCACAGTCAACAGGAACATTGTCTTGGTATTTCTGACGTGGTTTTCTGTCCTTTTGAAACCCTTAGCAGAGGACCAAGTGTAATTGTATGTGTAGGGAAAGGAGAGAACATAATTTATTGGTATCATCACCAGAACCAGGAGTGCTAATTAGTTTGGCTAGGAGTGGCATCCCTCCAACTTATGATTCAGGTATCAAGAAGAGATCTCACAGGACTGTCTCACTTCCTTTGCGGCAGTGTAGATGAATTTAGACTTAGTTTTTGAGATAGTCAATCACATGTTTGCTTTGGTCAAGAAATTTTTCTGATAACCAAAACTGAGACTGGGTAGCTGTTCTGTTTGTCTCAGAAGTATCCTTTATCAGAAGTTGAGTTTATTCCAATCTTGAACCTGTGATAGCTGTACATTCTGGTGTGGTTAGTACTTAAGGTTAATAGACCAACAGACAAGAGATCATCTTTGCCTAACTAGGTCTCTGACTGGATTAATTTATCAAAAGTTTTTTGACTGATAAAGTACTATCTGCCCTCAAAATTTTTGCTGACTAATGGAAATGTCTTTTTTGCTATGTTTTGGTATGGGACCTCTTATTGTCTCCTCTTCCATAACTGGTATGCAGACCACAGTTTGTGAATGTCACATATGAAACTGAGAGATGCTTAGTGTGTGTTAGTGGCCTCCATAAGCCTGACTTATAAACTCTTGTCAAATATTGCTGTTGACTTCTTACTTGAAAATAAACCACTGTTTTAGTTTTACTTTCGATGTATCAAATCCTTTAAATTATTAAATATACCATGAGTTATGATATCATGCCCAGGCAAGCTTGCTGTTTGTGTCATGTCTTTCACTTTGAAAACACTTGGAATACTATATGCTGCTTATAGACAAAACCCCAGGGGGGATGTACAATAGATAATGATAAAGAGCAAGACTCACATTTGTGCACCTGATAGCAAAAAGTGGTGTAGCAGACACCACTACTTAGTTTTCTGCTTAGATAGGTAGTTTGCTAGTCTTGTCTTTCCTATGCCATGCATTGATGAAAAAAAAGGTTATATGCAGTCATTTAGATTATTAGAGAAGTGACCATGTAAAGCCTGTCAAATCTACTGGAGCACTAATCAGCTGTTTTAGTACTTGCATGTTTCTACAGTGAAGGCCAGGATTTTAACTGGATACATATGCTTAACTCAGATGTGACATTTTACAGCTACTCAGGGTCTGTATTAACTATAATCTTCCATAGATCTCTACTGTGTAGTCAGAAATAGCAGACATGCTGTCTATACTGCAGTCATTACCATTTTTGGAGGATTAGTAAACTGATTTCCCTTATGAGAAAGACTCAAATGTTGTGTGACAGGCCTTATTCCTGCCTTTAGAGATTGATATAAACACATGCAGATTGGTTTGTTTGTGAGCAGAATTGTAAATTGAATTTCAGTGTGATTTGAAGATTGATTGAAGACAGTGCATTAACGCTGACACAACCTGTAGGTAATGCTATACCTGCTCGCTGTCACCAGTACCTTGTGAGGGGTGCCACTTCATCAGCATTCCAAGAGTTTACAACTTTCTACTGCAGTAAAAGCTTTCTGGTAATGCAAACACATTTCTAGATTTTAAAATAAATAATTTCTCTTTTTGTCTCTGAAATATATTAATTTAAATGATGAATAAAAAAATCAATGCATTTAGTGCAACTAAGTCTTTCCCATTGGCATTGTATGTTATTACTATTCGTTAGAAGGATACTTAAAATTCCTTTTCAGGTATTCTCATAAAATCGTAACAGTATCAGCCATACTGTTAAAATGACTAATTTTATATAAGAAATTTCTGTAACTTATGGACTTTTGGCCTGGCTGTTAAGTGCTGAAGACAGGTGAGGACCGTTTTGTGTGCCAGGCAGTCTCCCTGAAAGGGCCCGGTGGTTTGGCTGACAGCTGAGCTAACCTACTTCAGCTGGAAAGTGGGACACGGTTCAGTCGTGCAGATCATTTCTCACACTGAGCTATTGACTGCATTTGCCTCCTCTTCTCTGAGAAATTCCACGTTAAACAGAATCAAGTGTGTTTGCAGTGTCCAAGGCCCATCTATCAAATCAGAAAAGTACCTTAAGTCTCAAAAGTTTTCTTCAATATTGAGAAATAAAGTGGTAGCCATATAATTTCAGTACTAGATTTCCCATACTCATTTTGATTTCCATTCTTCAACTGCTGGAAACAATTTAATGTCTACTAGAAGCAATCCTAATTGCTTTTCATTATTTTCAAAATTAGAAGTGTATTCAGCAATATGGGTCACAGTTTTTAAATTGTGTCCTCTGATCCTTCAGTTGAATGCTTCATAATTTTTGAACATGAACTACAGATTTTCATGTGTAAATCTTACTAATCAATGCATTTACTTGCAGTGCTATACTAATTTATCTGTTTACTGTTTTCATAGGCATTCTGCCAGTCGGTCGATTTCTGTTTTCTGGAGACTGAAATATCTGAACATTTTATTTCATTTCCACAGTGCAAGTAAATTACTCTCTGTAATACAGACCTTCATGTTAGGCATGTCTGACATGGGAAAGCTCCCTGGGAATGCAAAGAGCTTACTTGATCTGCATATATTTAATGGCTGAAAACACAGAATTTCTTGGTGACACACACAGTCCCCTAAACATTGAAGAAATTTATGTTACTAAGATTTTAATGTCCGAGGAATAGAAAGAGACTCTCTGTTTAAAGAAGCACTGATTAATTTTCTTTGACTTAGCATGTCAGGAAATTATTTCTAGTAGACTTTGTATTTCTTCTGAGGAAAAACTTTTTCCATCAAGTGTATTCACATGAGGATGTGAAGTTAGAGGTAAGAATGCTTTTTCTTTTTAGTTTAGGCAAGATAGACTAGGTAGTCCAAAAATAAATGTCTCTAATACTAGAAACCTATTTTTTTTGTGGTGGTTGTTCAGACAGGACCAAGAGGAACAGGAGTGCTTATATGACTTTGAGTAGTAGTGTTATATTAGCAGTTAAAATGCGAATTCCATTCAGCTAAATGCTGTAACACTGCACAGAAATATGTAACTGTAGTAAGTGATCCCTTTCCTCTCCACACTCTCTTGTCTTTACTTTTTTATTTCTTTACTATGAGATAATGTCTGGGAATGTAAGACTTGCAATATTGTGAAGCAATTGTAATTGGGACATTGGGGTTTACTGCACTAGAAAAATGAAATAAAAATGATTTGCTGCACAGATATTAATGTTAGCTATGACAACCCTCTCCACAGAAGTGTCTCTAAGGCGGGTGGCTGTTAATAATCCTGAGTTCCATGATGATTTGAAGAGGCTCTTCTCTCTGCCTGCCAGGGGAGACAGCATGAGGATTAAAGCATAAGTTTCATAGCTTTTCTCCCTCAGATTTTATGCAAATTCAATAATGATCAATTTGCATATTCTCAGGTAGTTTGCCTATCTTGCTTAAGTGTGTGGGTTTGTTCTGAAGGTTAATCTTAGTAACTTAGGTTTATTGTTTTAATGTAAGATAGGGATGGAACAAGTCTATCACTCTTGCTTGTGCCTCACCTTAATGCCAGAGGCATAGGTTCTTTTTTGAGCAAGCTCACAGTTTGGGTTTTTGTTTTCTGGTTTATTTAGTACAGTTCTGCCAAGCACTAGACACTGCAGGGAGTTTGTGTGGTAGCAGTCATCTCTGAAATTCCTTGGCTCAGGAGGCACCACCAAGCACACAAATGAAGGAAACAGTTTATTGTGCTTACAACACACTGATGTGTGTGGGTCTGCAATAAATGGCCAGTTGAAAGAAGTGACATTATAGCAGTTAAAATGCAAGTTGAAATTGAAGTACACCTTTCCTGTCAACTGGGTTGAAGGCAGAGTCTTCTGCAGATCTGGAGCTTGACAGATACCTTTGATTGATGGTGAAGAGCAATCTAATGAAAACCTAGTACAGCCACATAAGTTTTGATGTGCAGGTAGGGTAAGCCTGTGAGTTGCAGGTGTGGAGAAGGTTTAAGTAGGATTTCACTGAGCTATAATTACATGAGCCTTTTCAGGATTTATTATGAACTTTGTAAGCCCTGTTTTTATCATCTAGTGTTTTCTTGTGAAGGCTCCTGAGCTGTTTGTTATTTCAGTTTCTCATCCTATTTTGTCTCTCCATAATTGTTTGTAATTGGTGTTACCAGTCTCTCCAAGACTTCTGAGTCCCATGAATTGATGACCTCTAGAATCTTCTCTTGCTTTGGATTATCTGCATTGAATCAATAATGGATAGAGCTGCTGTGTAGTGGAAAGTACTCTGTGAACTGTGCAGCTTTTACCAGCCCTGTTCCAAGATATATTGTGTGAGAGATGGGGGGAGGGAATTTCACCTGAGGGATTGTGAAGGTTGCTGGAAGATGGCTGGCAGCATGAAGCAAGAAGAAACGTGGTACTACAAAGAACAAAACTCACTGATGGGAGTTTTCCCCTGTCACTGATGGCTAGAAATTAGATGTGGAATATTTGGATTAAATGGCACAGCTCTTTCCAATGGGTTGTATGCAATCAATCATCCCTGGAAAGTGCTATCGACTGGTATCTTAACTAGACTGAATGAAACAGTGTTGTGTACTTCAAGATACAATTTTTCATGGTAGAGGATTTCACTAATGATTCAATAGATAGCTGTTCTTCCTAGCTATTATTCATTTAAAATGCAGACCTAGAATGTAAATTTTTCACCGAGGAGTAATTTGGATAAAAGAGAAAGCAAGACTTTTCTTTTCCTTCCTGGCTTAACTGCTGGACTGTGTAACAGCTCACTCTTTGTAGATTTAAAATGTACAGTTCTTTGTACGAGAACAGACAGGTTCAGCTCCTCAGTATCCAGCTCTCTGGGAAGTATCTTGATACTATCCTTGTTTTGTAATTATGGTCATGCCACCCTGAAGCCCAATCCTCTCAGATCTCAGAAGCTCAGCAGGATCAGCCCTGGTTAGTACTTGGATAGGAGACCTCCTGGCAATACCGGGGGCTGTAGGTTCAAGTCCTGAGGACTTCACTGTCACTGTCCAAGCTTGCTTGTCCATGGCCGATGAACCTTAGGAGTTAAAGGGTGGGGCCAGTTCTGCACCTGCTGTGCCTCACCTAAAAAATCCACTGTGCAGGCTCAAAGAACACACCTACATGGATAGAGCACTTCCCAGATCTTTGTTTGCGAAGCCGAGTCATGATCCTTCTTCTGTTCAGTGTTGGGGGTTTTTTTTGTTGGTTTTTTTTTTTTTTT
>JAWWEV010000043.1:25897721-25915014 GCA_035583235.1 Hafferia zeledoni
CTGCCTCCACCCCGGTGATCAACAGTTAACTACCGTTTTTGTTAACTGCTGGCCTGGGCTGTTAGTGGCAGGAGAGAAAATTTACATAATAATTCCAAACTACAACAGTGCTGTACTGAAAGGCTGTACAAGTGGAGGGACATGGCCCACCATAGAGGTGGCTCATTGCTGTTCACATTGATAAAAACACATTGAAGCACTACTGCCACTCCCAGACCAGTAGAGCCAGGCAGAAGACATAAATTACCTTGCACTAGTCAGATATATTAAGAATAAAATAACTTACTCATACACTATTTTGACTTATGGAGTACTCATTTGGAGTCTGGGAAAATGATATTAGCAGATTTTGTCAGCTTAGTGACAGCATATCCTATTCAAAAGGGTAATCTAAATCAAATGGGGTTCTTCAGCTCTTTTGAAAAAGATATAAAAATGGGGAGAAGATATCCATTGACGTGGTGATTTGCCTTCAGAGTAGTGTTCAATTCTAATGCCACAACTAAAACTGAAAGCAGGGTAGATGAGTGAATCGAATTTGTCCTGGATCCGAACTCAAGGTGAAATGGTTGTTTAGAGTTTTATTATTAGAACACTTTGAAATGATAGAGAAGCCAAGAACTAATTGGCAACTGAAAGTCAGTTTCATTACCCAGATGTTTAGATAGTGCTTTACATAAGATGCTTGAGCATTGTGTTGTCTGACTTGAAATTCAGAGATTATCCAGAAATCTGAAAAAGAATTTGGAAACCAGTTGATGAAATCTGATTTACCTCCAGGAATAACTTGAATTGCTTGTAACAAGTGATTGGGTAAATTAAAAAGATTTTAGAAGTTCTTCAAAACAAATAAGCTCCCAGATAATTTAATACACTGGGGAAATAATTGTATTGGGTTTTGTAAAAGGCAAGTCTAGTAAGTGACCTGCAGTCTTCCACATAGTGTAGTAAATTATGAATAAATTGGCTATACGAATATAATTTTTTCTTTTCTACTTTTTTATTTCCTACAAATCTGTCAGCATAAAGAATAGCTGCTTTCAAGCTCTTTCATCTTGAGCAAAGGCGATTTCTGGGAATGAATGCACTTTTCTTGATAAATGTGACCTACAGAAAGTGGATGAATAGCTTTAGGCTTTGTTTTGGGGGTTGCAATATTCAATACATATGAAACTTTCTTTCTGAGGGTGTGTAACTTTCTAAAATTGGAGTAACCATACATTTTTCTTGTCATCTGGAATATGCAAATTAATGCACTGTGACAGTTACTTTTAGTTACATAAGTTATCAAAGTTGGAGTGAAACTCACATTTTCTAGCTGAGGAAAAAGGAAGCAGAAAATTCTACATCTAAAGTGCTCTGCCTGTTCCTTTTTTAAAAACACAAACCAAGCAATAATGGGTTTCTGGAAACCAGTGGATGATTGAGGAAAACTCTCTTATGAAGAAGAGAATGAAAAGTTAGAATTTTACTGTGTTTACGCATGGAGGGAAGGGTACTTAATCCCATTCAAGGGAACATGCCAAGTAAATGTTGAAATCTTTGTAAAAATACTTGTTATCCTCAATTGGAAACTGTATAAATGCTACATTTTTAAATAATGTCTAGTTGTTGTGCATTTGGATGTCTTGCTTACTTGTTTGAAGCAAAAAACCAAACCAAACTAAAAAGCCCCCAACAAACCTTTTCTTGGTATGATGGTAGTTTTGGAAGTAACTTGGAAAATTTCAAATTTCATCAGTCACCTGAGCTATACAACTTTGCAGAGAAGTATGAGACATATCTTCAGCTTCACTGATGCTTAGCATTCATCCTTTTCTCACACTTTGCACACTATAATTTGTTGTCAAAACATCTCAGAGACAACATTGCATGATTACATGTGTTCAACGTATTTAGCAAGTAAAAAGTACTGAATTCTTGAATAACAAAAAAGATCCATCGTAAAGCCAGAATGGTAGGTCAAGAATATACATGCAACTCTTCCTTATCAGCACAAGACATGGTTAATAAAATCAGAGAGGAGATGTCAAGCTGTTTAAAAAAAGAAATCTTTTGTTAAAGGCTGATACTTCTGTGTTTAACCTGTAGATAAATATTTGCTGCTCTGTATTTCCCGTTTTGTAACAGACTGTGCTGTGTGTGCAGTTATTTCCGAGGTTTGAGCTAATATGCTTATCCTCATTGCTATTTTGCAGAAGCCTTTAATAAATTTTAAGAAGTGAAGAAAGTCCCTTTGTACTTCGTTTTACTTTTGGGTTTGAATAGGCAGTGTTTGCTTTTGTTCCCTTGTTAATTGTTTATAGTAATTGCATGATCTGATCTTCCAGTTGCTGAGCTCTTGCTTTCTATCTCTCAGTTATATCTCTGTGCTGTCACTGAAGGTATGTTCACTGAAGGTGTGTTTGATAGGTGTTTGTACTAGGTGTTGGTGTAGGTCTCGCACAGATTAGCATGTGTAATGAAGTGTGTGGTTTACAGGATACATCATTTTTGCTGATTGTGACTGTGAGTGTGTTCTCTTGCCAGACCTCAAATCTCTATTTTCTTGGACAAGTGGGGGATTTTGAGACCTGAGAGACTGACACATAAAAATAATGCAGGTTTCTGTCCATGTTTGATTTCTTGGAACTTTGTTATGCGGTGGAGGAACTTTGTGTTTCATGATTAAGGTAGTTATTAAACGAGAGATTCCCCATTTCTTTGGTACTAAGAACATTAAATCGATTGTTATCTCAATAACTACACCCTTAGCTACTCATAACTAGAGGGCTTGTTGTAAGGTGTTTGAAGTAGGAACTTGCCAGGAATACTCATGTCAATTTAGCCAGAAAGAATAAAAAGTAGCTTTTTTAAAGTTGCGGTTTATGGCAGCTTTACTTCTGCAATATGTGAGCACCAGTGGCTGCAGTGCCAAGTGTGCAGAGCCAGTGGATAATGCAGTTGGTCTTTTAGAGGGAATAGCCTGTGTACTCTATCCAGGTTCCTGTCTTCAACAAGCACAAGGTTGAAGAGGTGCCCATCTGCATTCTTATATTTAATGCCTATTGTTTATATGGTGTGAAATATGAAGTGTGGAATCCACTTGTGTTTTTGTTGAATAGTTTAACTCCAGCCATCATCTCAGCCACACACAGCCCTTGCGCATTTCCCCATGGTGGGATAGGGAGAGAATTGGAAGGGTAAAAGTGAAAGAACTCATGAGTTGAGATAAAGACAGTTTAACAGATAAAGCAGAAGCCACATGCACAAGCAAAGCAGAACAAGGAATTTATTCACCACTTCCCATGAGGAGGCAGGTGTTCAATTGTACCCAGAAAAGCAGACCTCCATCGTGGGTGATGGTTTCTTGGAAAGACAAATGCTGTCATCTCTGAAGATCCTTCCTTCTTCCTCCTCCAGCTTTATATGCTAAGCATGATACCATATGGCTTGGGACATGACCCCCACTTTGGTCAGCTGAGGTCAGCTGTCCCAGCTGTGTCCCCTCTCAACTCCTTGTGCACTCCCAGCCTCCTTGCTGGTGGGGTGGGGGGAAAGGCAGAAAAAGCTTTGACTCTGTAAGCTCTGCTCAGCAGTAGTTAAAACATCCCTGTGTTACCCACACAGTTTTCAGCAGCATACCAGCTGCTATGAAGAAAATTAACTTTGTCCCAGTCAGAACCAACGCAAAATATAGGCAAGTAACTTGCAATCTTCTCTTTATTTGTGTTTGGCTCACTATTCATATTCCACTTGTGTCTCCAGACTTGGAAGATTGGTCCTGGGTATGGATATGGTATCAAAATTAAATTGAGAGACTGACAATATGCCAAAGCTGGAAATTTGGAAGCAAAATCACTTGTTTGCCCTGTGATATCATCATGTTTCTGTCTCTTACATGAAATTATTTGGCAAACTTCCAGAATGTTTCTTCAAAAGTAATAAGGTGGGTAAAAAAATGTAGCCACCAACATCATGTAAACCTAAGCAATAGTTATAGCAAAACATACTGGTAAAATAATTTAAAAGTATTAAAGGCGTTAATAATTTCCTTCTTTTAGTAGTAGGATCTCACAAAGGCTGCTTTGACTATGGGCATGAATTCCATCAGAAGTGACCATGCCTTGTGTTTATTCCAGTTATAGGAATTAAGAATGATGCTTTTGTTGCAGGTCTGTCAGATGAATGAAAGAAATACTAATTTTAGAGACTCATGTTTTTGCCTGGCTGTTCAAACACTGTATATCAGGCTAAGCAAACACCTTGAGCTCAATTTAAGTTAGTGGGCAGCCACTCCTGAGTTGGATTCACATTCCTTCTTTTCCTTTCTGAACTTTTAAGGTTGTTTGGGTATACTTTAATAAACAATATTTTGACTCCTGTGCTATGCATATTGAGCTGTTGACTAGGACCTTCTAGATATTAGAGCAATTTCTTTGGGCTTAACTGAAGGCTTATTGTGGTCATAGATACCTTTGTAGATATTAGTTGAATATTTTGTAATTGCTATTTTGGATGCTGCTGGAATGTTTATTCTGGGCTATATGTGCTTGTGACTTACTCTGACATGTCTAGCCTGATCCCTAATGTAAATTGCAATTTTTTTTTTTTTTAAGTTTGGAAAAAAAGCAGTTTGGAATTGCCTAGCTAACTTTGACAGTTATATTTATGGCAGCATAATTGGTCCAGTCATCTTGAGTTTAAAATATAGCATAATGTGACAAACAGTCATCTTCAGTTTAAAATACAGTGTAATATGACAAACTTACTTAACACATGCTTAGAAAAGGGTATTGGGGGAGGTAATTGAAGAAATGCATTGTCATCCTTTGGGACTGAGATACTGATGCAAATTTTCTGGGGAGTATTGTGTTGATGGCTGGGTTTTGGTGGTGGGTTTTTTGGGAGTGTTGTTGTGTGAGTGTTTTGGTTTGGGTTTTTTTGTGTGTGTGTGTTTGTTTTTTCCCTCCACATATCCTAAAGGTGTGTAACAGCCTGTTGCATTACAGTTACCTTGGCTGTCTTTCTGGAATGCTTGATTTGCCTTGGTTTTGTAATTGCCTGTTCTGAAGGGAGGTGGCCAAGTCCCACCACTAGTGTTAGAGCAGGACAGAGTGAAGTGTTTGCTCTCCAGGCTGCTGACTCCAATGTGCTACAAATGCAGTACTTCACAGAAGTTTGCAAGCACTTTCCTGCTTATGGGGAAGAGAATTTCAGCTACAACTTTTCTTGAGGTTGAAGAACAAAAGTCCACATTTTTCACAGTATCTGTAAGTTTCCTCCAAAATAACACTTATTACAGCCGTGGTTGGGAAAATGAGCCTTTTGGGATTTGGGGATGAGTCCTTTGTGGGATTTGTGCCCATAGCAACATGCAGTGGCAGCTGTGAGACTGCAGTGCCACTGCTGCTCGGCCCTCTGCAGTACTGCTGCTCTCGACATACTGACCTAGAATAGTGCCCTAGATCTATTTCAGAGGATTTCTTTCCTTTTCCCCTTCTACCTTGTCAGAAACCCCCTCAGGATGTTAAATTGGTTGGTAGTTGCAGTGTGTTAAATTAGCTAATTAGGTTTTTTCCAGAAACATTGTTTCTTACCTTTTTAGTATTTTTTCTTCCCTGCACTTGTTCTGACTCTTTAGTTTCCCTGACACATCATAATGTTAATTACTCTTCTTAATTCATCTATCTGAGTAAATGCAGATTAGTTAGGCCACTGTGTTGTTTCCTATTAAATTTTAGCTTTGTACAATTGTAAACTCACAAGTTCATTGACTATCAGCAGTTCCAAATATTTTTAGTGGCCCTCCATCACCAATTTTTTGTTTATTGCAATGCTTTTGTTGTGATAAATTACAACACTAGGGCTTTCATGCACAGTAATTAGTATCAAGTCACTTTATACTGATATTTGTCAAATATGAAATGCTGTGAGTGTATTTTTTTCCTCTGTGCCTACTAAATAGGAGACCAAAATAATGCTTTAAAATTAGAAGTGATGCTGATGGCTAGTCAGATAGGGCATTCACCTTTGAAATGGTCAATGTAATCCACAAATCAGAGCAATCTACTCCTTGTTTAATGGCTTACATGGAATGATTTTTCTGGTTTTAGACCCATTCTCTGAGAACAAATGACCATGTCATTAAAAAAATCCAAACCCAACACTAACATTTGCTGATTTCCTTTGAAGAAAGAAGTCTGAGAAGCCAAAAACTGAATGCTTTTTTTTGTCAGGCATCTCTGAATTCAGCACCTCTCCTTTCTTTTCAGATTTTAAGTCCTTTGTAGTTTTCTTCAGGGCAGCAGTAAACCTTCTGTCAGGATACTATCAAAATCCAGCTGTGTAAGAGCTGCTAGGCTTGTGTGTCACTTCAGAATGACAACCTTGGAGTTTCTTAGGTTATAGTAGACTCATCCAGTGTTTCAGCTGCACTCTTAGCTGTGTTATCTGTACACTGCCTTTTCATGAAAGTGGTTTCTTGCAATCATCTCTGAATTGATGAACCACTTATGACCTCAGAAGAATTCTAACCTGGAAAGTTGCTGTTCTGACCCTTCTATTGGCACTGAATGTTTACAATTGCCCATATAGGTAAATGTTCTATTAAAAGGGTATTAAAAATATTTAAGAGTATGTATGTTTCTGTAAGATTTCTTCACCTAATTGCTCTATTTTTCACAGATAAGTTATTTCTACACTTGGTCTCAGTTTTCTAACTTCTCTGGTGCTTGCTTTCTTTTGCCTGCTTTGGAGTCTTTGAAAGCCTCATTCTTACAAGCTTCCACCTTTTTCTCTCCTGCAGAACCTTTCTGCAGCTTCCTCAGATTCCTCAATTCATCCATTTCTTTTTGCAGCTTCTTCCAAACCTCTCCACCTCCACCCCCCAGAAACCAAGATTTAGAAGAATCTGCATTAATAATTGACAAAAATTATTGATTTTTTTTTTCCTTTACAGTAGACTTAGTCTGGTTTTCACAGATAGAAGTCATTAAAGTTTAACGATCCTTTATTCCCATTCCCCACCCAAAGACCAGTTGGCTGACACACATCCCCAACTCTTAGCAAGAGAGAAAGCACTTGTGATATAAGCTGGGAATGGATACACAAATACTCTAAACTGTTGCAGTTGATTTACCAAATATGTAAAATCTCATTGCTTGGTGTTAGGAAGTTCTCTTCTGTCCCCTTAAGGAAGGTGTGAATTTGGAAGGTTTCCTTACATACACCTATCTTGATTACAAAGCAGACATTTGGAAACATAACTGTATTTTGACAGTAAATGAGAGTATAGTACTGGGACTGTTAAAATCTAGAGAACAAAACGCAAATATTTAACACACATGTTTCACCTGGTCACAGTGTTGTATCCAGTATAATTTTTCCTACCATAACCATTTTTGTTTTTTCCTATCAAAGCCCTGCAAGTCTACAGTACAGAAGTATGAAAATGTTTTTAAAACAGGGTGTAAAAAACAAAAGAACAAAACCCACCATTTTGTAGGAGTTAGGTAGATTATTTCCTGCATGTAGAAATCTAGAATAAGATTAATATGCTATGTTGGGTGCAATGTTGGTGCAGTAGCATTTTGCTTTGAACTTTTTTCCCGGGGTGAAACATGAAACTTTGAGCTGGAAACAAAATCTCTACCTACAATAGCTGTCTATCAAAATATGCCTTTTAGATTTAAGATTGTGATTTGGGAGCCTCTTACAAAAATTATAGAGTGAAGAATTTTACCAGCAAATGTTGGCTTTTCCTTGGACAAAACAACTGTTTTGAGGTTCTGATACCCTAAATATCCAAGTTAAATTGAAAATGAGGAAGATACAAATTTCACTTAATTATGTATCTTACTAAGTATTAAACCTAATAAGTACTGAAAGTCATGTTACAGTTTTTAAGATAATGAAGCCAGACACTTTGCAGGCATTTTTCATTCTTGGTGGTTTTTTTCTTAGTTTTACCAATAAACATAATTTTTAGGAGGAGCTGAACATTAAGATAAATGTGATTACACAAAGTTTACTTACAAATGTTGCTCCCAAAGAAATAACTGTAATATTTTCCTGTTTACTTTTCACAAGAACATAATTTAATTGAATTTTGTTCTAAAATGCTTCTGTGCAAAAGTTAAATTAAATTCTCCTGAGTTGTGAAAGTATGATTTGGAAAAAAAAGGTGTTTATATGTATATAATTGAACTAGAATTATTACATGTATGTACAAATTATACATATATAATTTGAACTAGGATTGCTATACGATGTGTTTGGTCTTTTTTATACCTTCTAATCATAGCATTTAAGATAGTGCTGACCAGATGTAAATCACTATTTAAGAAAAAATAATTACTAAAGTAATTCTAGATCACTTAGACATGGTCTAAAAGCACGTGGTTTGTCATTAATACTTATTTTTAAAGGTGTGTACATAAATATTTCTCCATTTGCAGAGCCAATGGATGATTTTGTATTTGAGGCTTTGTCACAATCAAGGAAGGAGGGGGAAGAAGTATCAACTTTGCAAGGAAGGTGATTTGCATACTATTACCCCTTAGTCTTTACTTTCTTTCAAATTTTAAGCTTGCTGTGACCTACTTTACAGTCTTATGATGAGATTAGGAATTTCACTGAATTCTCTGTTGCAGGCTACAGTAGTTTCAGCACTTGTGTTTACATTATCACTTTTTGTTTTACTGGGAATAATACACAGTTGTCATCAAGCCTTTGGTGAATTTCTTGACTCCTTTTCCTCTATTAATTCTTGTTTTTCCTTTGTTTGGTGGTTGTTGTTGTTTGCGGATTGGTTTTAATTATTTATTTTTAATGTTTATTAAGTAAGAAAATACTGTCTTGCTTTCAGGGGTTTAAGTTTCCAAGTTATCTCAGGCAAAATATAGTGGCTGCAGGTTTGCACCATTCATCCCTGCGTCAGCTTTATGTTATGAATTCCACGGCAAGCTCAACTGGAAATATTTGTCCTGTGCCAAAATGTTTTAAGTCATTGCCAGTACGTATTGCCAGAGTATTCTTTCTGTTTCTGCAGCTGGTAGTGTTTTTATTTTTCTCATCTTAGTTATACTAGAAATATAAGAAAAGCAAAACCCACACACATGAACCATAACCTCTCTGACATTGTGATATTCATGGCTTTATGGCAGAACGTAGTGTCTTGAAGAGACATCAAGATGACTCTGAAAGACCTCTGATTAGAGACCTTTCTGTGATGAGCAGGCAGGAGTTAATCAGTCTGCTGAGAAATGAGTGTAGTATAGTATAGTGTATATGAATGTAGTGTAGTATATTTTATGGTTGGACTTGATCCTAAGGGTGCCTTCCAACGTAAGTGGGTTTATGATTATAGTAGTGGCTATTTTAAGCCACTTTAGTAGAAATCAGAATATATAATTCTACATGGGTCCTGTGTTGTAGTTTATGAATAATTCATAGTTTTGAAAAGCATAAAGTTCCTGTTCATTAGTAATTTTATAGTTAAAAAAATGGAATTAAGTATTAAGTTCTAAATTGAAAAAGATACGCCTCCAAAGATGTAAAGAAGGTTTTGAATAAGAGAGGAAACAAACTGGAAGACTTCTTTCTTATTTTCTACTACCCTAAATTCATGAAGCATAAGATAAAATGCATCTATCTGAATTGTCCCACTTTTTGTTCTACCATAATTTGGTTAGCTTTAGTGTTGCTAAAACCAGAGACTTTTCTTTTTCAATAATTTTGGAATAAATAAGATGTATTTTAAGAATTATTAACAGAGAAAGACCTACTCCAAAACAGAAAAGTTAGAACACTGTTGTCCTGTCACCTAATTCCACTTCTCAGTCTTAGCTGTGCAAGTCTTAAATAGGACTAACATTGATGAAATCAGGTCAACCCTGAATATTTATTGTAAATCCCTAGTCCTGATGGAGTACTGTAAAAACATATGCAAAGCAAGTTTCGAGGTTGAATCATTAAGATGATATTTTAGTCTTGATTCAGCATGTACATTACAATACCTCCATTGATCAGTTTAGTTTTTGTAATGGTGACCAACTTTCACACTTAATTGCAGGCCCTATCTGTGTTTTGGGTACTACTGTGCTGCTTTTACAAAGGCACAAATTAAAGGTATCTTCAGTTTAGTCTTTAATTCTTATTTGTCCATCAGTATTTGATGACTCCTTTTACTGCTTGTTTCTTGCTATGTGTCAACTTTGGTGGTTGTTTCAGTCCTTAAAATGACAAAAGGAGGGTAAGAAATTCAAACAGTAAAATAGAAACAATAGACCAGATGAAAATAAACACATCTAATTTCATAATCAGTATGCCCACCTGTGTTTTTTTGAGAAAAGAAGAAGGGTTGGTAGGAGTATTTCCAAATGAAAATTATAGTTTGTTTCTTCTCATGTCTACTCCAGTGGAAATGTAGAGGCTGCAAATTCCACAAGATTTACTTGAGCACAAATATTCTGTTTCAGCTCACTTGACATCTCCAGTTCTTTTTGGAGACTGAAAGCATTAAGTCATCTAATTTCCATACATTTTAGAAAATAAATATGAGAAGTCATAACACTTCACTGATTTTCCTTGTATATAATTTCCTTTCTGTGACACTTCTGTGGTTTGTATGCAAGCCTTCAAGGATTAGGTAGGATTATGTTGATCACATACTGGTATCTCTTTCTGGCACAACAAGTAACTAAACCACCAATGAGTTTAATTATCATAGCCATTAACATTACTGCTGGTTGAACTGAAATTTATTAGTTCCAAGCCCAGCAGTGATTGTTGGTTGACCTTTCAAGCAGTCCTAGTGAAGTGGAAAAGGGATTCCTTTTTATTTGGATGGTAATTTTAGAGTTAATGAACAGCATATTTTTAATAAGTGAGTTGAAATTGTTTAAGAAAGTTAGAAGCAAATTGCAACCCTTGGTGCACCTCAACATTCCTCTTTCTTTGCAAGTGTAATCTGTGTATTGCATTGCAAATACTTTCCTACTCTTTCTACTCCTACTTTCTTTCTGCAAAGAAAAATGACATTTTTTTCTTTCATTCGCTGTTAAGAAGAATAAACCTGATTATTTACACACCTGTGTAATTGTTTTAATTAGTGAGTAGGATTATGATACGGATCAAAACCTGCTTCTGAATCAAATCCAACACAGTGTTTGTTCATATGTGGTGCTCTGATGGATTCTGTATTTGATAGAATTGTAGAATGGCAAGGGGTTGGAATGGACCTTAAAGATCACTTAGTCCCAACTCCCCCTACCATGTTTGAGGGCATCTCCAGCTAGACTAGGCCTTATCCAACCTGGCTTTGAACACCACCAAGGTTGAGGAATCCACAACCTACCTGGGCAACCTGTTCAAGTGTGTCACTACCCGCACAATAAAAAATTTCTTCCTAATGTCTAACCTAAATTTCCCCTCTTTCAATTTGTAGCCATTACTCCTTGTTCTGTTAGTACACTTCCTGATGAATGTCCCTTTCTGACTTCCCTATGCTGGAAAATTGCTATGAGGTCTCCACACACCCTTGTCTTCTCTAGGCTTAACAACCTCAACTTCCTCAGCCTGTCTTTGTAGGGGAGGAACTCCAATCCTCTTATCAGCTTCCTGGCCCTCCTGTAGACTTGCTGGAACAGTGTCATAAGAACAGAGTAGAGGCAGAGAATCACCTTCTTCAACCTGCTGGCCACACTCTGTTTGATGCAGCCCGGAATTCGGGTGGCTTTATGGGCTGTGACCACACACTGCCAACTCAATTTGATCCCAAAGTCTTTCTCCATGGGACTACTCTCAATCACCTTGTCCAACCTGTACGTCTGTTTGGGATTGCCATGACCCAGGGGTAGGACCTTGCACTTTGCTTTGTTGAACTTCATGAAGTTCACACAGTCCCACTTCTCAGCTCTGCCAAGGTCCCTCTGGATGTCATTGCTTCCCTCCAGAGTGTCAACTGCACCTCACAGCTTGGTGTCATCAGCAAATTTGCTGAGGCTGCACTCTATCCCACTGTCCATGTCACTGTCAGAGATGTTGAACAAAAATGTGTTAAAGGAAGATGTATTGGCTCCAGTACCAACCCCTGAGGGACAGCACTTGTCTCCATGTGGACAAAAAGCCATTGACCTCAACTCTTTGTGTGCGGCCATCGTTCCAGTTCTTTATCCAACGAGTGGTCCATCTATCAAATCCATGGATCTCCAATTTGGAAACCAGGATGTCATGTGGTGCTACAGTGTCAAATGTTTTGCAAAAGTCCAGGTAGATGATGTCAGTTGCTCTGCCCCTATTTACCAGTGCTGTAGCCCAGTCACAGGATTTGTCAGGTATGATTTCCCTTTTGTAAAGCCATGTTGGCGGCTACCAGTCATCCCTTTGTTTTCCACGTGCCTTAGCTTTGTTTCCAGGACATTCTACTCTGTGATCTTGCCTGACACGGAGGTGAGACTGACTGGTCTAGTTTCCTGAGGTTCCACTTCCCCTTTTTAAAAATTAGGGTTATATTTCCTTTTTCCAGTAATCAGGGACTTTGCCTGACTGCCATAGTTTTTAAAAAAATATGGATAGTTAGCAAGTTCGTCTGCCAGCTCCCTCAGGACCCATGGGTGGATCTCAGCGGGTCTCATGGACTTATGCACATTCAGGAGAGAGGAAGCAACTAATGCAGAAATACTAAATCATGTAGTTGTTATAAAGTCAGATATGTCTAAGGAAAGCTATTATTTTTAAAGTATGTTTGTGCTTAACCATCTTCAATTTTGATATTTGATTTGGCTCTCACCAACTGATTTTTTTTTTTCAGTGGCTTTGAAAGTCTTTTTTTGAAAAAAGAAGAAAGAGCTCCATATAGTAGACATGTCACATGTTTCACTCAGTTTTAAAAACAATCTTGCAGTATACTGATTGTCTAATTTACTCATTTTCAACAACTGTGTATTGCTGCTGAAGCTGGAGTTGAGATCAGACACTGCTTGGTGGAGTACACAAACTGAGAAACACTCAAGCTGAATCAAGCCACTAATGTCTCTGCTTGAGTTTCATATTCTTGTTTCAGAAGGTCTTTTCAAGCATGGGAGAAAATTACAACTTTGCCCTTTTCTTACTTCAACTTCTGGATAAATCCTATGAGACCTTTGTTATTCTATCTGGATCCCTAGAAGGCTATTAATTGTGGAGAAAACCCCCAGGGTATTTAATAAAATGAATGATTTTAAATGAGCATAATAATTCAGTCAGCTGTGTGTGATGTGATGGCTCTCTTGATGGCTCCTGGTGGCCAAGGGGAGCCCTGGAGTAGGACTTGGTTTGCTGTCCCTTCCAGGGCATCAGCCTCCTGGGAGGCAGCTCTGCACCTCTTTGCTGCAGGTTTTGCCTTGACTTTCATTTCCCTTCATTCACTGCCTTGTTCATGCCCCATTCAAGTGAAGTTTGGCATCGTGTTTTCCTTTAACTCTGTGAGGTGTGTATCATGGTTCAGTGGAAAACAAGCACATGGCCTGTGGCTTAGTGGTGTGGACAGTGGCCAAATGGATAGATTGCAAATTCACCTAATTTTTGTTACTTTATTTCAGCATTGTTCCTGATCTGCTGCCAGACACTGGGCTGACGCAAAAGTCTTTTTACCTGTCTCTGCTAATTTTACTTATGTACAAAATAGGGGTTTTGTTTTTAAGAGTTTCAGGAAAGAGTCCTGTAGGTTCTTTCAACTGGAGAAGAATTGGAAAACTCTTTAATACGAAAAGACAAGAAGTCCCCATGTCTGGTTTTCTTGGCGCTGCCCATTTTCCTTATCAAAACCATGACTAGTTTTACTCAGGAAGTATTTTATGGTGTCAGATGATAATGTGTGTCTCCCAGTACTAATTTCTTAGAACTACATGACTATTTTTCATGTTTTCCTGGACCCATTGTATCCTAAATGTATTCCTAAGCTTCTGTACCAAATCTAGAGGAAGGGGTAAGGAGAGAACTGTTATAACACCAGTTGTGGCTGGGTGGTTAAGGAGGTGGCCTGATGAATCCCTTGTGCACTGCAGGTGGGAATTCAAATCCTACCCTTGGCATGAAGGAAAACTTTGGCACTGATTTCTTTTTCAGCATCCAAAGAGAGGTGGCAAAGATGGTGAAGGGCCTTGAGGGGAAACCATATAAGGAGCAGCTGAGGGCACTTGGTCTGTTCAGCCTGGAGAAGAGGAGACTGAGGGGAGACCTCATTGCAGTTACAACTTCCTTGTGCGGGGAAGAGGAGGGGCAGGCACTGATCTCTTCTCTGTGGTGATCAGCGACAGGACTCGAGGGAACAGCCTGAAGTTGTGTCGGGAATGGTCCTGTGCAGGGCCCAGGAGTTGGACTTGATGATCCTTGTGGGTTCCTTTCAACCCAGCATGTTCTGTGATTTTTAGTGACTCTTCCAAGGTGTTAAAAACCAAAAGAATCATATTGTCTCTTGAAGTACTCTTACATAAAAAGAGAATGATTCAGATGCAGCAGTGAATCGTAACATAAACGTTTAAAGAGGATCGTTTGCTCATACACTTCCTTCTCCCCATCATATCCAACAGAACAATTGCCCCCTTGCCAGCAATCTTCATTATCTTTATTGATATTATTGGTAATTGCATATACTTTGCAGATATGTTTTTCTCATGCTCTTTTGTGCTTTTATAATCAGTTGCCAACCAAACCTAAACTCTCTTCACCCTTGATTTGGGAGTAGCAGAAAAAAAAGTGTATGCACTTGCTACATTTGTATTTGGTCACACATTTTAAGGTAATTGTGGGATTTTGTTAAATATCCCTGAATTTTGAAGTTTTAACTTTAGAGAGATTACAGATTAGTGATGAAACCCTGCAGGGCTAAATACATTGAATTCTGCTGGCTCAATTGAAATCAGGCTGAAAAGTGCAGTGTGGTTACCCCCAAACATTAAACCAAATAAACCAGCTTAAAGCTAGAGTGGGACATTTGAACTTGCTTTCAGCCATCTCTAAGGATTTTCACAGGAGAAAGTAGTTTTGCTTTACTAGTCCTGATAGCTGTGTTGCAGTATATTTGAAATGCCTCTCAATTACATTAGATCAAGAAAGTTCTGACTCATATAGGGTAAAACAAAAATCGTGTGCCAGGGTACTTACAGTGATTTGTAATCATCGTCTTCCTTAGTTGCACTTAATTCTACACCTTGCCAAACTGTCCTTTCTTTCAAGAGGTTTTCTGTTATTGAGTTTGTATCTACATAGAATAGGCTGATCTGTGGGACAGGCTTCAGAAACTCACAATTATGGTTTATTTTTCATGTTAGCTGAATTGCACAATTTGCTTATTGCATAAGTTGGTAGGGTTTTTCTATCATTACTGAAAAATGTCATTTTTCAGTCATTTTTGATGTGCAGCAATAAATTGACATTTAATAAATGTTCTTTGTAAGTAGCAATGTGTTCAAGGCTCCTACCTTACAAAAGCAGAATTATTGAGTTATAAAGTGCTATAGAGAACATTGCAGAAACGTTAAAGTGAAAGTAAACTGAAATCTTATGGGTAAAATGAAAATACTTGAAATAAATTTATAATAAAATCATTGAGTATCAGAGAAATACAAATTACCAGGAGACTAAAATGTATCTGAAATATGATACCAGGCAGACTAAAAAGCAATGGCACTGAAAATTGCAGGATGTGCTGATTTTTTTTCTTTTGTGTTTTGTTTTGTGTGTGTGTTTGAGTTCTACTAGTTTACCAGTGGGTTTTGTTTTTTTTTTTTTAACTGTCTTCCACTGATGGCAGGAAAAATACAGAATTAAACCTTGCTCTTTCAAAGGAAATAAAATGAGTGGACAGTGTTTCATTTATATGGTTAATTGATGGACCTGGTTTTGCTGTGGAAGAAGGGTGTTCTATGTCTTTGTATTAGTGAAGAAAATTTATACTCTGCTTTTCTTGGCTTCCTTGAATGCTACCTATTACTGGAATGGTAGCAAACAGTGGTATATTAATGGGAAACCAATCTCATTTACCAAAGTCTTTGATACTGTTTTCTAACTGTGTTCCTCCACCTCTCATAGTTGGTGTAGTGTAATCCTTTCAGCTTGCACAGTGGTTGTCTTTTGTTTGCAGTCTACAAGATTGTAGTTCTTCTGAGCTTGGGTTTGCATGGTGCTAGTTATAGTTTTTAAGGACTGTGAAATTATGCTCACCAAATTCAGAGAAGCATGTTGTGTTATAATGTGTTTGAGGAGGATGAAGGAGAATAGGGAAATGTATTGGTACTGGATTTTGGACCATACACCGTGTTCTGACATGAAGTCAGCATGAAATTTTAAGGATGTACTCATGTATTCAAGGCCTTATTTGAAATAATTGCCGTCCTATTGTTCTGGAAAAATTTAAGTGCTTTCTGGAAGACTTCTTCTGTGCCTATAGTAATATGAGGCTTTTTATTTTCTCCTCTGGTTTCCGCTGGCTTTTTAGGGATAGGATATATAGCCAACAAACCTTCTGGCATATATGAAATTACACTATGGATCCGGATTTGAAGTAAGGTAGAGCTCTGTGTCTCCTAAGTTTAAGTTTTTGGAGGTTTTGGTGAGCAGCATCTCATGCTTTAATGAGGTGGAAAACACACTGAAGAGTTGACATGAGATCTGGCATCTGCAGCTTTTTTGACTTTGATGGAACTCAGATGATGCACTTGCTGTGTGAATAGATTCCAGACTCAGAGAATCATTTAGGTTGGAAAAGACCTCTAAGATCATCAGATCCAGCCCTTGATCGATCACCACCCTGTCAACTGGATCAGAGCACTAATTGCCACGTCCAGTCTTTTTCTGAACACCTCCAGGGATGGTGACTGCACCACCTCCCTGGGCAGCCTGTTCCAGTGTTTAACAACCCTTTTCATAGAGAAGTTCCTCCTAGTGTCCAACCTGAACCTCCCCAAGCACAGCCTGAGGCTGTGTTCTCTCATCCTTGAGTCGTGATTATACCTTACTGCCGCAGTCTTGATCCGTGGAAAAGGGACCAGACCAGCGGCGGGGGTTCTTGTGCTGCCTGCTGAGCAATGATGGACCGATGCTGCAGCAGCCTCAAGTTAGGTTCACCCACCCCGCAGCCCACAAAGAGGACGCAGAGACAATGTGAACACTTGAGAAGCAGGAGCCGATCCAATTTATTCACAAAATGGAGGGCTTTTTATACCCTCTGGGGGAGAACTCTCTGGAACAGGGGCGGAGATAGGGTGGAGCATGCAAATCCACCACTATCTATTGGGCAGGAACCTGGGTAGGTGGCAACTGGGGAGGAGAG
>JAWWEV010000043.1:25915114-25929963 GCA_035583235.1 Hafferia zeledoni
GAGAACTAACCAATGGCAGCTGTACCCTGGCTGACAGCTCAGGTCTGCCTGGGCCAGCCTTAGAAACAGGGAGAAAATCTTTTAAAAAGAAATGGGGAAATAACAGTCACAATCCTTTATCAAGTGTCGCAGTCCGGCTTTATGGGTCCTCCTTTTGCGCTTTCCACACATTAAAGTCTGTTTCCTTGTCCCATTCCTTCCTCCATTCTTCCATGCTCACATATGCTGACTCATCTCCAACACCTTACACTTACAGGAAGTTACAAAACCCCCTGTTAGTTTATTTGATTATAATCAGAACTTTTGTTTCCCCAAAGACTATAAATGAAGCATGAATACTTTTTCAGGTTAAATCGTAGTAACTCTTTTCCTTGATCATGCTATTAAAATTAAGGGAATTACTTAACAAAGTTTGAAAATTGTTAGAACTTTGGGAAAACTTAGTCTTAATAAAAGTCACAGTCATTTTTAGCTAAAAGAGGTTGTTCTTGCACATAATGTCATCTGAACATAATCTACGTTTTTCACTTCTTTCTGTTTACTGGATTTTTAAGTTGTTGCTGTTTCTAAATAATGAAAAAAAATCTACACTTAATTCACACTTCCTGTTCAACATAGCAGTCTTAGTGCATTGGTACTACATCTGTAGCTCTGCATTAAAGAATTAATGGGAGCCTGGGTTGAACTCGGTGCAGACTAGTTCATCTATTATAATTTGAATGCATGAAATCTATATCTGTACTGAATCCACTTCACCTTCTGCCATGATGCCTTTTATAGGTTTTACATTGACATTGCTTCTCTGTAAAGGAGACTCTTGAGCGAATTCATGGGGAGAGGCAGTGTCATCTATTCATAGATTCTAAGGTGTACTAGATTTTCTAGACTTGTAAAGACCTTTTTGGTTTATTTTCTTTTTACTTTTAAATTCCTTGTTCCAGAACTAATGCAAATCAAAAAAATTCTCTCAGCAGGGAGAGGATGAAGACATAAAAAGATTTAGTAGGAGTTCCAGAACTATAAAGATCTTAACTAGCTCTTTAATAGAAGAAGAAATTATTCCAGTTTTGGTGCTCTAGATTGGCAGCTATTCTCAACAGCAAATAGATGCCATCATCATCAGTTACTTTTAGTGCTCTAAGATATGTGCCTAATATCTAAAATACCCAAAGGAATGAGTTAGCAAAAATGTTTGCAGATATTGGAAAAAATGATCAAGCTGTTATCAGGCGATGATAATGTTCCTGCCTGTAGCAGAGATGCAGGATGAAGGGAGCTTGACAAATGTTCAGACATTCACACTAAACTGGTTATCTATGTTAGAACTGTCCTATGTTTTTTGGCAGCATTGTAATCAGGGATTTGAAAATGATTACCTTGCTGAATTCAAATGTTGAGCTGAGCAGGAGTGAATATGGTCTGCTGCAGCTCTATGTCCTTTGTGTATTTCAGACTTGGCATTTGCCTTATCTGTACACGGAGCTGGTGCTATTAGCAGTAGCATTCTAGATGTTTTTATTACAGACAAGTGAAGAATAGTTTTATATATGTATTCTACTTCATGTAATGTTTTCAAAGTTCGGACTGGATGCAAACTTTTTTGATGTTTTTTGATGTGCCTTGAGGTATTTTCACAAATAGCTGTACAGTAAATATTCTTGTTATGAAAATTCCATACAAGCACTCATCTCTTAAGAACAACTGACTGCTGCAAATGCGCAGCACTTGAGATATTCAAAAGCCACACGTGGCTCAGGAGTTCTGAGCTGTAATTGTCTGGGCTATGCCTTTGATCCTTTTGCTTGTAGAGTACATACACAGGCAAGAGAACCCACATTCTTTTATTTCAATACAAATTTGAGAGTGTTTATCCTCAGTAATCTGCAAGAGATTTAAGGATCACTTCTGTTATTGAAACTACCATTTGTATATATTGTGTTTATCGAAAGCACGTTAGATTGATTCCCCATCCCTCCCCTGCTCTGCTTTTCTGTTGCTGTCTTCATTAGCTTGTTGTTGGCTTTCAGCAAGCCTCCTGGGGTATCTGTAGGCAGCACAATGCATTATGAACAGATGCCCGAATTAGCTCGTGTAATAGAAGTATGAGCACGTAGTTGTGCTATCGTGCTGCTCCATCCAGATCAATTCATATGTAGTCAAAGCTCAGTGCACGTGATGGCCTTTTCCAGTGAACTCTGGCCATTCTGCATTAGCAAGCTTGTATGCCTCTGTGTGTTAATGCTTCTAAAAATTCTGCCTTTTTAGAAATCTGAAAATGTTCTTCAGCTTCTTCTGAGGAGAATAAACTTCAGCCTGGGAAAGGTATAGCTAAGGTGACAAGAGATTGCTTATTCAAATTTCCACACAGGAACAAAGAGACATGAAATGAAATTTTAAGTAGCATTGTGAACCAAAAGAAAGACTTTTTTTGTTCCATGAAGCATATTTAAACTAGAAAGCTTACTGTGAGTTTGTGGACACTGACATCATGATGCATATAAAACGTATTTAGGCAAATTCATAGAATTAAAATGCATCAATGGTTGTTGGACACAGAAATGCCATGACTAGCTCAGGAGATCTCTGTGCCACAGAATGCTGAGAGCTGTATGTCTGGATGCCATTGTTTGCCAGTGGTCAGTAGTTCAAACTTGAGTAGAGTTGTTGGGTAGAGTTGTTGATTGATTTTTTTTTTTTTTAAATAATAATAGTTGTCCTGATAATGCACTTTCTCTAATGTTGCATTTTCTGCAGCTGCTTACAGTGACAGAGGTCTGTTGTATTTGCTGTGCATAAGGCCATACATTTTTACGTTTCTGAAACAAAGACCACTGAATTGGAGCATTTCTCAAAAGGTAATATATACATGTTATTATTCATCAGCTGAAAAGCTGCATAAAACCAAATTCAGTTTTCCATCACATAAGCAAAATACAACATTAATGATTTTTTTAACTAATATAACTTTATAATGTTAGAAGCATCCTGATTTCATTTAGTGCAGCTTTTTTTTTTATTATTTTTTCAGCTGTTGAATAGAAGCAAAACCCCTTGAAACAGTTGCACCTGAAAGTCTCAATCTGTTGAAAGAATGGCACTTTAAGTCCTGAATAAAAACTTTAAAATTGCTTTTGCCACCGAGAGGACCTAATTTCAATTACGGGAGATAATATCTGGAATCAATAATAGCTTCTAGTTATCTGCTAGGAGGAGAACAACAGTGTCTGCCTCATTAGTTCTTATATGCAGATCTCCAGTTATTTCAGGCATAAAAATTTTAAGAATATAATCACACAACTTCGTAGTGGGCCAGCCACTCCTATTACCAGCTAATCAATTCCTCTTCTATCAGAGCATCTTGTTCCCTGTCAAAACCAGACCCTCTGACACAGTGTCCCCAGCTTTCAAATCTGATTTTCTAGTGTGCACTTAGCACATATCTGTGTGGTTCATAATGCCACCTCTGATAGCTGGGGCATCATGACTTGGAGTATTCAACCAGAATCTATTTTTCACTCAAGCATTTTACTTGTAGAATATGGACAAGCAATAATTAATCATTAGTTTGCATTCTTCTTCCTCACAGGCTTTCCCCATTCCGCTCTCTTCAGTTGAAGGAATGTTGTTCATTATGTGAAACCTGAGTCTACTGTTGTGATAGAAATGCTTATTTTTGAGTAGTTGCTGTAGCTACTACTTCTACTGATCACCTTATATTTGGGGTTCTGTGCTGTCCTACTCAACACAGAACTGCATGTATTGTGTGTCTCCTTTTGTTGTACTGACCTTAATTTTAACTTGTAACAAAGACATCTTGAGAACCGTGTCACATTGCACCCTGTTTGAGGAGACATTTTCATCTTTTAAACAAAAAGTCAAGCCAGTCATGAAACCAGCTTGCTCTTGGTGAGTTTCAAGTTATTTTTGTAATGCTGACTCTCATGTAAAGCTTGAATGCACTATGTGGAAGTAGAAAAGTACCTTGTTTTAGTTTTTTAGAATAACTGCTCTCTGTGTTCCAGGTGACCAGAAGGTGAGTTTCTGCACCAAAAAACCCCACTTAGTTTATGCTTTAATGAAGACCTTGATTTTGGAACTTTTTATAAACCAGGCGCTTTCATATGTAAAACTGTCTAACAGTGAGCACATCCAACTGGAGATTTGAATGACAACACGAAGATGAATTTTCTTTTGAGAAGCTGAACTTAGGAGCAAAGCAAGGAAACCAAAACCAAACCTCCTTTAATATTGCGTGTCACTGTAGTTCTCACCATATGATTTCACTTTCTGTGTGGATTAAGTTTTTGTGTCCTAGTGTTGTCTTGCTTTCCTATTCTCTGAGTACCCTTTGGCTGCAAGAAAGTTTTTAATAAAGCCAGCTGGCTTCAGTATTTGAACTCAGTTTCTAAAAATATTTCTGAGGACATATCCTGCTACAAACTTTTATTGTGGAGTTCTGTATTTCTCCCGTGGCTGAGAGGTGATTGAATAGGACATCAATCACTGTTCCTGCACTTGAAAAGGACATTTATATGCCCTTCAGGTACTACAATGACAAGAAATGTATCTAAATGTAAGTGCTTTTGATGCTTAGCTTCCTGGGGCCATCCATTTCAACAGTGCATCTGCAAAGATTGCAGGTATTGGTAAATTATCTATATTCTGAGTGGATTTCTCTTCTCCTGTCCCTCTTCCTTTTCTAAGGTCTCTGGTATCCAATTGTAACGGAAGAGAGAGAAAGTCATAATCACAACACCTACTGTTGAACAAATTATTGTAGAAGAATTAAAATGTTGCATATAAGATGCATATGGGTCAATGAATGCTGTATATATAAGAAGTCCAGTTCTATGAGTTTAATAAATATGTACTGCTTTCAAGTTAGATTGGGAACACCTTAAGCCACAGTCACTACAGAGTGATAATTACATACTTATTACTACTAGAAAAAAATAATTAAGGAGTATCCACAAAGTGTTGCAGAATAATGTGCAGAATAATACCTTCTTCCATGACTTCATTGTTATTCTCCCTGTAATCTATTTATGTATATACACCACAGATAGCCTAAAAAGACATGAATGATAGAATGTCTTTGTTTGGAAGGGACCTTAAAAATCACCTAGTTCCAACCTCCCTACTGTGGGCAGGGACACCTTGTGCTTAGAGCTCCATCCAACCTGGCCTTAAATGCTTCCACAACTTCTCTGGGCAACCTGTTCCAGTGCCTCACCATGCTCACAGTAAAGAATTTTTTTCTAATATCTAATCTAAATCTACCCTCCTTCAATTTGAAGCCATTCCATTTAGACCTATCACTACATGCCCTTGTAAATAGTCTATTGCTACATCAGCCAATTCCCTCAGGACTCTCAGATGCATCTCATCAGGTCTGATAGACTTATCTATATTCAGGTTCCTCAAGTGGTCATGAACCTGATCTTTACTTACAGAGGGAGGGACTTTGATCCCCTAGTCCTCATGCTGCTGTCCATTCACTCAAGAGGTGCAGGAAGGGAGGTTGTCATTGAAGACAGGCAAAAAAAGTTGTTCAATATCTCATCCTTCTCTTCATCTGCTGTCACCAGTTGTTATAACTGTTGCTGTAATTGTCACCTTCTGTCTTGGTCCCAGTTCTGTAGCATGACTTGATTAGTACAAAGTTAGCTGTGTGCAATAAGTTTATTTGTGTGTTCATATGTTTCGCATTAAATTCTCTGGTGCTCTGTAGTGCTCTTGATTTTACTTTGAGTGGTGTTGCTAAGGACCACAGGCTACCTGTTTTGAGCTTGACCTTACTGCAAAGGCCTCTACAAGAATCCAGCCAGAGTTTTTCAAGTGTATCAGATAGATGTGCTGGCCCAGATGTACAGGTGATGCCCTTGTTTCTTTTCTTTTTCTGGTTCTCTTCAGGCCAGCCTTCTGAAAGATATTTGAAGGTATAATTTTGTTCTTCTATACATGTACTAAAATAATTTCTAGCTATTTTCTGCACTGTGTCAGATTTCAGTCTTCTTTTTTGTCCTAAAAGTTTTTTTAAACTTTTCTTAAAAAAAAAAATTCTTTAACAGCTCTAGTAACTACATAATAAAAACTGAATGTCACAGCAAAGTCAGATCATAAGAATATGACAGGATATATTGGCTCTTAAGGAGAAAATCACTGTCTTTTTTATCTCATGGAGTTTAGAAATAAGACATCTCACTACTGTAATAACTGACTTTGAATTTGGTTTGGTTTTGCATGCTTCTTTGGTTAATTCATTAATTTTATTTCAGTGGCTGTAGGTGCTATTTTGTCAGGCTTCATAATTCAGTTTTGCTGCTTGCAAGCTATAAGGGTGACCAGAATGACTCCTGTCATTCCAGTGCCACAAGGGAATTTAGATATACATTGTATTGATATTTGGGGACTTGTGTTTTTATTTTCATCTGTTCTTACTTAATAAACTGCTTTAATGTTCAGATCTTTCTATAAAAATTAATTGCAAATTTCTAGTTTTTTCAATTCTTAGACAAACCTTTTTAGTGTACAAATGCTGTCTTGCAACTAAGCTGTTTAAAAAATGTATGCCGGATCATGGTGTTGGAACCAAAGTAGTTCTTTTTATTTCATAGTGCTTATCTCAGGGTATTCAGTTCTGTGTAAATAACTTGGAGGGCAGGAGGAGCACCAAAATGAATAGAGATTGATTCAATACACATACTTGAGGAGATAAGAGGCTCAATGCTACATATACTGGTCACATGTTGTATCAAACTCTTAGGGACTGGCCAGGCACATTATCCTGTAGTCTTTCTGCAGAGGGATAAAGACCATGGGTTAAGCACAGTGCTGATTTACTGATGGTTGAAGTGATGATTGAATTCACTGAGTTTTGAAGTCTTCAGAAAGATTTGGTGAAAATGTACTTTTTGTACATTTTTATATATGCCATCCTTTAGTATAAACCCTATCCTGTTGGTTTGCTCTTAGTATCTTGAACTTTCAGTCAAAGATTCACAAATAAATGTTCAGTTTTCATGGTTGCTGACAGCTGATCTCTCCTGCTGCCTTTGGCAGACACAGACAGCGGATGACAGAGTATGCTGTGTTCAAGTGCAGTGTCTGCCGGTGGCGGGGTAGACCTCCGAGAGCAGGCATATGTAGCATCACAGAAAGAATATTCTGAGTTGGAAGGGATCCACAAGGACCCATAAGGATCATATCCTTTTGGCTTTTACATGTAAAGTTTTGTTGTCATGCCTCTGACTTGGTGGTTCTTTAACTTTGCTATGAGATTTGGGCTTTCCTATCTAGATGGGTAGATATTGACAGTTAAGACGCTGTCAGGCCACAGAGTAGTTCTGTGCATCATGCCCTGCTGATACTGGTGGAAGGCTGCTTTCCTCTTTAAGTTTAAACTTAAGCTCCAAAAGAATATTACAGTACAGAGAATCAAAAGCACTAGTGCTTGGTCTCAAGACCTGAATTGGCAAATTGTAATTCAGCATTTCAAATACAGTAAGCCCAGGGTTGAAGAGCTGGATTGCTATTTAGCTTGTTGTATCGGGTTTGTGTGGCCAGGTTTTTGTGAAAGTTCATGAAGGACTGTCTCCCATAGTAGTGCTCCCACGCTCTGACCAGTGGCAGATACAACCTGTCATGAACTGACTGTAGTCCTCCATTTCCCATCTCCCTGATCTACTGGGGGTGGGGGGAAGGTAGAACTTGGGAAGGAGGGAGGGGTGGGGAGAAGGTGTTTTTAAGATTTATTTTGCTTCTCACTCTTCTGCTCTGATTCTGTTTGTAATAAAATTAATTAATATCCTTACTTCAAGTCTGTGTTGCCCGTGATGGTAATCAGTGAGTAATGTATCTCAGTCCTTATCTCAGCCCATGAGTCCTTCATTATATTTTCTCTCCTCTGTCCAGTTGGAGAGGGGAGTGCAGAGTGGCTTTGGTGGGTATCTGGCATCGATATGGTAAGTGCCTGTAGTCCCTGCTGCCAGGGAGGCTGAGGCCGATGGATCAGTTGAGTCCAGGAGTTCTAGGCTGCGGGGTGCTGTGCCGAGCAGGCGTCCAAGCTAAGGCCAACATCAATGTGGTGATCCATGAGGGAGCTGCAGGGCACCAGGTTGACTAAGGAGGGGTGAACTGGCCCAGGTTGGAGATGGAGCAGGTCAAAGCTCCCATGGTGGTTAGTAGTGAACCGGTCCTGCAGTGTATCCTGGGCATCACAGAGACACTTGGGCTCCTTAGATTGTATTAGGTCTGGCTGAGATGAAGTTCATTTCCCCATAGGAGCCCTCACAGTGCTGTGCTTTACATTGGGAGCTGGAAATGTGTTGGTAACCCAGCAGTGTTTTGACTACTGCTGAGCAGTGCTGGTGCAGCATCAGCACTATAACATCCCTCCCCCCAGTCAAGGCCAAGATGCTGGGGGGTGACACAAGTGACCAGCTGATTCAAACTAACCAAAGGGATATTCCATACCATATGAACTCAGCTCAGGTATAAAAGCCAAGGAAAGGAGGAGAAAAGGGGGCATTCATTATTTGCAATGTTTGCTTTCTGGAGCAGCTGCTATGCGTGCTGAAGCCCTGCTTCCTGGAAAGTGGCCTGACATTGCTTGCTAATGGGAAGCAGGGAATAAACCTTGTTATTTTCCTCTTTGTGTGCATGCAAACTTTCTCTTAACTCAACCTATGAGTCGTTTTCCATCTTATTCTCTCTTGCCTGTCCAACTGGGAAAGGGAGTGATAGAGTGGCTTGGTGGGCACTTGGTGTCCCAAGGTCAACCCACCACATGTTAATGGCTCTTAGCATGTATAGGAATGAGCATTTCGAGTGGCTCGTGGGTATTCTATTTTGCTTCTGAGTGAAAAAATAGCTGGCTATTGTTTTAGCACCAACAATATAAGACTTGACCATTGTAAGTATTTGGAACATCACTGCACTGATGGATATTTTGTTTCTGAGGCATGTTTCATCTCCAGCAAGCGAAGCCCATTTCTGTAGTCCTTGTCCCTGCCTGAGCTCATGACCTCCCTTCACTGGCTTTGGCGAGGCTGGAGGGGGTGCTGTATGTGCACTTAACATATTGGAGTGAACAACACGCTTTACTGGTCTCCACTCCCTAACCATTTCCTCACATTTGGGATTGGATGGAGTGCTGGGTCTATAGGATCCATTAAGTGAATGTGAAATAAGATTTTCTCTTCATGGTGTGTGAGTGGTATAGATGGCAACAACAATATTGGCACATATTGGCACTTTCAGCTTGCAAAATTCTGAGGTCTGATACGTGTTAGTGTAAGCATTTGGAATAAAACATTTTCTGTCCTTCGGGGTTCTTATGGTCTAGCTAATAGTGTTCTCTAGTACAAGCTTTCCATTCCTGTATAGTAGGGCTGTGTTTGGGTTTTTTCACAAGTCCTGAATTTTAAATTTTCTGCTTGCAAAAGTAGCTTAACCTCTGATTCTTTCCACAGCTTATTAAATTTTAGTAAGCTTGTTTGTTCCTAACAAATAACTTCCCCTAGTAATATGCTATTTTTGTTAACAATAGTAATAATAATTTATATTTCAAATTTGTGAATAATTGAAACATATTATCTTTTTCAGTAATAGCTGCTTTTCGAGGGACAGTCCCACACGGCCTATCACTGGAGATTGGAGACACTGTTCAAATATTAGAGAAATGTGATGGTGAGTTCACAGCTTGGAATTCTAGGAATAATTTTCATCTACTGGTGGTCTAAACCCCACTACTATTAATTTATTTCCTTAAATTAATACATTTTGCAAGTCAATAATATCACACATTTTGGCCTCTTAATTTTTTTCCCCACAATGCCAGTGAGCTCTAATCTCTATACTAATTAATTTGCAGTTCATTCATTTTTATTTCATCTCTCTATTTACTAAATATATGTAGAAGATAAGAGTTATAACAGCAAGGAGTCCTCATCATGATTCTTCTGCTTGCTTGGTACTTCTGAGGGAAGGCTGACTGTTATCAAGATACTATCAAATTAGTTCAAAGTCACAAGTTTAAATCTTAAAACAGTGTAAACATTCTCTTCTGCCTCTGTTCTGAGGTAAAGAATGCAAATACCATTTTAGAAAATATCTGTCTCTAGTGTAGGAGAAATAAAGTTGCATTTTTTTTCATAATCAGCTTCCTTAACACCTAAGGCTTACCTGTCAATTTGGGGTTTTTTATAATTTGGGATTATATAGGGGTTTTTTTTTGTTTCATATCAGCATTCCTTATGGTTAACCTTGTAAGAAATGTTCTTTTACAAGGCATAGGATCTATTCTTTTGGATCGGGTGCATTATGAATTTTGTATAGTAATGTGGTTGATAAATTTAGAATGTGAAATGATTTGTAAATGTTTACACTTAGCATGAAACCATTTCATTTTGTCTGGTGTGGGGTCCAATGCAGAATATACCTGGGTTACATTGTTAGAAATGTTTAGGGATACAGGGTCAAAGTAATTCCTGAAATTCTGTGAATGAAGTCATCTGAATATGAGCTGGTTTAAATGAAATAACTTTCACTGTATGGAAAGTGTTTTAAATGAGTGCAGTCTGACAGCACTGTGTAATTGTCATATCTGTCCAAAAGGGAAAGATGAAATCTGTTTTACATATGGAAATTAGTTGCTTACTTTAAAAAGCAAAATGTTCTTTCTTCACAGGATGGTACAGAGGATTTGCCTTAAAAAACCCCAATGTTAAGGTAAAGGTCAATTGCAGTTTTGCATTCTTTGACAAAAATGTATATTTACTTTTTAAGAGTTTATAGTCTGCATCTAAGTATTTGATATTTACTCTTAAAAGAAAACTAGAGCTTAGTGTTAAGTATATTATTGATATTACTTTAATTAGATTTGGACATGGATTATCCTTCTGAAATGCTTCTGTGTATTAGGATGATATGCTTTACAAATCCCAGGCTCTGGTAAATTTTATTTCTTTTCTGATTTTTAGATTTTCAACTTGAAGGAAGTTAGGTTGAAGGGAAAAGACTACTGAAAATACAAATTGTAGATACTGTTGGAAAAGTTGGTTAAACTGTGCCTGCATTTTTTGATGCTATGAATTAATTTAGGGCAGCCAATGGAGGCAGCTAGTTTATATGAGCCCCATGCAGAGTATCAATTGAATAAAAGATATGTGTTGTCACATAAAATATATGGTTCATTTTGTTTTCCTTTAATGTGTAGTCTTTGATTTCCACAGTAGCATAGCTGATGGTACTCTAAACCAGACTTCACTGATGTATTTTTTCTGCATTCAGACATGAAAAGTTATGAAATTTATATTTCAGTGTCTGTTCCTGTTGAATATGTTTAAGCTATACATGTCTTATTTGTCTTTCTGTTTTCTTAATCTCTCCTGTTTTCTTGCCTCTGGAACTGTAAAGGTTTTGTTTTTCATGGAAAGAAAGCTCTTAAATCATATGTTGATCCTTTAACCTGCATTGTAAGCGTTGTTCTTTTTCTCTCTTCATTTCCAAGACTATTCAGCAAAATAAGACACATATACATTAATTTCAGAAGTATCTAGGGACTCATGTCAAGTCATTGGCCTTTTGTGCTAAGGCCAACAGTCTCTGCTCACATAAATTTCCTTTAAATGGAAGGTCAATGTGAACAATAAATTTAGCCACAGAGTCTAATCTGATGTTTACTTCATTGACCTCATTGACATATATTACAATTTGATTTATAAACCTTGAGCAGTTGTGGTTTATTATTGCATCTTCTGTGTCTTTTGTTGAAATTCTCACCACATGCTTGCTGTCAGTCTTGCTTTGTGGTATGTCAAATGTGCGATAGAAGTTATGAATAGGTTTTCTAAACAGTACTTGAGGTGAGATTTATATTTTCTGCTTTTCTAGTGTGAATGCAAACAGTTTTCTGAATTGGATTTTCGAAGGGAGTCTCTCCGAAAGTAAAATAATAAGAGCACCTTGTAACTCCTCATGTTATTGGTATTGCTCTGTCAAGATTCCTGCCTTGTTATTCTGCCAGCTTTGACACTTCAAGAAATTATCTGTGGCAGCTGGTCTGCAGTAAGCGTGCATATGCAGCCATCCTGTTTTCTGGCATATTTTTACACCTGCAAGGCTGTATGTCTTATTGTCCTTGGGAGATGATCTCCTGAACTACTTTGCATTACTGAGGAATGGGAGCATTTACAAGGGCAGTTGCCTCTGCATAGTAGGTGTGTTTTTGTCCAAATGCCTGTGTTAAAAGAAAACGGGACACCATCATCACAAAGGAAAGCTGAATGCAGCTGTGCTTCTTATGAAGAGAACTTACACTACAGCTCACTGCATGAGCTGTAGTGTATTATGTTCCCAGCCAGAAGCTTGACACAGACTTGCTTTATTTTGCGTAATCTGATTTGTGAAGGTTAGTGTGCTGTAAGAGCAGTATGAGAGTTGAAGCCACGTTGCCTGTTGAAGTGAACAGTGGACTGCCCTTAGACAGCTAGAGAGAACCACTCCGGGGAGGACACTGAGGCTCCATGACCGGCATCTGCTACAACTTTCATGTGCACTACAGGGCATAGTAGTTACCAAATAAATCTTTGTTTTACTTTTGTTATTAACTTACCTTTATTTTTATTGAACTTTGTTAACTTTCTTTTTTTTTTGAAAATCCCCATCTGAAAATCCCTGTTTTTAAGATGAGGTTGATAAGACATTATCCCCCGCAGCTGTCTGTTTCTTGTCAAGGTGGGAATAATGAATAAAACCATCTAGCCTAAGGGAGCTCTCAAGCAATCTTCTATATGTTCCACATGTGTTTATCTTCTAATTTTCTGAGATGTTCAACTCTACTGAATATAGCATTTTAGTTTCTGTTAGAGCTATACAGAGTATTTATTGCATGCTTTCCTTTGTGTTTTTTGTTAATTATTTGGAGGACTTTTAATTCAACATGCATTTGCATATTGGATGTTACTAAATACTATGCTAATCTCATGTAAGGGGGCATTTTTACCTAAACTGTTTTATTTTTCAGGGCATATTTCCATCTAACTACATTCACTTGAAGAATGCGTGTGTTAAGAACAAAGGGTATGTGAAATATTTAGACATGATCAGTTACTTGTATCAAAGATCTTTTGATTATAAAGTAGTGATATCTTAACTTCAGTTTACTGCCATAGGACTTGAAGTGGTTGTCCTTAGCTAATGTGATACTCCCTCATGGTCATAAAATTGTAGTAATGTATTCTGAAAAAAAGAAAAATAGTGGATCAGTTTAATGGCAAAATAGTTCACTAAAGCTGTAAATGAATAGGGATTTTTTCCCTTTACTTCTCTTCTTCAGATGATGAAGAGCTAATATTTATTTTTGACAAAAGTTGGTGTCTTTTCATATTTAGAAAAGTTGGTAAAACCCAGATTAGTTTGTTAAAATGAATTTTAAAATTTTATTTTGGAATTCCAGTGTTCTGACTAAAAGAAACACTGGGGTTTGATTTTTTTTTTTTAAATGTAATGCTCACATTGAGGGTATCACTTAAAAAAAATCAGTGATCTTAGCTTAATAGTTTTTTTCCAAAATTTTACTTAATTTGTGAGCATTCACATTTTATCCTTTATCTGGATTTATTAATAGAGAAATGATACAAGACCTGCGTAGGTAAAACACATTTCTCATAATAGATGGATGCCTGAACATTAACTGTGTGTTACCTTTATTTTGGGAGCATGAATGACTGATTAGAAGGTCTATTATTTGTGATAGGCAGAAATAATCATGAAGGCTGTAATCATATTTAAAAAGTCTCATTCCCACAGGTGAAAATGTCCCCATGTTACTGTTACACATCACTGTTTGTGATGGAGTTCAAGCCGTAAGTGGTTTGTCATGCCCTAGGGTCCTTTCTCCTTATAAGTGGTTTTAGCTAAAACTCAAGGTTCAGTGAAATAAAATTGTAAAACATCACAGTAAAATAAAGCTTAAAGGCGAAATAATTTTTGTTGGTGGACACCATGACAGTACTTGCAGGGAATTCAGTCTTTGTTTTCTCTGTTTTACTCGTTGGTTAATGTTTCCCATTCCAGCCACACCTCCTACAGCACATCACAGCCAGGGGCTGTCACACTGTTATGTGAATTTCCTGAGAGAGACAAATTATCATGAAAACAGTAGTCCAGTCATGAAAAGCTAAAGTGGCAAGATCCCTTTGGAAATGGTGGGACTTACTCTGCTGTGGAAGTTGGTTTTGACATGCTTATCTCATAGTAAAAACCCCTCACCTTGACTTCTCTAAGACCAAGACTTTGCTTGGGGATTAAACTGTTGTCACCCGAAATTTTTCCATGGGTATTAAATAAATATGCAAATAAAAAGTGTCGTGGTCTGAAGGAATGCCTGTGTAGATTGATAGACATCACTACTGGAAGGAAGAAATCTACGTGTTAGTAACTTCAATAGGATTAGTAATGCTTGTGTAATATCATGTGTTCTTCTGCATGTTACAGACAATTTGAAATGGTTATTCCAACAGAAGACTCTGTTATTACAGAAATGACATCAACTTTAAGAGACTGGGGAACAATGTGGAAACAACTCTATGTGGCAAGTACCCTAAATAATATTGCTTTGATTTAATGCCATCTCAATGCTGTTGTTTAGATTCACTAGTTTAGTTGGAGTATGTATTTCAGAAAAAAACCAAAACAGTTTGGTTTTTAACTGTTGTAATACCTGAAATATTTATTTTGAGCTTTATAGTGTTCTTTAACTTTGGCATCTCAGCTCAGTTGGTTAAAACTTGGTTGTAATAATGCCAAGGTCATGGGTTCAATCCCCTGTGTGGGCCATTGACTTA
>JAWWEV010000043.1:25930063-25998313 GCA_035583235.1 Hafferia zeledoni
TGTGGGCCATTGACTTAAGAGTTGGACTCGATGATCCTTGTGGGTCCCTGCCAACTCAGAATAGTCTGTGATTCTGTATACACGTGTGATTTACTTCAGTAAAGCTTATTGGTAGATACTAAGACCAAAAATGCACCTGAATTACTGTTTATTGAATTTGTTTTCTTAACTGTGGAAGTAAATGTCTATATACCAGTGTCTGATGGAAAATTGTGAAAAAGAACTGTCAGTCTAGTTCTCTGTAATGTTCCTACAAAGTCCTTTCTGGCTCACACTTAATTCAAGGGCTCTTTTTTCATTGGGTTTCTGTTGCTTCTAATGTTCATATTTCCCTCTTGTTCTTACTGCAGTTTTCTTTTGTGGGCAGCTATTTTCTTCATTGCTGTTATTGCATGTTCAAAGTACCCTGGCTTGCCTTCTTTCCAGAGAGAAAGCCAAGACAAACAATAAATTAATGCCCATTTTAGTGAGCTTTGAAGTGAATGAATGTGAAATAAAAAGAGCAGATTTATCAAATGACAATTTGTCAGAGCCCTTGGAATGCAAAAAAATTATTGATGGAGTGTAATGGTCCTTCTAAGTGAATTTTAGCTTTTCATAGCAATTATGCAGCAGAAATAGCTGAACTGTGTTTTTAATGCCATTTGTTCATAGGAACAAGGAAAAGGGAAATGGTCTTAGGGTTTATGGCAAGCATTAACAGTACAATTCTGAATAGGAGTGTTTTTTCAACTTTGAGTGGTGAATCACGTAAATGGAGGCTGTAATTTCCTCTAGGTTCTCAGAAAAACATTATCAAGTAAAACTACTTAGAATTGGTGAAGAAAGAGTTAACAGTTTCTTCCCAAACAGAAGTTCTTATATGGGGAATTGTTTATGGCCTTAGCTAGTATATAATTAGAGTAGGAGAATGCGGCTTTAAGAAATCATATTCACATAATTTCTCCTACTTCACAGTAAGATGAAGAAGAACTGTCTGGACAAGATTCTGTCTGCATGGTACTATTTATTTAAGGCTAGATGGTAGTGTATACAGTTATATCAATGCAAGAAAAAGTTAAAAGACAATTAATAGTCTGTGGTTCAGAGTTTGAGTGCTCAGATCTATTACCTTTTCTACCCCTTATGTGCATGAATTCAAATAGTCTTGAGTTAAAGGTCATATATTCAGTTTGAATGAGACAGCAGCACAGAATGAACATGCTCTTGGAATAAAACAGTGCTATGTCATGAAACAACTCAACTTGAATTTTATATTATATTTGTCATGTACATTAGACTGTGTTAACATGAGACATAAGGAGCTGAAGTGAAATACTGGAATGAATGTGGTGCAGAGACAGGGTCTGTGGTAAACTTTGAAATTATTTTATATACACACAAACATGCAGGTAAAATGGTCACAGTACTATGGGGAAAAAAAGCCTAAGAAGGGGTTTTCTTCATTTCCTCATCATGTCTGTGTTGATTAGGATTGTCACCTTATATAGGTGGTGTAGAGACAATTTTATTTCTATCTCACAGAGGAATGAGGGGGATCTCTTTCACCGGCTGTGGCACATAATGAATGAAATCCTAGACCTGCGAAGGCAGGTCCTTGTTGGCCATCTCACCCATGATCGAATGAAGGATGTCAAGCGACACATCACTGCTCGTCTGGACTGGGGCAATGAGTGAGTAAATATGACAATAAATGAAAATAATGCAATAAAATTTTAAGGTTATTGTTTTAGGCTGATTGTAGAATGCTGAAATAAGGAACAAGTTTCTAACAAGTCTTTTTTTTTTATGAGACTTTCTCCTTTGTTTTGTTTCTGATCACTATGTTGTAACAGTGAAATGTGACATACTGTTTTGTTTTGCTTTTGTGTGTCAGTGTAGTTTATGTAACAGTGGTCCTGTCTATAAGAGAATTTAATTGGAATATCTGCAACAGCCTTTTACGTGTTTTTAAAACACACTTGGCTAGAGCCCTGTAATGCAGTTAGCATAGCTCTGTCTTAACTGAAACTATATTTGGCTGACATGGCTTTTTTTTTCACTTGTGTCACACAATTTAGTTCCTACTTGGGCATCACTAACATACGCTTTGCTACTATGCTCTACATCTTTCTTTTATATGAATAACTGATATGAGCTAACACAAATTCTGTTTTATTCCTGTAGATGCAAGCTCATTTCCTTATTTTGTTAAGGGGATACAGACAAGCATCTCTTTGATACCATCCAGTCCAAATGAAAAATAATCTAGTATTTAGGCATTTGATGGATTTTCTTGTTGTCTTCTTTTCCATGGTTGTCATTCAAATTAATGGTGTGCATTCACATTGTACAATGTTCACAGTAGTACAAAGGACAATATCCACATTGTCCACAATGTGAAATAGATTTAAAAATTGTGGAAAAACATATTAATTAATGTTGCAAAGTGGAGAAAGGGGAGGAGTCATATGTGAATGGCGAATACAGCCAAAATACATTAAACCCAAACTGAAGTCAACTGTAGAGTACCAATTAACATGGTCATTATTTATTTGAATAAACAACAAACAGAAGCAGAGTTAATTTGTTTCTCTTGAATGTAGAAACTACTTACTGTTATTCAATTTCTCATACAGACAACTGGGACTTGACTTAGTTCCAAGAAAAGAATATGCTATGGTGGATCCTGAAGAGATCAGCATTACAGAGCTCTACAGACTGGTATGTGAGTGTAATACTCAGTACTTTTGCTGTTAAGGTACCTACTGTTGGTTTGATGGCAGCTCTCTTCTGCTTAACCTGAAGTACCTTTTTCTGATCCAATAAACTGATATTTCATAATGGAATAAGTTTTACTATGTCATCTCAACATCCATATGAGATGCTTTCATTCAATATCGAATTTGTGTGTGCATATGTGTTTATTTTACATGTTATTTGTTAGATTTGTTTTCTGATGTGTCATTAAAATTTTGACTGTTAGCATGAATTTAATCATCAATAAAAGCTTATGAGATTCTTTTTCCTTAGAACTTTACCTGGCCCATGAGTTTGTTTAGATAAGATTTGTAGAAATATAATAATATTCTCGTGGTACAAGTATTGTCACAATTAATCATACTGGGCTCTTGGTCTTTTCTAATATATTAATGTAAATAGCAGTTAAATTGCATAGGAAAGCTCTCCTTTAGGTAGAAAAGCACATCCTGATTTACTAAAACCAGCACTGGTATTTCTTATTCTGATTAAATGTCCTGCAAGGTCTAAAAAAACGTGCCAATTCATTTATGTAGGCTTTGGCTCAATATTTAAGTACTGCTGCTGATACAGATAGACAGTTCTGAGCCTTATGTGTTTAAGACTAAGATTTTATTTAAACTAAATTGTATTTATGATATCTTTTGTTATTAAATATATACACACACACACCCCACTGCCTCCCCTCTCCCCCCCCCCAAATTATTGCTGCAATTTTTTCTAGAGCTGAAATTATATTTTTTATTATTTTTAACCACTTGTGTTGATAACTTCTAATGTCAAGCCTAATGTTAAATTCTTTATGTTACAGTCAGTATACCTTTGAGTAGTTTCAAAGTCATATGTAATGTTATGAAATCCTGTAGGAGCAATTGATAAAATACAGTGAGGTACCATAAACATAAGAAGAAACATACAGAGTTAAAATAACCCAGATTAATATTTGTGGAACTCTTGGAGTGTAGTTTGAAAAATATAAAGGGGAACAAAAGATAACCTTGGTATTAAGGTTAAGTAGTTTAGAAAGATTGCAGTTTAAAATTATTTTTGGTATGAAATAAGATTGTTGTGCTCTTAATGGATGATTAAAATGCTAAACGTATGAACTGTGAAGTCAAATCAAGATAATTTATTAGCTTCTATATAGCAGTTTGCTAAAGATTGTAAAATATGGATGTGATTGCTTTTTTCCATTTTAAAATACTGACATTTAGTCTTCTGCAAAAGCATTTTTTATATGTTTGCATACTAGAATGTCAGATAATAAACTGTTTAAATCAGCTATGAAATAATTTATTGTTTCAGAATAAAGCTTTAAAGTGGCATGGAATTTTCAGAGTAGAAAAAAGGTAAACTTTTAGAGGTTACTGGTTTTCTCCTAGAGAGAACTATGATGCAGTGCAACACTGGGACAGTAACTTCCTTGTGTTCTCCTTGTCAGATACAAAAAACCCCAAAAACCATCCAACAACCTGCTCCAAAACAAGAACAACAATAAACCTATTGCAAAGTCATACTGAATAAAAAAAATAATTTGGATTAAGAAATTAGTTGTGTATTACATTTCTTACCTCTTTTGAGATTTTTATGATAAATTCAAACTGGCTTCTCTGGTATTTTTAGATGGAACATCGTCATCGAAAGAAAGACACACCAGTACCCGCTAGCAGCCACCATCTTTTTGTTCAAATGAAGAGTCTAATGTGCTCCAATTTGGGAGAGGAACTGGAAGTAATCTTCTCACTCTTTGATAGTAAAGAAAATCGACCCATCAGGTGCCATGTGATTTTTACTCAAATACTGATTTTACTTAATTTTACACTATATTTACTGTACATTTTGATAAGGTAACAAATTCCACATTAACAAGCAAGAAGAAGATAATCTTCGTTCAGGAGAAGTTTTTGCTTCCTCATGAAATTCAATGATGCTTAATAATTTGTAGTATCACTTCAGAGTTAAAAAATTTGTATTTAGCTGTCTTATTTACTTATTTCAGTTTTCAGTTGGTTTTGTTTGTGTAGAAACATATTATACATGTAAGCATAAAGAATGAATGTTAGTGCTATGACTTAAAGTTTGTTTTTCAGTATTTATTCTCTCTCCAATCAAAACTGAACTGTTGCTTGCTCTGTCATATTTGTGAGATGAGTTCTCCTCAGTACACAAGACTGGCAGGCTGCCCTTAGTCAGTGAGTTAAGAATACTTTTTATGAAAGGAGCCTGTACTTCAGTGGAAAGGAGTTGGTTCTTCAGTGAAAGAGTCAAACCCAATCTCACATCCACTTCGGGTTGGTTTGGTTTAATTTTTTCAGCTGGGAGCTGAACCATTCTTTTTCTGTTTGTCCTAGAGCTTAAATTCTGTGAGAGTCTTGATAGCCTTTGATTTTTTTAAGTATTCAGTGGTTATTTCTACTTTCAGGAGAATTCTGACCAAGAGAGAAAGCATAGTAGTGATCACTATGTGCTTAATAAACACGAGCTCAGGAAGAAAGCACAGTTAGTACAAGAGCCTAACAAGTTCTGGTTGAGGAATATTCCAGGAACTCTGAACCATTAAGTGGTTGTACAGTGGTGATGGGTGTGGTGGGTTGATCCTGATCTCTGGCCAACCACAGCTGTTCTGTCACTCCCCTACTCAGCTGGACAGGGGAGAGAAAATAGAACAAAATGCTCATGGGTCAAGATAAGGACAGGGAGAGATCACTCACCGATTACCATCAACAGCAAAACAGACTTGACTTGGGGGAAATTAATTTATTACCAATCATATCAGCATAGGATAATGAGAAATAAACCCCAAAGCCTAAAACATCCTTCTTCGTATGCTAAACTTCGTTCCTGATTTTCTCTCTGTCATCCACCCCCACAGTAGTGCAGGGGGATGGGGAATGGGGGCTGCAGTCAGTTCATTACATGTTGTCTCTGCTGCTCCTTCCTCCTCAGGGAGAGGACTCCTTGCACTCTTCCCTTTGTCCAGGCTGGAGTCTGTCCCACAGAGGAGACAGTGCTCCATGAGCTTCTCCTATGTGAGTCTTTCCCAGAGGTTGTTGTCTTACATATGGCAATAGGAATTTGGAGAACCATGTGGAAGTTGGGCTGAATTTGACAAAATTATGCTTGTGTTTTGCAGCACAGGCAAGATAACAAACCAGTGCTTTGAAGGAAGAGTACATTAATTTTTACTGTTAGTGAGATAATACATACACACCTATTGTTACAGTGTTAGCTGCTAAATATTGACATTTCATTCTGGCCTGCAATTTAGATAGTAGTCACCAAAATGCAGTTTACTGTCATTTCTGAAAATTAAATGTGCATCAGGACACATGGTTTGTGTTCACTCCAGTGAATGCCACAGCAGGTGATAGATTAGGAGAGAACTGCAGACTTTGACAGAAAACAATTTGGGCTGATATGGATTGCTGAAAACAAGGTTAAGGCAGTGGTGGTGGTATGAAAGCAAATGGATTGGATTTCATGTTACATGAAAGCACAAATTCTAGAGCTGTTTCTCTCATGCTTGCTGTGATCTGACCTTTAGTTATTGATTCCTGACTCCAGTGTCTGTTTGCAGCTGCTTACTATGTGTGAACTTCCTCATCCCATTACTAACAAACCTTGAAGATGCCTGTTGTTACAAATCCAAGCTGCCTTCTAGGGCATGGGGGGAATGACAGGATAAGCTTTGTGATGGCAGTTTGCAAACATGTACAAATCAGACATACAAACCCACAACAGAAAAAGCCTCCCAAGAGATAAATAGAAGCCTCTCAACATGCTAAACCCAAGAGAGTTTTAACAAGAACAAATTTAATGCAAGGTATACCTGTGTCACAGAATGAACTCTGGAATACAGAGGTGTCCATGCTGGAGATTTATATGGTCTGTCTGGACTAGGCTCGGAAGCAACTTAACCAGTTTATCACAGAGTTAAATGAAAGTTAGTTGGTCTTGGTGCACAACAGTATGGTACAATGTATAACTTTCATTCAGGACAAATGAGTGAGGTATTTCAGAGATCTTTAGGGCCTGGGTGATGCATGCATGAAATGAGCAACCTCCCTCAGAAAGATGAGAGGAGACAGTGTCTGTGCTCCCCAGCCCCTGCAGTTCACCCCCTGCAGTGGTGCCAAAGCCTGTGGGCAGTAATGGAGCTGTGGAGCCTGGAGATGCAGACTCTGCTCCTTTCTCATGAAAGTGCAGGTCAAAAGCTATGTGTGGCAACTCCTTAAGGTCTGTCACAGCCCAGCCGTGGTATTTGTCCATCGGTTTCCTCAGTCATCATTGTGTTGTCCAGTAGAAAAATGCAATGAGAATAATAGATGAAACTTGTTGCTAGCACAGATAAACATAGAAGGATATGAATATACATGACTTAAAATGTATTTCTTCAATTCATTGCTTATGGTATTAGAATTTTTGGGGTTTATTTCTTTGGATCATGGTTTCCTCAGGTGGGTTATCCTGCGTGTTTTAGTGAGACTGTTTGAATGCCTAATGATAAGTACAAGTTCACAGGTGTAATTACTCCAAAAATGTAGCTCTATGTGGACTCTAATAGTGTTCATAGTCTACCTCATATAAATTCACATAAAGCAAGTGCATTCTGTAGTCTCTTAAAGAGTTCAGTTGTAGAGAGTAAAAATAGCAGAATTCAGATTTAAAAATAGAATTTCTTAAGACTAACTTAGCTTCCTCTCAAGTGGACCTGCAATTGTAAGATTTCTGTATACATCTATCTCTAATATATCTATTTCATTTTTTTCTAACCTGAGATTTATGCAATTCAAATAACTTTAAAAGATTGTTGGAGGACTAGAATCAACATTTTCTGATTATTGTTTAAAATGATTGGGTATCTTTTTCCACAGCCTTTTGTTTTGTTTTTGTTTATTTGTAGGGTGTTTTTTTTTGTTGTTGTTTTATGTTATCAGTTTTCGTACTGTTTCAGCTGTTTGAACAGAAATATTTGGTCAAGTATCACAGTTAAGCTGAATTGCAATTGCAAATGCTGAGGTGGGGCAAATATCTACAAAAAGGAACAGTAGTTCTACTCCAGACTAGTGCAGGAAAATGCCAGTCTCTGGGTAGGTGCTTTGATGCAAAATGGCTCAAAAAGAAACAGTATGTTCGAGCTCACAGCTCACCTGGCTTCTTCATGGTACTGGCCTGAAAGAAACTACAGTATATAAAGGATATTTTGTGGTATTTTTCTTAGATTTTTTGAGTATGTCAGCATAAGTCTACCTGTATATTGCTGCAGAGTTTATACAGAATGTATTCATTAAATTCTGAGTATTTATATATTACTGATGAGAGGATGTGATTTTTACTACAATGCATAAAGTAATTTGATTCTGGGATAGTAACTTGGCTAAATTGCAGTTACTGATTTTTGTGATCAACTGTAATGTTGGATACTTTGAAAGACTTTGATGTTTCTCCTCCTTCATTTTGAAAATATCTCGGTTATTAATAGAGTGGATAGCATGTTACCATGTGGAAAAGTCTGTGCTTTGGAAAAACAAGTCAAATAGGAGGCGCTTCATAACATGGGGAATGTATGGTCTGATAGCTGAGATTTGTGCAAAAGTAAGATTGTCCTTAGGGCATTGTAAAACTGTAGTTTTCTTAGGCAGCATAGAAGACTGATTGGACTAAGAGAATAGTCATTGAGCAATGAAAGCTAGTGAAAATTTTTGTTGTACAGTTATAGAGTCTCTCTGGAAAAAACTTGCCATAGCAATTGAGACAAATCAAGTTACAAGCAGAAAGCTCAGTGTGTTAACAGTTCTTGCAATTGACTTGGACTAGTATTGAGTGTCTAATAAGAAAACAGAACATCATTACATGCTAAGAACAGTTTAAAAGAATGTTAGGTGTATTAAGTATAAAAAAATGTAGTTATCAAATTGAAAACTATGATCTTGAATGTCAGCACAAAACTTTAATACTTGTGACCCATCTGTTTTGTCGCAAGAACTAAGTTCAGTAAGTATTGTTGTCAGGGCTGGATTCTAACATGATCTAATATTAGCCACTGTAAAGACAAACAGAGGAGGAAAGGGAGAATAGTAGTAATTTTGGTTCCTTTTACACTTTATACAATGTCTTAATGAAGATTGCTCTTGCTTAGGAGACAGTCCCAGATTCTTTGGAAGATAGGAAATGTAAGTTGGAATATTCAAAGGCAGGGCAAGAAATTTGGCATGGATCTTTCTTTCTTTCTTTAAAGAAAACCCAGCCTCCTGATAGAAATCTGATCCTCACCTACACTGTACTCTTGTTCCTCTTTATTTAAAATATTTTTTAAAAAGTCCAGAGTGCTTTATATGTAAATTTAAATTCAGCATTTCCTCCTCTTTGTTATCTTTTGTTTCTCTGAGTAGTTATGCCTCATTAGAAAAGAATTAATCCTGATAGAAAATGCAAGTATGTCTTCAAGTGGATTCAGGAGGAGGAGTGGACTTGTCATCAGCACTGAAATCTGTGTAGATGGTGGTATCTTTCTGGTGCCTGGATTAACACATATACTACTGCTGAGTGTTTCCTTTTTATCTAATTTCAGAAGGTTTCATGGTGACTCAATGGACATTAGGATTGGAATCCAGCTGCAAAGACATTTAAACCCGAAATCTTTGTGTGAATTGCACCTCTAGGCTCCTATTACTGTTTGCAGAGATCTAGTTATAGTCAGCAAAACCTAGAAAGCAGTTCAGCTGATGAAGTGTCTGCATCTTCTTTAGGGCATTTTGGATGGCTCCTCAGAATCCGTAGACTGTATTGATTAAAGAGCTGCTCAGTGTACCCTGAAGTAATTTTGATCTGAATCTATCCTATTTCTTTTCTGTTTTCTGTTTCACTACTTTAATAAATACTCTTAATAAAGTTTGAGACTTCAAATTCAGAAAGCATTGATGTTGAAGTCATAAAGGATAGAAATTCTCGGTATTAGATACCTGACTTCTTGACATTAGCCCTTCAGAGTGGAATCTGTAAGGAAAAGCACTCTGAATTTGCTCTTAAAATATTTGCAAAGGATTTAGGATAGATGGATCAAAAGTCATAAATACATGTATAAATTTACTATTGTTGCTTCAGTATATACTGATTTTTTGTTGTTGTTGTTAAAATGGTACATGGTGTGTTGTTTCTTTTGATATTATGTTATGGTAAGCAATGTATGTGTTTAAGGAGTATCCTTCTACTTCAGCATATAAATTGGTGTTCTCACTGTGTGACCTATTAGTGCATTTCTGGAATAGCACCTTTTAAAATAAGTAAGAGATGGAAATTAAAGCCATAAAAACATTAAACAGCTATTCCGGTTTTGATAATGTGTCTTAGTATTCTTTTAGTGTTTTAAATAGATCATCACTAGATGATCTTCGGGGTCTGTTCCAACCTAAACCGTTCTATGATTCTGTGAATAAAGAAAAAATTGGGTACATTAGATTATTCCTGATTAACTAATTTTTCATCCTTACAGCACATTTAAATGCTCATTATTTTTCTGACATGTACTAAAAATTAGGTAATAATATGTTTTCTGGTGAGATGTGAAAAACTGATGTTGAAATGCATTAGTGATTTTCCCAGAGAAGAAATCTGATGTCAGATAGTGACAAAAAATTCAGTGATGCTTAGGGTTCTTTTTGACCTTCAAAATTCCTAGGTAAAGATTTCTCTGGATTGGTAGCAGCTTGCACCTAACTTAGTGTGATCAGCACCCACTTTGGCAATAGGGATGTTTTTCTTATCAGCTTTACTAAGCTGGAGGTAAATACTCTTTCCATTTTTTCCAAATCACTTTCCATTTTTTTGGGACAGTATGGGACTACTTTTCCCTAAGTTTTTTCTGTTGCTGGAAATTGCTGTTAAAAATAACTGTTTCTAGATATAGTGGTATCCGCAATAACATCAGTTTCTGTTGTAATAAGTTAGAGGTAATAATACAGTACAAGTTTATTTATGATTTTATTATTGTTGTTAATAAGCAGTAATAATACTGGTTTTCAGACTGTTTCTATATCGATACAATTGTCTAATGTGTCTCTTCACACTTTAAAAGGCTTTTTTGAACATGAATATTCTATTTGTGTGGAAACAAGAAAACTGTCAGTATTTAATTCAAGTATTTAAGTCTGAGTGATGACATGCTTGTGCACTTGATGCATTAAGACTACAGTTGCAAGTCATTCATTTTCTACTTAATTGATGCATGCTAATTTTTCTTGATATGTATGCATATGTATATATCCATATTTTCTGGCTAAACTAGCTGCTAGGAATAATTTTTGCTTTGACTTAAATTAACAATAATGAGCTGAAATAAACCCCTGATGGTTCCTAGAGTTTTCCCTGGTGTGTTCTGGTATCACATTCCATTTGCCTTCCCCTCCTTCTGCTCTGCAATTTTCTTGCCTAGAACAGTAATAGCTCCTGAATAGGCTAGGGTAAGTTGTGAATGGCACTGCTTTAACATGGTACAGCCATGGGACTTGTCCCAGTAAAATTCTTTGGTTTATGCACTCTTACATCTTCAAGCCTTACATTCCTCTTCCTCTCTTTGCATACACAATTGTAGAGCAGTGTTGTTACTATAGCTGGAAAATGAAAGAGGTCCATGCTCACATCTCTTGACACTTGTTTGTATTTCAATTCAGTCCTGTTTTCCTGGCCACTGCTGAGCTTTTACTGGCTACTTACAGTTGTACAGCATCTTAGTGTATCCCTAAAGTGTGTGTGTTCAGACTTTATTTGGATCTGTTCTTCAAAAGCACCTGATTCAAACTAATCTGTTCACATAGATCATAAAACAGCATATGTAAGATGGATATGACAGGATCATAGTTTGAATGGGGGTAAAAATCCTGTAAAACATGGAGTAACTCAGCTTTTTAGCCACTACAATCACATTACAAAAACAATTTCAGAGTTAAATTTCAGATTGTAGACAGCTTAATGCAATTGATTTAATGTGAGATGCACTTAATGAGAAAACAGCTAAGTTTAAACTTTAGGTAAGAGATAGGCCATTGTTACAGTTCCAAAGGAAGACTGGAAATGTGTGTTTGTAATGCTTGAGCACGCTGCAACAATCCTGTGTTCTGATGCTCTCTATTAGCTGCTTTGTAAATCAGTTGTAGTTTATGGTCATTTATCAGACTTAAGAAGTTTTTCAGGTGTTTCTTTTCCTTGGAATATGAAAATGCTTAGATTCCCAACATTTATAGTACTGTAGAGTGTGACTGTGGCAATGACTGTTGGCTTTGGGGATATCTTTTTCTCTTACCAGCACAGTAGTTAATGAAACAAACTTCTCTTTCTGCAGTTGGATCACACTTAAAAAGCCAATAATAGGTACTTTAAGAGATACAGTTACCCATTTTGTAGTGGCAGATTTTAAGAGAAATAAAGATGACAGTATGTGCTTTCCCTCCACATGTGCTGACATCATTTACCCAATACAACAGTTTGTTGCAGCAGTGATGACCTTAGTATAGCCAGGGGGCCCATTTACAACAATGGAGCTCTAAGAACACCAATCCTGTAATCAAAAATGTATTGATTTTTTTTTTTATCAGATCCTGGAAAGATCTCACTTACTAGCTTTTAATAGAATCAGTTTAACAAGTTCCAAGGGACATTGTTCACTGAGGCTCTGTTGACTTTATTTCTTGCTATAAGAATGTTCTGCTGCTGCAAAAAAAAAGGAAACAAAAAACCCACCAAAAATATATACAGATGACTGTGTTAAAAAAATCAAGTTATCCCAATGTCCTCTGAAATGCCTACCTTTCCAGTGTAGATCCTGTAAGACCATATTGATAGTGGCAGCACGTTACTATCTTGACTTGGTTGTTTTAAGAGAATTTTGAAAACACTAGCAACACTGGGTAGTGTGTTATGAAAAAGGGAATGGAGGGTATTAGGTTGCTGCTGCCTACATCTGTTCTATTCAGACTGCAAACTTTGTTCTTGGCATTGATGAATATGTATAAGAATGCTGCATCATCTCCTGCTCACAGTCCCAGTTGCTCTGCTGACCTTTACATTTATGTAGAGTTTGTTCCTCTGTGTTATGCCAACATATTGCTATAGAAATTCTTAAATTTGCAATATGACACACAGTTTTTATGTATTGTCTTTTCTAAACCATTTTTTAAATAATATTTTTTTTCATGTAGCAGTGTTATTAATGGGAAATTTTCAAGGCAACTCTTCAGAAAGATAAAGTGTGTTAAGATTTTCTTTCATTGATATACACTTTGTGTCTGTGTCAATATGATAGGAACGTCTTATCAGAAATGATTGATGCCTCTGGCCCCATTTGTCTGAGGAGGGGAGATAACTTGGCATATCCTCCTTTTTCCATCACCTTGAACAACCTTGTTTGGAACTATGACCCTCAAATGAGCACAGATTCTTAAACAGCACAAAGAGGAATATGTTGTTTATCCAAAGCCAATGAAAGCATTTTCCTTTTTGTGAGCTTTTGATTATATCCTTAATGATTGTGTAAACTCCAGACAATACCAAAGAATAAGATTACCCTTCCTCGGTTGTACTCTAAGCCTCACCTTTTTAGTGACATTCACCAAATTAATGTTTTTATGCCTTTCTTCTTTCCATTTTGCTATTACTTTAATTCAGTTAAATCTTTTGCCAAAAGCTGAAATCCACATTTAGTAAAAATATTTACTACTTGGTGTTCTAATTTTCATAGTTTTGAAAAAAACAGTCAGTTTTTCTCCCTTTGAGGAACAAAAAAAATTATTCTACAAAAATATAATGAATCAAATAAGTGAATGTTTAAAGATGTTAACCTCCATCAACATCTTCAAACCTGAGACCTGCTCTGTTCTAGCACAGCTCAAGGAATCTGACTTTTAGTCTTCCTTCTACCTAAGTTTATGCAACTGACTGTTGCTGTTAACAACAGCAAGAAAGGCCTTGGATGTCTCTTGAATCAAGCTGATAATACATTTCCTCTACCCAGAAGACTCACTACTGACAATCCAAGATGTCTTTCTTAAAAAATATTCTTATGGCCTCTCTTGAGTAAGAGCTCAAAGATTCAATATTATTTTAAGCACGTAAGTGGGTTACACTTGAGTATAAGTATCTAGTTTACTTAGGATCAATGCTCCAGACATCAGCACTCTGAAAGCAGGAGACTCAAATAATTAAATTCTTTGTTGCTTCTAAGCCACATTGAACAAAAGACCACAAAGGAGATGGAGAATATATTTGTAAAGCTGTAGGATATGTACTCAGTGCAAGACTACAGAGGTTATAAAATTGTACAAGAGAAGAACCCTGTCCCTCCAGCTCATGAAGAATATGTCACATGTTGTTGTGACACATGTTGTTCATTAATTATAGTTATTTAAAACTTCAGAGCAAGTAAACAAATGGTAAAATGTTGCTTCATGTCAGTGATGATCTTGCAGAGGTGGAAGATGGAAAAGAATGTATTGAGAACTGTATTTTCATAAAGTCACAGATGCCCCATCTGTATATCTGTGCTGCCTTTATGTGGTACTTACACATAATCACAAAATCATAGAATGGTTGAGACTGAGACGGAACTCCAGAAGTCATCTGGCGTAACTCCTGTAGATCTGGTTGCCTAGGATCATGGCTTTTAAGTTTCTCCAAGGATGGAGATTCCACAAGCTCCCTGGGCAACCTGTGCCAGTGCTCAGACACCCTCAGTAAAGAATTTGAGTTCTGATGCCTAGTGGGAATGTCCTGTGCTTCAGTTTATGTCCTTGTCTCACTGAGCAGCACTGAAATTGCCTGACTGTTATCTTTGCACGCTCCCTTCAGATATATTGAGATATGGTATAAGATCCCCTCTGAGCCTTCTCTTCTCCAAGCTAAACAGTCTCAGCTGCCATAGCCTTTCTATCCAGTTCCTTAATCATGTTCAGGTGTGGTATAACCACTGCTGAGTAGAAATGAGAAGGATCACTTCCCTCATCCTGCTGGCAATACTTTGCCTAACTCAGCCTGGGATACCATTGGCCTCCTGTGCCACAAGGGCACATTTCAGGCTCGTATTCAACTTGGTGTCCACCAGGATACCTAGGACTACAATGAATGAGTCTATTGTTCTGTTCCCTCTTCTTTTTTGGCATTTATTTCTTTATTTTATTCTAACATCAGAGAAGAAAACATTAGATGTGGGGAATGATTGGGAGGGCACTTTAAATCCAGATTTGGAAATAATTTTATATGGTGCGATGTATCTCGAGTACAAAAGCTGGAGAGAGTGAGAAGTAATTTATATATGTGAATATACTTGCATGCACGTTAGTTCATTAGTTGATTTGCTGCTGCTGTATATGGCTTCTTCTATATCTGATTGATATTTAAGTTTTGTGTTTCTGAGTGTCATGGAAATTCAGAGGCTCTATTAATATTTGTTTCTGCCATTATATATAAGAATTAATATAATTCTGGGAAAAAAGGGGATGTGGTATTTTCCAGTTGTTGAAGGAGCTGTGTGTCAGATGTAATTACCTGGTACCAATAGCGCAGACCTTCTGGGAGGTGTGAACACTGACTAGAGAAGCAGAGGTCAAACTGGACTTAGTTGCACTTTTTCAGCAGTGGAACTCTATTTCTTTATAAAGATTCATGTACATGAATGTGTGCCCATAATACTTCCATATCATATGCTTCTTACATACACAATTGAGGTGCTCCTTATATTTTTTTATCTATCAGTAGGTGATAGACTACTCTGCCTATTTCCCTTAGTATACTATTTTTTTGCATTTGTAACCTTCACTTTGTTAATACTGGTCCTTGGAAATTATTGGTCAGATACCTCCACATTATCCATGGATGCTTTTTATCTTGTAGTACTCTTGGATCTTGACTTTCTCCATGCGAAGTGCCTACTAAGCAGGACGGGGATTTAAGCTAAAGGAGCTAGCACTATTTCTGACAGAGGGAGCAACCCGTGGGAACCAGAAGCAATGAACTAGCTCAGGGCTACTTTTCCATTACAGTATTTCCACAAAAGAATAATTTCACTTTTACTGGATCACAGCATAGGGTAGCTGAGTGTTAGTTTCAATTTCCTGTGCAGTGCCCACAAAAGTATCTAATCTTGCACTGTATTAAAATTGTACTACAGCAAATTACAAATAAACAATGCACATACCTCATAGATGCAGGACAGATGAAGCATCTTGGGTTTTTCTGGCTAGCAGACTCTTAAAGGAGCCTGCCATTCTAGTTTAGTCACTTATTACTCAAGTTTGCCCTGCTCCGAAGCAAGATAAAACAAAATCAGCCTGGTTTTATTTACTTCTTTCTCATTCAAGAGGTAGTCTGATTTTAGCAGGAGGGTTGACACATCTCAAAAGAAATGTTAAGGCCACTTTGGCAAGAGAGCAGCCACTGCTCTTTCACCAATCCTTTATGCATTTGGAATAAAAATACCTATTTAGATGGCTAACTTGGTATGTACATTTGTGAATGTGGTTACTAATTAAAAAAAAGGTCATCCTACATATTGATATATATATATATATATATATATGTACATACGCACACACATCCAATATATAAGTAGACATTTATTTTATTACTGGCTATTATTTAAGACCCCTGGTATTTTGTGCTTGTGGACAAGAATGTATTTGGTGTGACTGTAATTGAAAGTAAATAAAACCTTATAAAAAGAAACTTAAAAGAGAAGCCTGAAGTTCCAGAAACTTCAAAAGCTTCCCTTAAGAAAATGTGTATAATTTTTTCCAATTACTCATTGTGAGCAGAAAGATTCCTATGTGTAGAAATATAGTCGGGGCATATATCGTCAGTCAACCTTTTCTTGGCAGGAGCAGTGCAGTAGTAAAAGTCTCTCTGCTTGGATCCTAGGTGAGGAGAAATTCTAGAGTAGAAATTGTCAGTGGAGAAAAGCAAAAAGATTGTTTCTTTGTCCCAGTCAGACTGGAAAATTGAAGGATGTTCCTCAAGTGAAGAGTAGTTTTTGCTTGAGGATACTGTCCTGAACTGCCTGCTGGGAAGTTCTACCACGCTGGAGGCAGGAACACTGAAGCCTGGCCCATCAGTCAATGTGACCTATTCCTTACTTTGTCCTTTGTTGGTTTACAAAGTGAAACAGTTACTCACTGTAACTAATAGCCTGACCCATAAAATAATCAACATACAATAAGCAGATATTGGAACTTGAGCCTCTTAGGAACCCCATGGGTATTCAAGCTACTTACCTGATTTGTGTGAGGATTTTTTTTTTCTTTCCTGGAGTCTGGTTTTGACCTGAAAACTGCTTTGTATTTAGAAACTTTTCACAGGAACGTACCAGGACAAATGAGAAATTTCAAAATCAGTGAGTTGGTATCCTAGCATCCTATAAGTCTGTCCTGTTTCTCCTTTGTACATATTAACATTTTAAATTTTTTAGCTATCAAATACCATAGAATTATGGAATGGGTTAGGTTGGAAGGGGTCCAAAAAGATCATCCAGTTCCACTCACCCTGCCATGGGCAGGGGTACCAATATCATTACATCAGTAGAAAATATATATTTTATTTATCCCTCACAATTAACTAATTCTATTCGTAGCTCAGTTTTATATACTCATTCACAGCAATAATATAAACATGATTCCTGTAATGGGTAGAACGTGTATGAAAGGAATGTTTGGCACAGCTGCATGCTTCTGCTAAATGTTGTGGCCTTGTGGTAGTTTCTGTAAGATCTTTTCTACAAATTTTTATTGCCCTTCATTGCCAGGTGATGAAAAGGCTTCATCATGGCTATAAGAGCTTTTAGTTGTTTTAATAATACTTCTCTTTTGTGCTAGTTTTGGCTGGGACAGTGTTAATTTTCTTTAAAGTAGCTGCGTTTTGGATTGGTTCTGAGGACAGTGTTAGTAACACTGGGATGTTTTAACTACTGCTGAGCAGAGCTTACATAGGGTTCAGTCCTCTTCTGCCTCTCACACCACTAGCGAGTAGTCTGGGAGTGCACAAGGTGTTGGGAGGGGACGCAGCCAGGACAGCTGACCTCAGCTGACCAAAGTTACATCCCAGACTCCATGGCATCATGCTCAGCATATAAACCTGGGGGAAGAAGAAGGAAGAGGAGAATGTTGGGAGTATTTGTCTTCCCCAATCACCATTACCCACGATGGAGCCCTGCTTTCCTGGGGGTCGCTGAACACCTGCCTGCCCATGGGAAATGGTGGATGAATTCCTTAGTTTGCTTTGCTTGTGTGTGTGGCTTCTGCTTTACTTACTAAACTGTCTTTATCTTAACCCACAAGTTTTGTGACTTTTACCTTTCTGATTCTCTGCCCCAGCCCACAGCAGGTGGCTGTGTAGCTCTGAATTACTGGTTGGGACTAAACCACGGCATTTTTACAAATCATTCCTTTTATCTGACTTAGTGCAATGCTGTGTAATTTGCTGTCATTAATGAGACAGTTTTGATAAATTGCTCTGACTATTCTTGAATTACAAGAGAATAACATTTTCCTTCAGGCCAGTGTTACAAGTATTTTTTGAGGAGTTGGCATTCCTGCAAGCATATTTGCTTCACCCTCACTGCCTAGACTGTCCTATTCAGCAGGTGTGTGGGAGCTGCTGCATGGGATTTTGCAACAAGAGAATTACATTAGTGAATAAGTAAACTGAAGTAGATGTGGTAGAGCGAATTTCTAAAAGATGACAGAAATGAAATCTAGCAAGCAAATGCTTTTGAAAAAGTTTAGTTTTGTATTTGATGGGTAGACAGAGCCTGTTTTTTAATCGTATCTTTCATAGGCCCTCAAATCAACACATTCAGATGTATTATTCTCAAGTGTGAGGATGTGTTAGAAATTAGTTGTGTTTCATGATGTAGCTCAGTTCCTCTCATGAAGAGCCATATTCAGTGAAACAAATCTACTGTTCAGTGAAACCTATCTACTGTTTAAAGATTCTTGAGTTATCTTCTGCTTGCTGTGGCTGGAGCAAGGGTGCTAGCTTATATAGATCTTTAGTTTGATATTGAGTAGATAGGTGCATTTTTAAAGTAGACAAAGCAACCCAAGCAAGAGGAACCTGTGGTATCAATTATGTCTCATATGCAGTAACAAATAACCCTCTTATTGATTGTGTTGTAAAAGTTGAAAACTAGCAGGAGAAATAATTGTTTTTACATGCGATGATGTAAGCACTGGAAGAGGTGGTGTGTCATGTAGCTGGTGGAGCTTCAACAATTAGTTACATTCAAAAAGGAATGCAGTCTTAGTATAGGAGCATGTGCACCAGGCATGGCATGCTTGTGCCAGATTTAGGTAGCAGTGGGACATATTGAACACCAGTGGTATTATGGTTGGTTTACAGATCATCTCACTCAGAACATGTTGCAGTCTCACTGGCTACCAGCAAAAGGCATGTTAAGAGTTGGCACAAAAATACACACTTGCTGCTTGTAAGCTGCCAAAGGGCAGTGAAAACAGGAGGCAAAGTGGTGTTGGAGGGAGAGGAATTTTCTTAAATGCTATTGTTTCCCTTCCCTTTAGCCGTTCCTCCCGTTCTGGTCAGGTTTAATTTTCATCTTTGGGGAAAGATACAGCAAATCTGCTTGTACCCATGCTGTTACCTCAGTCAGGAACTAGGATAATAATCAAGACTGTAGTTCAGCTTAAAGGATCTATAGGTCTGTGCACTGGTAATGCTGTGCTACCAAATGTTTATCCATGGTGGCAGACTAAGCTCACTGAAAGCTCCAGCTCTTGATGTGTTTTTTCTTTAGTTGTAAATACCTGCTGATAGATTCCAGTATTCCATTTACAAACTGTATCATCTTCTTCTGACTCCTGGTCTCTCATGAAAAATAATTTTAAATTACTGCATCCTAATTCTTTTCCAGAAATGTGCAATTCCATATTTTAGTTAAAATACAGGTGCAAATGTTTAAAATAATACAGGATGTGATCATAAAAACTGTAATACAAACTAATTTCTCAAGACTGTCTTTAGTTAATAAAGAGGTAAGGGAAAATGAGAGGAGGATTTTGATCTAGCTACATAAGTCTTTTTCTTTTCCTCCAATCTTCCTTTTTGCTTTTTCATTTCCTTTTTCCTTGTTAACTGTACAGCTAACCAAGGAAAATTTGGCTCCACTGCATAAAGGTAGCACTTGAATATTTTTTTTCTTCTTCTTCCCTCATGTTGTCAGCATGGCTAGAAGACAGGAAGATAAGCTTCTGCGTTTTTGGTGGTGTTTTTTTTTTTTTTTTAATTAGTGTTAATCTTCAGATCTTTATCTGAAATTGGCCGATATTATAATTTTATAGTACTCATTCTTCCTTTTCTGTCCTCCTTTGCTCTTTGCCTCGCATTTTACAGCTAGAAATTTGGGTATGTTTTTTTAAGTGCATAACAGATAAAATACAGGGACTGATTTATTGTGGATTAACTGGTACTCCTAAGCCATGTTGACACGTTTATCAATCAGTTATTCTCTGAATAAGGCTTTATGATCTTTCAGTAACTTATGATATGTTATACCACATTTCTCTGCATTTCACCGCTAAGTATGAGGGTAACATTTTGTGTTTGAACTGGGTTTTATGACGTCAGTGAGTCTTTAGTTGTAAAACGAAGTCATTTCATATTCAAGTTCCTAATGAACAGCCAGTAACAGTGTTCTGGAATGTGATAAGCTTGAGTTGGTGTAGTCTCATATTGCCTCTCATTATGTGCTTTAGAAATAACTGTTAGCCTATATTTAAGTAGAGAGCATTTATAAAGATGTCTGAAAGTGGAACTATACTGAGAACTATGACTTTTTGATGTCACACTTTGCCACAAGAATATGCTATGTGGTATAAATCTGGCTGGTTCTTCTTTGATGTGAGTTTATAAATCATAAAGCAAGCAATCTGTCTAGACTGGTACCATGTGACTGGTAACATTTTCCTGCTAATGCTAAGGAAATAGGGGTCACATATGAAAATAGAACAATTTTTAGCTGTGTTTCCTTAAAATGAGTCTGTTAAGCCTGCAGATTTGGAACACATTGTTAGTCTGCTAATACACGGGAAGTTACAGTACAAAAATCCCTTGCTGACCTTCTTAAATTAATCTCTTCAACATTAGTTAGTTCCTTCTTTTCAGTGGGAAGACAGCTGAGTTTAGATGTGTATGGCATGTTTAAGTGGTGAGATTGGTGCTCATAAAAAATTCATTGCCATCTAAACTAGAATGAAATTGCCTTAATAAAAAGGAGAGGTATTTCTGTTTCAGGGTACTGCTGTGTGTATTTGCCATCTCTATGTATGTGTAGCTGACTGCTGAGAAAACTGCTGTGTAGTAAGATATGAGCTCTAGATTTAACCCTCTGAGGGTTTTGTTGCTGTTTGAAGCCAAGCTTTCAGATCTTGGGAATTGTGTCTTTATTTTGCTTTATGAAAGCTATTTACTTTCCTTAGCACTCTTTCTAACCTGTTTGTCTCCATATAAATCCTTTGAAATGGTGTATAAATGCACAAGCTCTATGTGCTTAGACGTAACATTGCTGTTTCTGTCTTGTAATCTTACAACTCTAACTGCTTGCATTTGTTCTCTGGAAATGTTCAAATGGTATCATAAAGCATCAAACAAGGATTTAGATTTTTTCTTTGTTGTTTTTTATTTGCTTTATTCATTGCCACTGGGTCCTATGTTTCAGTGAAACAAAATTTCGAATTCAAATGAGGAAATTAGATCTGCATAACCATTGTGTATCTATTGCAATCAGTATATTTCTTTGTGGCATCACAAGAGTCCTTGGCTTTTGATTGTGTTGTGAATCATAGTCTCATGGTCTGTGAGTATAAGCAAAGCTTGGAAATTTCATATTGTAGTGGATGGTGAGTAGGAAGCTTTCGAAAGATGTGTCTTTGTGTAGAATGTAAGCTTCATGAAGTACAGAATATAGGCCCTGTTAAATTTCATATTTGCCAGTTAATAGGTGAACTATGAAGGTAGCCTGCGAATGGTATTTTAATTTGAACGACCATATCTAGTTTGTTTTAAAGACAAAAATGTAGTGAAGTGTGGTATGTATGTATGACTCTTAAATTGTTCTACAAACTAAAGAGAAAGTGGTGAAATTCAGAATCACCTCATATTGGCCAAATTTGTATTGATGCGTACCAATGCACTGCGGGCTCCAATGCACAGAAGCCATATTGTCACTGCTGGAACAGAGACTTTTATGTTTTATTCAATTTTGCATGGTGCCACACATAATGGGGTCCTAAAACTTTAGCTGCTTTGGTAATATAATTAATAATTCTTGCTCAATGTACAATAACTTTGTATGAGATCTATAAACAAAGCTGTTCACTTTTTTTACTGTATTTTCCAACATTGCAAATGAGCTAAATATAAATGAAAGGGCAGAATTATTTTGAAAACCATTTGTAAATCAACAGCAAAATACCAACTTGTTTCTCTGTAAAAATACACTCACATAAACAGTCTTTAAAACTCCATTTGAAAGTTTTCATGAAGAAAACCTACAGAAGTTCACTATATCATAAAGCATGAATGAGAAAAATCACAATTTTCTGAGGAAAGAACATTTTCGTGCACTTCAAGGTGTATGAGTTCAACTCTGCTATTTTGGTTCTGCCTTTTGTGATGTCCGATATAAAAGCTGTACAGCTGAGGATTGCACAGAAGTTTTCAAATAATCACAATGAAAAGGTCTGAAGTGTTCGCAGGTTCAGCCTGGATAGCTGGCAAATAAAAACATAAAGCAGTCTCCAGACACAGCTCTTAAGAAATGTGCCCTTGAGTGCAACAGCATGCTGGGTTGTGTCAACAAGAACATAGCCAGTTGCTTTTGGGAAGTGTTCATCCCCTTCTCAGCACTGTTTATACCATGCAGGTTTTGGGTCCTGCAGCACAAGCCCAATGTTAATGAGCTGAAGTGAGCTCAGCAGAACAGCTCACATTGTTTGTGGACCAGAGCTCCTCTCTTGGGAGGTCAGGCTGAAGCAGTGGGACTTGTTTAGGCTGGAGAAGAAGCAGTTTTGAGGGGAATTTGTGGAATAGTTTGGGGCAGAAAGGACCTTTAATGGTCATCTGGTCCAACCGCTATTCAATGAGCTAGGATACAATCATAGAAACACTAAGGCTGTAAAAGACCTCCAAGATCATGGAGTCTTGCTGGTCAGAACTCTGTTCAGCCTGACTGTGAATGTTTCCAGGGGTGGGGCATCTATCATCTCACTGGGACCCTCTTCCAGTGTTTTACCACTGTCATTGTGAAAACTTCCTTTCTTATATCTAGTCTGAATAGACACTCTTTTAGTTCATAACCATTACTCCTTGTCCTATTGTGACAGGCTCTGCTAAAAAGTTTGTCCCTGTTTACCTACAAGTAGACCAATAACATCAATGGTGCATGGTGGGACAATGAGAGATAAGTGATATAGACTGAAACAAGAGAATGTTCATTTGGATATAAAGAAAATATTGAATACAGTCAGACAGTGAAACAGGTTTTTCAGAGTGGCTTTGTTGTCTCTGTAGCTGAAGGTTTTCATGACCTGACTGGCTAAAGCTCTGAGCAAGCTGGTCTGACCTTACAGCTGACCCTGCTTTGAGCAGGATGTTGGACTTAAAGGCCCTTTGAGGTCCCCTTCAACGTGAATGACTGATTCTGTGAATGATCGATGCAGATTTTCTACAAGGCAAATGCTGGTGCAATAAAGATTTAGTTAGTCTCTATTGAGTTGGATCATATCCAACATATTCCTAGTGATTTCCCAGCTGCATTTTGAAAAGCTATGTCTGATATAGAGCAGTGGTAAACCATGTTTAGCCTCTGGAATAAGCAGCAGATGTGGGTACTACCAAGAAAAAACCTAGTTGCATTTCAGAAATGGTGTTTCTGATTTGAGCATTACAGGACATCCGGATTGACATGTCTGGCCAGCTGGGGATGGAGGTGAGACGGTGAAGGGAAATACAGTTCTTCTGATTTCTTTGCTTTTCCCCTCTTCCACATCTATCACTACAGAAATATGATTGTTAAATTTCTTATGAAGCTGTATCTTGGAGAAAATTATCCAAAACATGGAAAGTTTACTTTTTCATAATCTTCCCAGGCATGAATTGCCAAGAGTTTATTCATAATGGACCTATTAGCAAATGGGAATGTTTCAAAAAATCATTTCTTTTTTAATGGAGTCTTGTGCCCTCTTCTATTTGGAATTAAGAATTCTTTGGATCTCCTTACTAGCAGTATTAGTACTTATATCAGCTGCAGTATTTAACACCTCAGAGTGGATTTTCAAAAATGAAATTGACCCTCCTGGAACTTCCAAGACTCTTATGAGACTGCTAAAATCAGTGTACTCTAGTGAGAGATTTTGATAGAGTTAAGTAGGAAAAATGTCCCCTACCATCTTCTTCCTATCTATGAAAAAGAATATAAGCATGGCAATGCTGACATTTGTTCAGCAAGAATCAATACCAACTACTACACATCTAATTTTAGTTCTAGGATAAATGGATTTTATTGCTAGTGTTTCTCTGTGTACTAGAATGTACAACATCATTCTTCCAAATGACAGTCAGTGGTCTATTTTGTATTGAATTTTTAGTAATTTTGTTAGATGATTAGGTTAATCACCACCCTTCACTAGTGTGGTGTTTATGATTTTTTATTGATACAGCTGAGTCTTTCAGAAATTTCATTAATTTGTATCTTGGGGAAGGTTGCATGTAGAAATAAGATCAAAATGAGATCAACTTTTAATGTAGTGTTGTTCAACGTATTTGTCATATTTGTTTTCTTACAGTGAAAGATTTTTTTTAAGACTGAATAGAAATGGTTTGCCAAAATGTCCAGAAAAGCCTGAAAGACACTGTTCTCTCTTTGTGGTGAGTTCTTCCTATTCTCAATCTTTTTTTTTTTTTTGTACTGGGTATTGAAAATAGAAGTTGGATTCAGTTGTTATTCTGTGGTTGACTCAGAACTGTTCCCTAAGCTTGTATGTTGTTATGAACATCAGCTCTAAAGGCTGGACTGGGGAGTTGAAGGCTATAGCTGAACTCCCAATTTGAGTATTTTCTGGCAATATGTGGACACTCATCTAAACTGCCATGTAGCCATATGTACCACTTTTTTCCCTGCAACAAGGGCCAGTTATTTTTCCTCCTTGTGCTTTTTACATCCAAACGGTTGTTTGTACAGTACTCTCTGTACTTCCAGAATGTTTGGAATTGCACAAATGCATCATTGCTGTTCAGAGCACTCAGCAAGTCCTTGTGCCCTTCCACTGATTTTACTGCATTACAACAAATTCTAACCATGATATTTGAGGACAGTCATGTTAAGTGCATGACTGCCAGTTTAAAGTGTTGAAGGGATAATTTGTTAATGCTGTATAAATGGACTCACTGTTCATTTATCACTTTCACTGGCAGTGAAAGCAGTGTGTACAGATCTCTAAATGTTGCATTTTAATTGAGAGTCAGAAATAATGAGGTTCTGATCTTGTGCAGGATTTGGGTAGCAGTGAACTCAGGAAGGACATCTATATCACTGTGCACATTATCCGAATAGGTAAGTATAATCTTACATTCGTTAGAGTTATGACAATAAATAGAAGAAAACTGCTAGACCTTTGAATGAATTTTTGGAAAAGAAAATGCCTGTTTTGTGATGGCAAAATTGCTTTGGATTTTTCAGCATTGTTTTATTTATCAAGTGTACTGCTAACTGAGTTTAGATGCAGGATAATTTGTTACTATCACAAAACAAAATGAAAGTGTCAAATACGAATTGTGTTAAGATGATTGAGTTGTCGTTGAAGAGTCCATTCTTGTTCCAAAGTGTAATTTCAAGCTTCCTTTGTTCAAAGAAAAATTTTCCTGGACATTTAATGTACCTAATTAGTATATAATAGCTGATGTATATCTGAAATAGTTCAGATGAATTTGGTCTTATCTCTAACCTCCTTAAAAAGAGAGAGAGGGAAAGAAATGAGCCATACTTCATAATAATTTTAATCCCTGATGCTATGGACAGATATCAAGTCCTCTAGAAAAGTGGAAGAGAAGTGCACATTTGTGTTAGGTATTTCTTTTACGAAGTAATCCTCTGGGCTGTACTGATGTGAAACAATAATCTTCAGGTCTGCTTCTGACCGCTTGGATATATTGCTTTCTTTGTAAACTGTCTCTAGTTGCATCAGTGCAGTGCTAAATATAACTTTTATTCCTATTTTTGAAAGATATTTTGGTTTGACATATAGTCACTCTAACTTGTGCTGAGTTCAGAAATAACTTGTTACAAAGTAAATGTTATTTTACAGCTTTGAGGAACAATTTTTCCTTGAATTTTCCTCCTGGTTTCGTATTTCATCAAAATATTGTGTTTTGCTTTTATTGTCAAGGATTAAAAAAAAATATATATATAAACTCTAATGTAAGTATATTTGGTGAGAATAAATGTTTTAAAGAACGATAATGATCAGAATTTTTCCAGCTGTATAATTTTCAAATATATTCTCAGTCAAGTTTTTAAATGAACGACTGAAATGTTGAAAAGTTAATGTAACATTTATGCTGCATTGTGTGAAAATGAACAATTATTCTTCAAGCTGCTTTGATGCATAAGAATATTTGGAGGAGACATTGCCCTGCAGCAACTGCAGTCATGGGCGGGGCTTGTCAGAAATTAAGACTTGGTGGGAAAGATGCATAGCTGCCAGTGCATAACTGAATAAAATGGCTAGAAATGCAAATACCAGGAACAGAGTAAGGAGACTGATCAATTGTATTTAAATCAAATAGAAAAGGCTAGGAAAAATATTTTGTTTCAAATCTCCTTCCCTTGATTGCCTTGTTTCTTTCCTTATCCCAATTTGTTCTTCTGCCCTTTGTCATCTTTTTCTCCCTGTTTTTCATCTCTACTTGATTTTCTGCACCTGGTCAATTATCCCCTTGCTAAACTGTAATGGGTCAGTCACAGCACCTCTCACATATGACAATGACTGTAAAATAATTCTTCCCAGGCATGAATGTTGAACACTGTCATGTCTGAACTCCAAATTTAATTTGGTAGTTTCATGTGGTTTCTATCACTGGGTATCAGAAAATAGGTTGTTGACTGGAGGTCATGAGAGGATGATCAGAACTGGTCTGAGACCTTTCATTATCATCATACATTTAGTGGACTTGTGTGACATTTGTTATCTGAATGTAGTATAAAGATGGACCAGGTTCCCTATGAGTACACTTGGCATTGTCTACTTAGATGCTGAGCTGTGTTGCTTGCTGCCTCCCTTCTGTGGTTTGAAGAGAGACAGTCCATGGATTACTCATCCAATATGTGTTTTGTTTGGCAGGGCGAATGGGAGCTGGAGAAAAGAAAAATGCCTGCAATGTACAATACAGACGGCCCTTTGGCTGTGCAGTCCTCAGTATTGCCGATCTGCTGGCAGGAGATTCAAAAGATGACCTGATCTTGAAAGTCTACATGTAAGTAATGCTTTTGTTCTTAATTTTTGGAAGTACTTTAGAGTCAGTTTGCATCAGAAGCAGTGTGAGTAAATACCTGTGGCTCCTTTCTGTTCCAAAAACGTGTAGTAGTAGTTAATTTCTTTTTTTTTTTTTTTTTTTTTTTGTCACAGTGTAAGAATTTTGACTACTTATACAGATGTATTTATAAAGTGGAATAATGTTAAAGATAAAGGGTACATCCTTTTAGATATTTGTGTATGTTTCAGCATTTTTCACATCCTTCTGGAGCCATCTTTTTATGGCAACATGAAGTGCTTGTAGGACTAATTTAAATAAGCTTCCTAAGCAGCTAGTGGAAATACTTTTTAGCTACAGAAAAAAAGCAGGCAGAGTATCTTTTTGTGAAATGAAACAATTGTTCAATGGGAATAACAAAAGTATAAAAGGCATTTTAGTGCTGGAGAATGAAAAGTCAAAAGTAGATTTAAAAATGAATGGTTGGGTAAATAGTAGATTTTGTCTGATTGTAACTGGAAGAAAGTTCAATTTTGTAGTAGCAACACAATGCAGGTCATTTCCTGCTGACCTTGGACATTCTGTGATTTTAGTAAGAACTGTTTTGTGCAGTGGTCTATTCTAAGTACATATACCTGAGACAAATATTGTCATGCACATGAGAAAGTTCTGCCCCTCCCAGGGTTAGTATTCAAATCTTGAGGGCATGGAAGTTTTTAAGGCAGCTTTTCTCCTTTCCTCTGTATCCATCTGTGTTGATTTACAACTTCTGGAATCAGTACTGCAGAAAAGCAATTTACTGTAACAGTGGACATGTGAGCTGGCTCTTATTTAGACTCTCAGGATGTAAAAGATGGATAAATATTCACTGATGGTTAAAAAATTGTTAGGTTTGTCTGCCTACTATATTATTGTTTTGGGGTTTTTTGTCTGTTTGTTTTAAAATAAAAAAAACATTGGAAGAAGAAATATCACTCAAAATCATGTTTGGTGTTAAGGCTAACTTCAATCTAAACTTTGAAAAGTAATCATTAGAACTTCATCATGTTTTCTTTATGGAAGACCAGCTATTTTCTAAATGTATACCGAAATGTAATTTGCTCTTTCACTGACTACCTCCTGAAGATCACATCCTGTTTTAAATAACCGGTGTACAGGACAGAATTTTCTCTGCCAAGACCAGCTCTGAATCCTGTGTCTCCTCTTGAGTGTCACAAGGTAGATTTTTGTATGGTTTAGGGCTAAAGAATGGATCTATACAGAAATTAACTTGGTCACGGCTGAGTTCCTAAGCATAATTGCTTCCGTCTTTCTCTCAGCCTTACACAAAGAAAGTATTTCATGGTGCCTTTCTCAAATGATAAGAGCACTTTTTCTATTGGGACAGGCAGTTTCATGGGGCTTTGTTATTTATCCTATTGCCTTTTTGTTTCATGAACTAAAAAGGATTTATTTGGGGATATGTTGTAAAGCTGGTCTGATAAACATGTGTTCCCATTTCAGAATTAAGAAAGTTATAATTTTTCTAGGTGTAACACGGAGAGTGACTGGTATCAGATCCATGAAAATATCATTAAAAAGCTGAATGCACGTTACAACTTGACAGGCTCCAATGCAGGTGAGTAATTCTCCACCTCTCTGCATTCTTATGGCTTTCTTAGTTAACTAATGAAGAAGCTCTATTTTAGAAGGACTGATGTCTATGAAAGAAACATAAAATAGTCAGTTGAAAATGTACAATACTGCTGTTCATGTGACCATGTAAGAAAAAATAGTCATGGAATTTTCTTCAAGGAACTCTGTAATATAAATTTTATTCTGTGCTGAGGAGTTACAGTTTGCTGGAGTTCTGTTCACATGGGGCTGATCAAATTACTGATCCATATTGCTTTACATTTCTGCTTCATATTTTCATCAGGGATATAAAATTTGCCGTTGACATTATTGTTATGGTTTAGGAATGGTACTTAGTACTCCCACTAAAAAGAAAACCATGAACCACTCCTCTCACGTCCCTCTGGTGAGAGAGACAAGAGGCAGAGATTGCAGGTTGAGATAAGAACAGTTTACTGGAAACAGCAATGAGATAAGAAAAATGAACAGTGGCAGCAACAATACTAATAACAAAAGTGTACAAAAGAGGGGGTCATGAAGGACCCTGGGTTATAGGGATCAATGGCTGATGAGTTTCTCCCTCCTGCCTCTCTTTTTCTCCACCTAAAGCCATAACCTCCTTCCTGGAAACAAGTGTCTCTTACTTCTGCCCCCAGTATTGACCTGAGATAGCAGAGACATGCCCACACTGCTCCAGGCTCCACCCTCTTATGGCTACCGCAGGAAAATTATCTCTGTCCTGGCTGAGACCAGGACAATTAAATATTAAACTTCAGAAAAAAATTCATTGGGAGCTACTGGTATGATCTGTGTTCTTACTGGTAGCTCTGCATTCCAGCTGAGCAAGATGCGGTGTCATTATTAAAGACCTTACCAATAGTCCTCCACAGTCAGCTATATGTTACTGGAACTGTCATTGAAATAAATTTGTGTGTGAGACTTAACAGAGGGAGGCAACTGACCTTTGTTATTATGAGGTGGTGGTTTGACGCATACAAATTTTTTCCTTGTGTTCTTTTTTTTAATAGTGACTTCCTAACTTTGTCTCAATTCTGCCATCCAAAGATGGGGTCAAACTTGAAATGAAACCTGAAATGGAGGCTTATGATTGTGTTGTCCTCCTATTCAATGCAATACGTGCTTACACTGTGATACACTGCTTATCCTCTTTTTCTGTCATGGCAATGTTAAACATGAAAGACCTGTGGGCCATGATTTTTTTTCCGTGTTCAGAGGGCTGGAAACTAAAGCTAGCAAATGGAAGATCAGTTATATTTTGAAAAGGGCTGTCAAGGTGATGGAAAAGCAGCACAGTATTCCAGTAGTGCATGTGAAGGTTAGAAAGTGAGCAGTGATACCACTTTGATACTGAGCAACTAAAAGATAAACTGTGAAAGGTTATTTATATTGCATACATGAAATTCATTCTTCTGCGACTCCTTAGCAGCCTAAAAAGCACTTGCAAGGCTTTAGCAACGTGTTCAGATACTTCTGCTGACACCTCATGGAAAATATGGTTGTTACACTATTTTTTATTTTTCATCTGCTGTCTTTTCTTGTATTGAGTGACTCGTTCTGAAGCCTCATTAGCTTTGCTTGTCAAAAAAGGAGAAGACCTTGCATTACAGGAGATATGTCTTTTCTCTCCCTTAGGAACTGTTCTAAGTATGAGCCAAATGTAGAAAAACTTGAATTTTTGTCTTATATCACACTTGCCCTTTTAAAATCACCTTGTAAGGACTTAGAAAAGAATCACAGTAAACAAACAGCAAAGATGCTTCAGACTATTGTCTATTCTCTGGATTTGTTCCCTCTTCATATTCTGACCTGTACAGTTTCTTTTCAGCTCTGAAGATTTTACACAAAGCCTTTAGTTTCCACAAAATGCTGTGTCCCACTGATGTACTTTTTTATCAGGTAGTTCATAATATTCTTCAGGAAAACAAAAATATTCTTCTAGTTTCTGGGGCAAATTTAGAAGGAACTCAAAATGTACTTTGGGTGTCTTTCATGTGAAACACATAGTGACAGAGTACAACATTTGTATTTAGCACTCAAACCCCTATTCCCCAAAAAGTACTTTTTCTTCTCCAACTCACAACAGTTCTTAAGTACAGAATCCTCTTGCATCTTATTCTCAACTTGTGTCTAAAAGGGATTAAATAAAGGCAAATGACTGCCACTTCTTAATAAAGCCCAGAAAGGAGCAGGGGACAGATGTTCATCCCCTTTCCTCTTCTCAGTGGTGCCGAAATGGAAGGAACTCAATCTTATGGATAATTTAGTACCCTTTGCTTAAGTGGGAACTGGAATGTGTTTTCTGTGTAACTTTCCAGTTTAACAGAGATTGGAGTAACAGGTAGTGAATGCAAATACCATTCACCACTAGTCTTTGCTGCTGGTTGTCTGGTGTAGGAGATCAAACTGTAACTGCAAAGACCAAATTGTACAGCCTTTGCTGCATCAAGTAGCCTTGTTATTTCTTACTTTGAGTTTTTAGTATTTGTAGAATAAATGCTACTAGATCTAGATGATTTTGTAATTGTTGAACAAACAAGGTTTCAATACTATCTGAACTAGAGCTGGCTATAAAATCTATTTTTCCTATAATATTTTTTCTTAGAATTAGAAGCTAGTTACTTTGTTTTAACATGCAAAAAGCGGTGGAAAACTGAGTATTCCTGCATAGAGATCACACCTAATTACATTAGTCTTACAAGGAAAATAGCACTTTTCTATTTTTGTATCTGTAGGACCAGAGATTCTCATTTGGAAAAGGATTTTCAGTCTGTTGTGCATGTCCCAGATGAGCATGCTAATTGCTTGGCTTCTCCAACTTCCCTACAGGAACTATTCAACTTTGTGTATGATCTGACAATATTCATTCTACCATGGGGAAAGTGGAAATGGCTCAAAAGCCTGACGACTGGAGCATGATTTTTTGAAGTGTGATCTGTATTCATGTCCTCTTAGCAAATCCTATAGAGGAGAGATTTAAACCTGGGTCTCATGTTACATGTGAATATTCTCCCCAGTGAGGTACCTTATGAAAATCATGTTTAAAAATTGATGATAAATGCACTACAAATTTCCTTTATTTCACATTCCTTTGAGAAGAAAGACTGTGTAGCTTAGTTTTAAGGGGATGCTAGACATTCTCTTTTGCTCTGCTTTTTACTTTAGGCTCCTAATAGTTTCATGTGTAAGCTTCTCTGTAAACAAGGATTTATAACAAGTCTTGAAAAGCTGTGTGTGCCTGATGGAGTAATTCTTGAGAGCTGAGGCAAAGATACATGTGCTTTTCAGTAGTTACTGTAAAGGAGTTGAAAATCCTTTCAAATCTCATAGAGATTAAATGACTGATGTAAGAAACTGTAAACACATCTAACTGCTATGTAGCTTTGAACTCTTGCATGGATTCCATGAAAATAGCTAATGTGGTGGGAAAGTCTTTTCCTGTGCCACGATCTTGGAATGTTCTGATGAACTAGACGAGAGTAATGTAACCTAATTGCATGTTTACTGAACTCCTCAGTGTGGTGTATGCTGTGGTAGCAATGCCAAGCTTACTTTGCAACCCCATTGAAAACACTGTTAATTATACATTAATTTTAATTGATGGGCGTACCTAAAGCTTTAGAACAAACACATTCAAAATGGTGGAATTTCTTTTGCCATTCTTGGCTGGAGCATGATTTCTTCCTTTGTTTTTTTGTTGTGTCGTTTTGTTTTGGTTTTTTTTTTTTAATATGTCAGCATTAATTTTTTAGTTGTTTAAGGAGACAAAATGCATCTCTCAAAAAATCTACATAAATCATATCCTCATGCATTCAATTCAAGTCATAAAAAGAGTAAAGTCAGAGATTACTATATTGTTATCTATAAGTTAGCAAGAACGTGATTTTTTAAGTATGGTGAAGGGAAGAGTTGAATAGCAAGGCTTATTTTAAGACAAAGATTGTAGTTTGATTTGCAAAACACTGTCTTAAGTCTCCAGCCACAAACTGTTAATTTCTTTTTTAAAAGAGAAAGATGCTCTAAGTTGTTTTTTCAAATTATTAGTTTACTGTCTGCATTAAATTCAAACTTGTGTCCATGTACCTCTGCAAAAATCTGCAGGCAGAGGGTTATCCAAGGTTATGCTGCCTGACAAAAGTAGACTGGTCAATAAATGGGCAACTGCGTAATGCCCTGATTGATCCATGGAGGACTTGAAGCCCAGATATTTGCTAAGAATACCATCATGAGAAAAGACAATCTGTTATCTTAAGGCGGAAAGTTATTCATCAGATCATACATTAAGTTAGACTGGAAGAGTCCTCAGCAGGTTATGTGGTCCATCACTAGCTCAAAGAGGAACCAACTTAAAAGTGAGATCTAACTTCTTTGAAGTTCAGTGAGGTTGCTTATTCAAAGGCAAATTTCATTGCATTGTTATAATTTTAATTCAACAAATCCACAGTAAGTTTCATAAAGTACACTTGGTTTTAGGGAACTATATTTACCTCATATATGGCGCTTTTTTTCCCCAGTGTACATCAGTTGTCACTAAGTCTCAGTCTAGCTCAGTAGTCATGTAAGTCTCAGTCAGAGAAGACATGAGGTAGACCAGCCCAGTGCAAGAACTCATCTGACAAGATGCGAGTTGGGAGACAAGTATGGCAGTTGGGTAGAAGCAGTGTTATGTGCTGGGGGGCAGTCTATGCCTCCCCATGCCTATTTACCTGCGTTCAGCAGCTGCTTGGCACTCTAATAATATAATTTCTCCATGGTTACTCCAAACACTGAGAAATTTAAAGAAACATATACTTTGTCTGTTTCATCTCCTATTTCAAAGTAAGCTTTGCTGTACAAATTCCTTGATTTGAGGGAGGAAGCCTGTTAGAGTGTTGTAGTTTGGAATTCCGGAGTGCTCTCCACTACACCATAGTTGACTACCGTTTTTGTTAACTGCTGGCCTGGGCAGTTAGTGGCAGGAGAGAGAATTTACATAATAATTCCAAACTACAACATAGAGTCATTATTTACCTTGCAGTGTAGGAACTGCAGGGGCCCCTTAACCAAGGAGCATCATTTTTTTCACACTTGGTAAGATGAAAAACTACAAGAGATCAAATACAGCAGGGAATTGGTAGCTCAGGGTAAGTTTACAGAGTACAGTATTTCTAGGAACAGAGCTGTGGTAACTTGAAGTATTTTCTAGATACCAGAAATGTGACTATGTTTGCATGACACTACCCCAGCAGTTCACAGCATTACCACACTCAGAGTTCTTGCAAGGACAGCTTTTTTTTTGTGAATCAATGTGAGAAATGTTGGATGGGAGACAAAATGTGCATTCCCTGCTGGGAGCAGCTCTGAGTTTTAGCCATGAAAAAGGAAGCATAGGCTCACAGAGGACAACTGTCTGGAACAATGACTAGGAAAACATGAGAAGGAATGATAACAGGAGTAGTAACATACTTAACAGAGAAGATAAAACAGAATGAAGTACCTAACTTCTAGGTAACTCCCAAGTGTATAATTAATCATGGCAAAGTTTTCTGATGTTTGTATTTTATCAACAGGGTTCTCAGATGCCAGCAGAGCTTTGAAATGGATTTTTATCTTCCCATCACTAATATTTAAACAGCAAGTGCATTTGTTTAATTACTCTAGTTCTAAGACAATTTATAAATCTGTCTGTTTTAATCTTTGTTACATTTTGTAACAAAGAGATTGTATATTCCAGTTTGATGTGTTTAAGAATTAGTTGTCACTGAAGGCTGCTATTTGAAGTACATTTAAAATAAGAATATTGTTCATATGGGCTTCACTAAGTATACAAGGAATGAAGCCATTCCTTTTTGTTCTCAACAAATGCTAAAGCAGGAAAATTCAACATATAGAGAATTTTGCACATAAATTGTTGTTCCAAGATCATTTGGCCCTGAATGACAACCTCAACATATAAAAAAGCCAGTCATAAATCAGGTTTTTCGACAAGGATTTGTTGAACTTTACTTTTTCAGCTACTTTTCACAAGATGGATGATGTTTAGCAATTTTATCTAAAACCCTTTTCCCAAACTCATGAGTAGCTTAATCTAGCATGTAATATGAATCATGGTAGCTTCAGAAAAATGTATTAATCCTCAAAGGTGGCAGACTTACAGACCAATCAGAGGTAATTTTATACATTTTTACAGCAGTTTAAGCTTTTGTTGTTGCTTGTTCTGACTTTGCTGTAAGGACTTAAAAAATCAAGTTCAAGGTAGATTTTTGATGTAGTTTTCTGCCAGTTTTTTCATAAAGCTTGACTTGTAAACTGTGCTGGAGACAAGGGCTCTAATAAAGTTAAATTGATACTGTTCACTTGGGTAGTGCCAAAAGGTTTGTTTTTAGAGAAGAATGAAAAGCACAGAATCAGCTAGGTTGGAAAAGACCTCTGAGATCAAGTCCAACCTATGATCTAACACACCTTTTCAACTAGACCATGGCACCAAGTACCATATCCGATCTCTTCTTAAATACCTCCAGGGATGGTGGCTCTACCACCTCCATGGGCAACCCATTCCAATGCCCAATCACTCTTTTGTGAAGAACTTCTTCCTGTTGTGTAACCTAAACCTTGCCTGGCGCAGCTCTGTGCCCTCTTGTCCTATTGCTGCTTGCCTGGGAGAAGAGACCGACCCCCACCTGGCTACAACTTCCTTTTATGATAGGTAGTTTTATTTGACCTTCACAATTTTAGGTAGTTGTAGAGAGATGCAGAGAGGCTCTCCTGAGCCTCCTCCTCCCCAGGCTAAACAGCCCCAGCTCCTTCAGCTGTTCATCATATGCCTGGTGCTCCAGTCCCTTCACCAGCCTCGTTGCCCTTCTTTGGACACTCTCCAGTGCCTCCATGTCCCTCTGTGCTGGTTACCCTAAAGGTAAGCCAGAAGAAGAAGTGAACCCAACTCAAAAAGAGATTACAAGTCAGAGTTACAATTTAATAAAAAGATTACAATAAATGCATTGATGCAGTGAAAAAATTGGTGTTAACCCACAAAAGAACAGATATATAACCTGGCACCCTAGGGCATGAACAGAATGGTGTTCATTAGTCCCTGTGCTGAGACCCACGTGGTCACCCTGAGTCCAAAGTAAAAGGAAGGGGAAACCTGTTGGTGAGGATGATGGTCGCAGTCTGGTCGAGAGTGGCAGTCACAGTCCTGCTGAAGTTCTGGTCCTCCTCTCGATCCCATGAGTGATACCAGAAGTCCCAAACCCCCAAGATTATACACTCTCAGGTTCAGATGGCTCATATTTGGAGCTGGGTTACGTTTTGATATTGAGGTTTTTATAAGCCTTGCCCATAAAGTTATTCTGCTTGACTTCCTTAATTTTATAGACTACAAGAATTAAACGTCTTAACACTTTTAAAAAATGAATTATAGAACATACATGCATGATTTTAGCTCTTCAAGGGTTATATTTACAAATTCTTTACAATTGTTACCTATGTTTTTATACTTTGTTTTTTAACATTTGGTTTAGGTACCAGTTAAATATTGTCTGTTTCTTTATTTGAAATAACACATAATTGGAATGCAAGTAGGTAAATTTCTAATACAGTTCTGTTTATATGACAGAGCTACATATCATGCAGGAGAAAATAAGTGCTTCCCTGGAACCTTTTGTGTGTTATTTGCACTAGAAGAAACACAAAACACTTAAAATTGTAAAAATGTGTATTTTGTGCACTCCTTAATATTTTAGCTAACAGAACAATATGTAACAATGTAGTTTTAAAAGTTTTTGCACAGTGATTCATTTTTGCAATCTAACAATTGTGGAAATATAATGTTAACAAACGTGCATATTGTTAATAGTAAAGGGCAGCAATGGGCTTCCTAAGGTAAGAATGGAAGCAATTATTTCTGAAATCATTATGGTCTGTATGTGGAGGTTAGACTAGACGCTTATAATAGTAATTTAACCTTTTGGTCCTTTATCTTTCATCCCATGGTGATTTTGGCAAGCAATACTTGAGGCTGTACCATCTACCCTTGGAAAGAAATTCCAAGCCAGTTTTCCTGTGAGATAGAAATGTCATTTGAATTTACAGTTTATGTTCCATTTAAAGAATTAAAAAAACGCGAAAAACAAAAACCCTACTTTTCACTCTTGAGGGCAGTTCTGACAAAAGTCTGGAGTATAGAAGCTCCACGAAAGCTGACAAAATGTTGCAATGGCATTCATGCATTACTTTTTCACTGAGCTAAAACACAGAATTTAAAGCTGAGGAAAAGAGAAGTTTGGAGTTTTCTTTGAAAATCCAAAGTAATCAGAATGAAGCCTTCAAAAAAGGTGTCAAGGATTGAATCTACCTCTCTCTTTTTATCTATTCCCGGACTGTAAATTGTGGGATTTACTACATAGATTTTGCCATGGCAGAGATTTATACAATTTTTTGTCCCACATCACATTTAATCAACAAATCATTTGTTTGCCAATGGCATTGTGGAAACCTACTGATTTTACCTTTTACCTTTACCTTTTTTACCTTTGCACTTTAAACACTACCAGAAGTGGGAACACCTGTATGCCCTCAGAATACTTTGAACAGCCTTAGGCAGCTTTATTTGGACAGATGCCTAATTTTATTACCTTTCTTAAAATACAAACAGTGCTGAATAACATTCTGTTTGAGGGTTGTTGGGTTTTTTTTTATTAGTTTCCTGAGCAGCTGCTAGGCATTTTCTTCTTACTATGATCTTGGATTCTCTGCTGCCAGTAGATAGAAGCTGAATGTAAGTGCTTCCCCTCCCCACAGAAGCTCAAATGCAAATAAAGGGTCGAAAAGCATAATGAACAGTTGCCTTTTGTTATAACTAAATGCGGAAATCAATAATGCAGTACCAAAACCGTTTGAAGGTAAAATGACAAATCTAACAAAAACCTGAAATGTTTATTCAGCAGCTTGTCAATTTTCTACATACTCTTTCTTCTGAATGATAAAAATAATCTGTGCTGAACTTTAGTACAAGTTAATAGAAATTTCATTACCTTCCACAAAAATAAAAGCAGATTTATTTTCAGTTCCACACAGAATATTGTAGTAGTATTTTCAGAACTAGGGTAAATAAAGACTAATAGGTTACACAAACGGTTTTAATTACCACTAGGGAGATAATTGAATTTTTTTCTGAGGGACAAAGCTAGACTATGTACTTAATTAATGTAAATGTGCCAGACCTTCAGAGACTGGATAATCATTTTCATTGTTATCTTTTAGCTCCTGCTGTTCTAGAAATGGAAGATGTATAGTTATGAAGTTTTGTGTCAACCCTAGATGTTGCAGATGGTGTAATGATCCTATCAGCCACAGTCAGATGCAGTGTATGGTGGCATGTTGCAAGTCTCTATTTGGCTTTGTCCATTGCGAAATGCTCTAATTTTTTCTAAAGTTGATCACTTTATTGCGTGTATGAAAAGAGATGAGAAAGAACAGATATTGACATACATCATCAGAGTGGAATAGGATATTAGCTTTGTTACCTGACAGAAAAGGTAGTCATGTTTCCATAGGAGAATTGCTAATGAAAATTGTTAGTTTTCTGTCTCCATACACAAAAAGAGTCCCTCTGCATTCTTTTAATTGTATTCATTTTCTGTGAGTGTCTTCTCTATCTCTCCCAGGCTGGTTGCTGACCAAATTCTTTGGAAGCTTTCCCTGCCTCGACCCTGTGTCATTACTGTTTGGGGCATTAAGTCTCCTTTCTAGGAGCAGTAATATTTCCCCTCTACCCCTTCTTCTTCACAGTGATAGCTTGAATCACTTGTAAATTGAATTCAGTGACCTTCTGGCAGTTGTAGTATGCAAAATTTCAGTAACATTTTGGTGAGGAGGCATAGAATTATGGAATGGTTGGGGTTGGAAGAGACCTTAAAGGTCATCTAGTTCCAGCCCCTCTGCTACTGGCAGGGACGTGACCCACTAGATCAGCTTACCCAGGGCACTGTCCGACTTGGCCTTGAGCACTTCCAGGAATGGGACATCCACAGTTTCTCTAGGCAGCTTGTTCCAGTGCCTCACCACCCTCAGAGTAAAGAATTTCTTCCTAACACTTAATCTAAATCTCCCCTCTTGTAGTTTAACAGTGATGCCTTTCAACTTGTCAATTCTTTGTTCCACTTTGTGTGTCTGAGAGTCCCTCTTCAGCTGAATCTGCAGCCTTCTGAAAATCTGAATTGTTCTGTGATATGTCAGTATGTTTTAAATTATGGTAGTTAAATCTCATTGATAGTCTGGTAGCTCAATTTAGAATAAGGAAGCATAGTCCCTTGTAAAATGTGAATTATTCCATCTTTTTAAAGTACCTTTCCCCCATGACTTTTATTGCAAATACATGGTTCCTCAGTCATGATGGGTATCTACTTTCTTTGGCAAGTGTACTGTATTTTTATAGGGCCATAAATATAGGATTGCTGTGGCTTGCAACTGGCCACAGGCCTTGTGTCTAGCTGAAAACAAGGTCTGTATTATATATCTGACTTCGGCTGGCTGGACTTGTCTTAGTCTGCCTGGAGATTTGTTTTGACTTGTGAAAGCACATATCTAAAGAAAAATTAATAAATTTTATCTTCTTTATTATAGCTCTTGCTATGTCTTAGCTTTGTGCAGTTGTGTGGTATAACCCACCTTGGTAGACATGCTTTGTATTTAACAAATAGTTGTAACATGTAGTTACTCTTGGTAGGGTTAACTGTCTATAACCTTAGACTGAAATGGAAAACAGAAGAGTAAAGGCATGTGCCCATAACTGACACCTTGAAAGTACTGGCATGGGATGATACCAGAGGCCCCAGACCTATGAACAGCTCACCATTGGCCAGTTACTGGTTGTCAAATGCTGTGACCTTGAGAGCAGAATAAAACCAGTTTTAGGGAAACAAAGAGAAGAAAGAACAGATATGTGGCATATATAAACCCCATCATATATGATCAGTTAATATGCAGTGTGGAGTAGTAGACTAGTGAAGAAATAACAAGACGTAAATCACACTAACAAACATGAAAATGAGTCCAAGAGGAGCCTAGAAAGACAGAAGGAAGAAACAGGCAATATCTTACTTCTCATGGCAAAGGACTTGGGATGCTGATAACACAGTCACCATTTCCCATCTTTGCAGATTGAAACCATTCAACTTAAGACCCAAAGGGTCAGTGGAAGGGTAAGCATGAGGTAGATACTTGAAAGATTCTGTGTATATATGTAATTTTAACAGTCTTTGGTTTGGAGTGTGTTAGTAACATTGTAAATGGACTAATGGTAACTCTTTGATTAAACTATTGCTGCTTTCATTAGGACTATAAATAAATCCCTGACGTTTCACGTACAATATGTTCCTTTAGCCCATCTCAACATCCTGAATGTAGCAAATTACTGGGAATTCAAACAACCTGTTCTGTAACTTGGCTCTTATACTTCCAGTAACAATATTCTTCTTATGATTTTAGGTCCATAATCCAGGGGAGCCTGGTTTCCTTGCAAAATTAGTGGAGTTTTGAGAGAGCAATCCAAACACTTAACTGGGAATCATCTTTTCACTGATTATGTAAAGTCCATGTGCTCCTAACTTTAGCACTCTAACCAGATTTATCAGTTCCACTTCCCTTCTTGCCATTGCCCTTTCATTTGGCAACTGGATCCTCAGAGGAAAAATTGTTAACTTGAAACCTTGATTTTTGTAGTTTCTTCAGGCTTCCTTCGCTGTACATCTTTGCCCTGCTTTCATTCTGGTTTATTTCTAGTCTTTCCTATTTACTGCTCTCATTACACCATATAACATTTAGAAGTAATTTTGCAATCTGTAATCCAGGGTTCTTCATTATTCTGAAGAACTGGGGAATGCATACTGTTTATATTCCAAAGATGTATCTAAACTACAGGCAAAATGACTAACCCGTGTTTCAAGTGTGTTCACTGGGTAATTTTCTTGATCCTTTTGGATGCATAGAGATGGTTCTTTATTTTCTAACAATGAAGGCCATGAAATGCAAAGTTCTACTGTCTTTCTGGCCTCACATGAGTAAGTACTTCAACTCTTGATCGACAGATTTTTTCCTCAAAATAGTTTTGCCACTGATGAGGTTTTTTGGCATCTTGTTTTTGAGCTAAATAAAATTCTTCAAGAAAATTTGTGAAATTTGTACTTAAAGAAAATTAGCTTTGGGGTCTTCAGCTTTTGTTTAGAAAACACAATAACTTGACTCAACACCAGGTGGTGTACAATATCTGATTAATGCTGTTATTGATGTGATTTGCAGCAGGACTTTTTTTTATGTTTCCAAGGAAACAGCAATAGGGGCATATGGGGGTATGATTATACATATGTATGTATAGCAATTTCTTAAAATATAAAAGAAGCAAGATTGGAGGTGGGCTAAATATCCATATTTATAACTGAGATATATCCTGCCTGGCTCTTCCCATACAGCAATGAAAAACCTTTCACCTGCTCTAACAGAGCCTGAATTTTGCCTGTATGACTGTACCAAGCTCCTGTACCACCAGTTGGCCACAGTATGGTTTGTTTTCCCACCTACACCAACAAAAATTGGCATACTTCCTTAAAATGTTCACTGGATAACCAGAGAACAAATTTCCCTACAAAAGTAATTAATGTCCATGGCATTAAATATAGTCCTTAAAATAGAATAGATTTCAATGAAGGTTTTTCCTTGTAAGATTTGTTTATGTACCCAGTTGGGTGTGTGTAGGCGAGCTGTTTTTCATGAGAAGGAGAGTTTGCTCAGAGTATCATGTTCTCTGGAGTTGCCAAAATAATAAATTGTAAGTGCAGGTAAGAGGAAAAATATAAAAGTTGTCATGGTAATTAGATATCTGATCTGCAGTAGCCTGGACTGGCAGTACTTAGTACAGATTTTTCAAGCTTTGCTTTTAGGAACCATAAAATTTCAAGTAAATTTGTTCAGTTAAATAGTAACATGGTTGTAGGGGAAAGTTCTTTCAAAGCCAAAAGGACTGATGACCTTGTTGTTCAGTCTGTGTGTGCATGTTATTTGCCTTAGCTTAATCTCAGACTCCTCTGAGTTGTCTGTTTATCTCCAGTATATGAAGAGTTTGCTTTTATCTTCTCCTTGATCTGTGTGTTGATAAATGAGATGCTGTAGTATTGTTGAAGGTCAGGGAAGATTAATCTTTGCACGCAGTATCATTCTGACACTTGCCTCAGAGATTAGATTTGAAATAACCAAAAGACATGCCTCTTGTTTTTGTGAATCTCAGTTGTAATGAAGTATGCTCTTTGCAATTTATTTGTATACTGCAGATGTAGTAGATGAAGCTATGCTTCCTTGCTTCTAGAGGAATAAATATTGGAAGATTATTATATGACTAACCTTGCATTTTGCATGTCTTCTAGCAGATATAAGAAAGAGTATAATTGATGAAATCTGATGAATATTGAAAAAAGATTGTAATTTCTGCCATCATGAAAGTACTGTTCCTAAGTAAAAAACACTGCTTGTGCTATATTGGTTTATTAGAATTTGTTTCTTCAGATTTTTGATTAATAAATTGTATAACTTTGTATCAGGTTAAGCGATGCACAGTAACGAGACTTCCATATTTTACCCATAGCTCGGGACTGTTGTAGGTGCACTTTTTCTTGCTTATCGATGAAGATGGGATTACGTTGAAAGAAGTGAAAAAATGAAATGGTATCAAATATTAATGATTGAAATTTCTCTAAATTTACCTTCTTATATTTCTTTTTTGTAGTTGACTTCAGTCCAGCCCTATTGATTGAGATATTATTGAGATAATTTTAATACACATCGTGATAGCTCAGTTTCACATCAGTAATAGTTTGCTAATGCTTTATCATGGGTAGTTGGATTCAAGTCTTTATTGATTTTTGGATGTTAGTGCCCTTCCCAAATACCTTTAAAAATTGCAATGGGTTGGCTTGGTATAACTGAAGTTTCTCTGATTTTAATGTGTTCTCAGGAATGCACAGGTACTTGCAAGTATATATAAGTTTTAAGAAGTAGTGATGACTATAATCTATTTGAATGTCTTATTTTTCATTGTTTTCCTCTTCATTTTCAGGTCTGGCAGTTTCTCTTCAGTTACTTCATGGAGACATAGAACAAATTAGAAGAGAGTATACATCCAGATTTACCCATGGAGTATCCATAACAAGGAAACTAGGTTTTTCCAATATTATAATGCCTGGTGAGTTAAAGAGAAAAGTATCTCAAGAAGCAGTAAAAGTAAGAACTAATTAGCCAATTACTTGATTTTTCAGCTGTCTTCCAAATAAGTATGGTATTATGAAACTTCTTAAACGGTTCCAGAGACCTTTATATTAGTATTTTTTCATAAAGTTAGAAGAAAATTGTGTCCCAGTGGCCTCATTACATTATACATTGTATAGTTACTATGCCAATGTCAAAGGGACATACAACCATGGTAGCCTTCTTTGAGAGATGAAACCTCACTATATAGAAGTGAAGATGACAGAATGCAGGACTGCTGAGCTTTATGCAGAGAAAAAAGCAAACAGTAGAACATTTTGTTCTTAGGAGCTGGTAACTTTCTAAATAAAGGCTCAAGAGAATTTCAGTGGTACTGTACAGCTTCTGTTTGCATGAGGTTTGTGCCCCAATAGTGGAAACCAACGGGAAATGGATAATAGTACAGATGTAGAGACTTCATTTTGCTTATTTGTATGCCAAAATATGCAAATACTTAAACTGATGCTAAGGAAGGTGGAAAGATTGTGTCACTGTGAATGTGAAGCAGCAAACATAGGAAGAAGATCATAAAATGCTTTATAGCTCTATTACTGAAATGAAATTTTTAAAAACTGTAATGGGTTTATGGAAATAAAAAGGCCAATGTCTCTTTAAAGGAAAGGCATACTTGCAAGTAGACCAGTTTGGCATGGTTATGGGTGTTATGTTGTTGCTGAGAAATATTGCAGGGAGGAGCTAACATCCTAGTTTCAGCTGAGTTCACATCCACAGTCTTGACTCTCTCAAATATAAATCATGCTCATGACTTGCAAATTTTTAATGGAGAGACTGTCTTCTTCATATAAAGATCTGTCTTTGCATTCCTGTGGATCTAAATCATAAGTAAACTTCAGTTCTGAGACAAGAATAAATAAATTTCAATACTTCACTAATCAAGAAGGTCTTAAATAGGCATTTCAAACACAGTAATGAGACTCAGCTTCAGCTGTGGGCATGTATTTCCCTTAAACTTCTGCCTGAAACTTGACAACTGAGAATTCACTCTTGTATTCCTACTGACAATTAAACACCTGTCCTTCTGCATCCTTGATCAGCAGTACTGATTACTAAAAATATGCACATAACACAGGTTGATGAAACAGTTTTAGCCTTACTGTGAAAATACTCTGCTGGCATGACTGCAATATTTAGAACAATAAACTGCATGAGCTGGATGCCATTTAATTTGAAGTTAGTTTATATATGTATGCTTAATGGAAGCATTCAATTGAAATTTTATGGCTTATTAGCTAGGGTTTATTTGTTGTATTACTGTTGGATATGTAATTTGAATCAAATGGCTGTTGTAGATAATATGGCTGATAACAGTGGAAACAGTTTTACTGAGCACACTGTAACTCCCATTAAGAATTGTTTCTCCATTTATCTATGATTTAGTGACCTCCCGCTCCGTGTTATCAAGTTTTCTAAGTTCCATAAATAGCTCTCATATCCACTCACTTTCCAGCTGAGAAATAATGTGATGTATCAAACTGTGAAAAACATAACAGAGTACTGTGTAATCAGCTGCTGGAGGAATCTCTTGACTCAGTTTGAAAGAGTTGTGCAGGCTCGGTTAGTCCCTTTTTTCACTTAAAAAAAATACCATGTGGGTTCTGGTATACTGCTTTCTTCGTCCAATTGTATGCATACCTCAGTTTAAATAACGTACAACTTCTGTTCTGTGTTTACTGGCACAGAAGAGATTTCTCCAAAAGAGAAATAATCATCTCACTCTTGAAATGATGAGTTTCAAGGGCTAACCAGAGCAGTATGCCCTAGGCACTGAAATGCCCACAGGAACCTAGCCTTTGAAATGCTTTTTAAAGCTCCACTTTAATTTTTTTTCTCTTGTAGCGTCTCTTTTTTCAGAGATAAATTGAGTAACTTCATCTTTTGCCACTAGAAATGGTCATTAACTGGATCTTTTTTGTGTTTTTGTTGAAAGTAAGTGTGTTGCTGTGGCTAATTAGCACTTAGGTTAGCATTCTGAACCAGACTCTCTTGAATTATTCAATGCAAAATGCTTCATGCTGCTAAACTGCAATCTCTCTTTTATAAATGCAGTATTTTAAGTCTCTCTTCTATTCTAGTGTATTTAAACTCTCTCTGACCTTCATTTTTTGTCATATTAATCCTTTTCTCTGTAGAGGTTATGCTGCTAATAGTAACTAGGATCAGCATATGTGCCAAACCAGAATTTTGTTGACAATAACAATGCATGTTTTTATAGGGTAATGCTTTTTGTGTCACTGCAGCTTGACAGGGAGAAGCCACAGAATGCACTATCCAGGATCCCTGGAATTTTTTAGTGAAGAACTCCAAGTGTTTTAGGAAATGAAGTAGATGACTTGAGAAAAAAGTCGTTGGCTCTGATTCAAAAAGGCTGTGGAATAGGTAACTTACTTTATTTTAGCTGAGAGAAGGAGGACAGGCGGTGAAAACATCATCTTCTGAGTCTAATCAATATGTATTTTCTGGGTTTGACCAGAATTTCAGGGCAGACTCTATGCAACCACTAGTAAACTCTATTTCAACATTGTGGTGTGGTAGTCTGCAGATACACAAGCCAGTATTCTCAGAAAGCTTTGTACAACACTGAAGGACAACTGTGCTTCCACACTGAGTTTCTGTGTTCACCATTTCCTAAAAGACCAGACAACCACATCAATATAATTTATATAATATAAATTTATATAAAGTCTAGCATTTGATATTTATAGACATACTTTTGAGGAGGACTGTAAGTTAAATTAACATACTTAATAGGTAAAAGCCCTTTACATAGAGGCCCATACATAGAGGTAAAAGCCCTTTTTTTTTTAATTGTTATATGTACTTTTACCATCTTTTCTATTTTATCTAGTATACTCTTTATGGAATCTGTTTCCAAATTTGACTTAGAGCATCTCTGTCAGTGCATAACTTCAGTGCTGCATATGTGCATGTGTTCTAGGACTCATGCATATACGTATTCTTTTGCATCTTTGTGGATGATATCTAATTCCATAAATAAGCCTGATAATTAGTTACGTTGTCTGGGGTTTTTGGAATTTTAGTAAGCTCTAGCACAGCTGTTTGTCCGAATGGGGACTTAACTGGTGGAGCCATAGCTCTTTGCTATGTCTGCCAGTTGTAAACAGACTGTAAACTATTGTGTGGTAAGTGAAGATGTAGTTTCACATCTTCCTTTGTTGTGCTTACCAGATCAGAACTGCATATGTTTCACTGTATTTCAGCTATACTGTTCCTAATAGTGCTAAGTTTATTACTGGTAGTTTACTGACAGTCATCATCTTAATTGCTCGGTACACTCAAAGCCAAAATACATTCAATGTGAGACATTAGCACATAAAGTACTGTCATGTCTTCCTGTAGAATACTTTTTTCGCTAAGTAATTGAGTTAGGTCCAAGCCTTATTTCCTGGAATTTTATCTACAAACATAGTAATAAGATCAGATAGTTCTTATTTAAAACAGCTTTAGAAGATTTGATTTTGAAAGTCTCTGTGTGTCATAGAGAACAGCAGCTTGACTCAAAATGTCTTAGTCTGTAAAATGTACTGCAGCATATAAACAATTTACCTGCTGGGTGACATCTGAAAAGACTTACATAGGTGGATATCAGTTAGTTTATAGACACCTTTTTTTCAGCTTATGATCTGAACTGATGCCATTACTACTGCTGAGATTTGATCATGATGTGCTTTGAGTTAAAGATAGTTTATATTTCTTTCTGTACTCCAAATGATTAAACTCTTATAGTATTAGAAAAAGCTCAAGAATTGCTGAGTCACTACAATGGTTTTACATTGTTTACCTCGTGCCTGAGCTTAGGTTGTCTCTAATACTGGTATCTATAGCTGAGCTAGTCAGTCCTGACTGGAAAAGTGCTGGCTTGTAATCCTTTGCCCAGAATTTTATGGTCCTTTTCTAATTGTGTGATAAATTTTCACAAGTAGCGTTTCTAAGGACTCTACATGAAGCTGCAGTATTAATTTCTGTAGTGGAATTTTCATTTCTTCAAGCTTATTTGGTAGAATGCAGTGTCTAAGATGCTTTAAAGTTTCCTAAATTAATATTTCATATGCTTAATGTAGAAAAAGTAACTGAAGTTTTTTACCATCACATTTGCATTGCTTTATATTTGTCACCTTTTAGCTTTGTTAGATATCCTTAAGCTGTCCAGTTAAATTTTGTCAGAATCCTGTCTTTCAAAGCTACTGAATATACTAATTACTTCTTCATCTGGATTATTATAAGGTCTTTTATTCTTTTCATGTGCATTACACCAACCTTTCTTGCTATTTTCAGAAGCTTTTAAAATGAAGCTAGAACTAGAATCTTTGTCTTTTATATAAATGATCTCACAAAATGCTATATTTGTGATAACATGCGTTTTTCAATAATGTGATTTTGACAAGAGGCATATTCATTCTTTCAAAGCAGAGAATAAGAGTCTGGGGAGCAAAAATGTAAAGAAAGCTATGGAATATATTCTCTTTATATGGTATGTGTCTCTGTCTGCCAGTGAGCTTGGACTTAGTAAAGTGCTCTTGATTCTAGGAGAAGAAATATATGTCTGACACACTTAAACATTTTTTCTCCCTTGAGCAGTGGAATAAATTTTCCCAAACTTCTTTATCCTGTATGGAGTACAAACAGTCGAAATTTAACACCTGCCACTGTTTGCTCTTCTGATTTCCATGAATCCAGAAATACGTATTTTTAATCACTGAAAGTAATATTGCCTGAATATATTAGTTACACAAAATTTGTTTAAGCAATATTGTGGAGTATAGACAACCCTGAATTTTGACCTTTCGCAAAACTGTGGTACACTATGGGAAATATCCTCTGCTTTTCAAATCCTATTTTAATACTTCTTAAAAGCTCTGATCCTATCTGTCAAAGGAATTATCTTTTCTACAAGTCACCAGAGAGAAACAAAAAGATACTAATATGTGACTACACAGTCAATTGATCTACAATCAGTTTGAAATCTGAAAGTGTTGCAGTTTAAGAATCCCTCATAAATGACATTTCATTTGCTGTTTTGTGGTGAGTGTTTCTTAGGGTTTGTTGGAAGTTTCTGTAATAAAGCTGAAAATGCAGATAATGTTCTATTATATAGTGAAAGTAGAATAACTGAGAAAAGTGACCAAAAGAATCAGTTTATTCATCTTTGACTTAAATGCTCAACCTCACTTAATCTAACAGCAAAAAGGCTGTAGTGTTACCAAAGTCACCGATGCTCCCAAAATCCTAACATATGCAGAGTTGTTTTAGTGTTTGCCATATATAACAAGAATATCAGTGATAATATAAAAACTAGCTACCAGTATATGAATAATAAAAATAGTCTTAGTTTTTTCTGCTCATCCTGTCATATATTTAAATGTAAATATTCATCCTGCCCCAAGTAAGATTTTATCGAGCATCACCCAGAGGGTCCCAATCTCAGACGTTTTCTTTATATGTATATATTTAAACACCAAGTACGGCATTTTGTCATTCTAGAGTCATGTATGAATATTACTCATAAATAGTAAATATTGTAGTCTGTGCAAAATTCTCTTGCAAATAAGAAGGTTATTCTTTGCCACAATAATAGAGAAGTTGAGGTATTGCTCTGTGGGGAAAAGCAGTGAACAGACAGCTGACTGGTGGTTGTCACAGTCGTTAAATCTCAAACACATTTACTGGCAGCTTCAAGCATGTCAATGAGATTTGCCCCTTTGTTTAAAAGTGCTGAAAATATTCCCTGATAAGCAGCCAGTCAGTCTTTCAGTATCTTGTAAAATACAAAACAAAAAGGAAGTTGATTCAGTAATAGGATTTTACTTTCTACAGTGATGAAATTCTTTGCGAAATGCAGCATGCCTGTGTGTCTTTCTGAGCTGCTCCCCTGAAGAACACCCTTCACTCAGATAACATCCTGCTGTATTACAGTTTTCACAAATTAGATTGATTGATTTTTTTAAATTGATTTTTCTTTTTAAGTTAAATAAAATGTGTAAGAAATCAGGAAAGGAAGGCAAGAGAATGGCATGGCTGAGTAAAGACCTGCTGGTCAAACTAAAGTGCAGGAGGGAAATAAATGTACAGGCAGTGGAAATAAGGATGGGTGTCCTGGGAAGAGTACAGGGATGTTGTCTAGTTGTGTAGTCAGGAAGTTGTCCAGTGACGGGGTCGGGAAGGCAAAGGCAAAGCTGGAACTGAAACTGGCAAGTGATGCAAAGTATAATAAGGACTTGTGAAGGTGTTTCAGCCAGAAAAGGACGGTCAAGAAAAGCATAATCCCTATGATGAACATGATTGGTAAACTGGTCTCAACAGATAAAAGAAAGAAGGGTAAGGTACTCAACAACCTTTTTGCTTCAGTCTTCATTGTCAGTCTCTCTTCCCACACCTCTCAAGTGGATAAATCTCAAGGTGGGGACTAGAGGGAGCAAAGTTCCTTCCACTGAAAGAGAAGATCAGGTTTGAAACCCACTGAGGAATCTGAACATACATAAGTTTATGGGACATGATGAGATGTATCCTAAGGTCCTAAAGAAACTGACTACTGTAGTTGCCAAGCCACTCTCCGTGATACTTGAAAAGCCATGGCAGTTGGGTGAAGTAGTGGCTAAAAAGGGAAACTTTGCACTCATTTTTAAAAAAGGGTAGAAATGCTGGCACAGGTTGCCCAGAGAGGGTGCAGATGTCCCATCCTTGATAACATTCAAGGCCAGATTGCATGGGGCTCTGAGCAACCTGATCTAGTCGAAGATATCCCGGCTCATTGCACAGAAGTTGGACTAGATGACCTTTAAAGGTCACTTCCAACCCAAATCATTCTATGAATCTATAAAATCGTCAAAGGTCAGCTGTCAGAAAAAGGAATTAGCAAGAGTTTAGTATTGCTATAGTATTCCAGGACTTAATCTTTTCTTCTCAGTCTTCCACCCCTCAATATATATATAAACTAACACATATATTTTTATATTTTAAGTATTTACATCCTTCAAGTTGTGACTACTGCACATATAATAAACTTTTACTGTAACTTGTTGCAATTTAGGCTACATGCCTAAATTGCAACAAGTTTCAGTACAGGTGGTCAGTGCTGCATCAGCCAGACATAGGGCCACCTATTTTTGAATTGTACTCTTCTGCCTTGTTCCCTGTATCTCTATAAACTGCTTATTCTTAATGTAACTTTGGCTTTGACAGTTCTGAGTGTACTGTGTTAAAAAGGGACTGGAAGATTTCCTGTTCTTGTCTTTTCCAGTTTTGCTTGTTATTGTCAGTATATCAGCATGGATGTCATAGAACATCCTAGTTGCTAAAAGGCATAGCATGGATTGACTTGAAGGGTAGGAGACAAGATGTACTAAGGTTCCTTAGCCCTCTCCTCAAGTTAAAATCACCTTCTGATGGTTGGTTTGTTTTTTTTGTTCCTCCCACTGACAGTTTCTACATAGCTCTTTCCTCATTCTATGAAGTATTTTAAGGAACTTTTCTCTAAAATGTTTTGCATCCACAAGATCAACATCCTGGGGAGTACCATTTTGTCTGTGCCACATCCAGAGATTTTCAGTCCTTACAACTGTAATTGTTTTAAGAGCTGCTCAAGTCATGTTTAGATTATAAAACAAAGCATCTCATTAGCTTGTATTTTACAGAAATGTGAATGAACAGAAACTTTCTCTAAACAAAATAATTTTTTGCTCTTTTTCAATTTATGGTTCTAAAGGACCTATAATTCTGAGCAAAGCTTTCAAAAAAAACAGTTCCTAACAAAAGCTCCTAGTGAGTTCTGTGTAATTATTTTTAAATTATTAGCTTCTGTCAGGACAGCTATAACTATCAGAGCTGCTTGTTCAAATGCAGTCATGCTGTGTTTTGTTACACTACTAAATAATCACATTGAAATTTATTTCACTAGAAAGTTTTTTGAGGCTAGCTGGCAAACTAAACTCTTTTCTTTCTATCAAAGACAGCTACTTTTGATCTTTGACATCTATCTTCAGCTTGAAAGCCTTGTTCCATATTAATATGCTACCAGAGATTGTACAGTTTTAAATGTGTTTGGAATATGAGAAAAGGCTTGTTTTAATATCTGTGTTGCAGTTGCAACTCACAGCTTGCTTACCGTAAGTTTAGAACCAGTTTTGTGATGAAAGATCATTACTTTTATTTTTAGGTTAGGTACAAGTGTTTCTAGAAAAATAGAAGTATAAACATTCATACAAATGTTCTTCTGACACTTGTACTGATCTGACCTTCTCCTTACTAGTGATTACATGTATTGTTCCTGTAACCTGAGGTTCAGTGGTAGATCTCAAACCTCTATGAGCTGGGGGCAGCTTACATGTAGCTCCTGTAGCTGGGCTACACCTTTTGAGCAGTAGCAAACCAGTGCTTGTACACAGGTCCTCAGTAGTGATGATGCACCTCCAATCTATGAAGGAAAGGGAGCCTGCAGAGCCATCCCATGATGAAACTCTGTAGTGGACATAATAGGACCCCTGATCATGCATTGTCATCTCCAGCCTGGAAATTACTCCTGGCTCTTTTCTCTTTACTGGTTATTTAAAATTTGTGATTTATAGTTGTCAGGTTCAGGAAGGCTGACCTCCATTAACTGTGTCCTCCAGCAGTCTGTCTTGTGGTGTTTTTCTTACTTTAATTGGCTTTTCCACCTGCACCTTGTAATAGACTTTTGCATGTAATTGATGCTGATCAAGTCTCTGTTCCAGCTCCCAGTCAGACTTCAAACAATTCATTACTGGTTGGATTGAAGTCACAAAGCTTCTCCTTCTTGGTAGGTCAGAAACTTTAAGCTGTAATGTACCAGTCTAGCACCTACTTCTGGGGCAAGAGGGATTTGGAGATTTTCCTCTACCAGCCCATAAAATGTGCTTTCAAGATATTTTGGCCAGGTTAAAGCTGCAGGTACTGCCAATGCTGTGCTGTACACATTTTGATTTACCAACCCAGACATTTCAATTCAGCACCTTTCACTTCCAATGAAATTCACATACCCTGCAGAATGTGCACTGAGAACTTGTGCTGCATTGGAAACTTAGGACTGTGTAATCATCCACATCACTGCAGCTTCACTTTTTTTTTTTCTTAAATTCTATGGCATTTCAGTTTCCACACAGATTTAGCCCTCACCTCATGTTAGAAACTCTTGTAGGAGTTTGTCATTCTACTATTGATTAGCCAGATAGTGAAATAACAGGCTGCTAACTAAGTAATGCTGAAATAACAGGATGTTAACTAAGTAATGCCAAAGTGTTGGAGTTATTGGGTCAATTCTGTAAGTAGGAGAAACACATTACATTATTGCTGGAAGTAAGAACAAACAGCTTCCCCAAATACACTCCTTGGTCCTCACAGTTCTGTTTTTCGAAGAGACAGCTTATTGCTTCCTACTTTTTACTTTTTCTTTGTTGTCTGTCTTCTCACATTACATGTACACAATCTTCAGCCTTATGGTGGTTGTAACATGTTAACTTCAAGTTATATTGAGAGAGTAAACAGAGAATAGCTTTACCAAGATAAGCAGTTTTTTTAAGCAGTAAAATTATTCAGATAACACTGAAATGCAACACATGACTTCCTTAATTTGCTTTTCACCAGCTTCTGTTTAGTCAGCTGATGTCTCGAAGTATCTTTCACTTCTGAGGAGACCTAGGTGGTTTAACTTCACAAAACTTGTGTGTGGGTCACCATTTGATAGTTGTTTCCTACCCAGAAAACTGACAGTCCTAGACAAAGCTGCTTTATAATGGGTTTTGTCCCTGGCTAGCAGTGTTCCTAACTGGATGTTGATGCCTGTGTGTTCATCACACACACAGTCCAGGTGCCCTGGTGAATTCAGAAAGCTGAAAGTGAACTGTCACAACAAGGGTGAGAGAATGGCAATGCTCCATCAGAAAAGGGGAAAAAAGCTGCCTTTTCTCTTGAAACAAATGCTTTCAAGTGGCCTAGATCTTTCATGCCACACAATTTTGTTAGACGTAGGTTTGCCACCTCAAAAGTTGAACATAATTTTTTATATTGTTTTCAATTGCTTATTCCTGTATACCAAGCTTCATGCTGAAAATGACCACTGGATGTTTTCACGGAAAAACTTAGAGAATCAGCCTTTCTATTTCTCAGCACAGAAATAAGCTGGAACAAGTGTGTTGCCTTTTTCATCATATTTAGTCTCATGTCTGATTGAGATTCAATTCTATAGATATAATTTCAACCAGTAATTAAAATCTAATGTACTGTACTATTTGAAATGTGCCTCTCTTGTTTCTGTGTTAATTCCTCATGTTTGGTCAACTATAACACTGTAAAAATCTCAGTACACATACACTTGTGAGATGTGTTTTGGTCATGCAGATGCTTTAGCTGAAGATACCATTGGTACTCACCAAAACTACCTCAGAACTCTGGTATTCAGCAGGACTTTGCCTTTCAGTGCTACTTCTGGTTGTAATTGATGCTCTTAGCAAAAAGAAGAGGATTTAATCTGCCAGAATTATCTGTCTGGTGTACTGGTGAAGCCAAAGATCCCACAGAAAAATGATGCATGTTCTTATAATCAAATGTGTAATTACAGTTTCCATTAACTCAAAGATGAGTTAAAGGATTAGAGATAGAGTCAGCAATTTGCTGATGTTTGAACACTTTACAGACTGTTTGGATTTTTTTTTTTTTTTTTTTTTTTTAGGAAGTGAGGCCACAAAAGAATGCCCAAACTTAGTTTTACACAGACAGTCTCAATTCTTACACTGAGAATTTCTGGTAGGAAAGACTGAAGAATGGCATTTCTACAATGAGAAAGTCAAAGTGATTAAGATATTCCATTTATTTCCATATAAAACATGGTTATTTCTCATAAGGTATGAAAGGCTTAGTCTGCTTTTAGGTTTATTTTGCCTTACGTTGATAATGAAGAAAATATAGCATTTTCCTTCAATAACGTGATCAACATGTCTTGATTTTCTTTGAGATGTTGAAAACAGAGCTGAGTCTCCTGAGTGGATATAGATCAGGACAACATTCATCTGGACAGTTCTTTCATCACACCGATTACAAACTCTGCCAAGGCTCTGTTAAGACAACAGCAGGTTAATATTTGTGAAAGTCTGTCCTACTCTTCAGGGTTTTTTCCCTGTGCTTTGATTTCTTCTGGCAATTAAAAGCGTAAAACACAACAGGTTTGCATTTAAAAAAAACAAACTTAAAATGCATTGAAACATAATTTTAAAAAGCCTGTTTAACTTATATGAAGCTCCAATTACTTCTTTTAAAAATGCTCTCTTATTTTTTGTATAGAATCATAGACTAGTTTGAATTGGAAGGGACCTTTAAAGATCATCACCCTGCCAAGCCCATGGGCAGGAACATCTTTCCCTAAGTCAGGTTGCTCAAAGCCACTTCCAATCTGACCTTGAACACTTCCAATGTGAGGGTATCCCATTCCACTGTCACTTTCATTTTCATTTAAATCCTGTACAGTTTACCCTCTTTAAAAAGGTAAAATTACTGTTTTCACTAAGTTTCATCTAGGCTAGCTCATTAAATGGTGGTGGACATGGTTATTTGGTTATGGTTATGTTTCTGTGAAAACCCTGTGGGAAACTGAAAGAAGTCCATGCTGATAATTGAAAATAATAACTGTATATAATAATATGCATGTAGCATTCAAGTCATTTTAAAGAGAAATGGCTGCAACTACAAATTGTTTGCTAAAATCAGCTGTATAACAAAGCTTCTTTTTTTGATTACTGTGTGTAGTCATTTTTTCTGAATGTAAAACCCTTGAAAGTCACCAACAGGCAGCACTAATTAGAGCCAAGCCCAGCATAAGCAGCTGCTAAGCAAGGACCCAATGGACTGCAAGCTCTGTGGTAAACATACTGTATTAGCTTCTAAAGTCTCTATAGTCAAATATTACTGCAATGTAGAAATAATCACAGTCTAGTAGTTTTAACGGTAGTTATGTGACTTGAATGAATACAAGAACAGCTTTACAGATTCAGATCAAGGGCTCATCAAGCTGAGTGTTGTAAGCACACACCTAAGGAAGAGTTAAGAACTGTGTCTGCATATATGTATGTATGGTAATTACCCTCTGATGCTCTCTCAGCCTTCAGCTATTTTCAGCTCTAGGGATTTCCTGAGTGCTTATGATGGCCTGTTTCATATCGTGTGGTTGATCTTTCTTCCACAGTTTCTGCATCCTTCCCTTTCATCCTTATACATTTCTTAGGTTCACAACATCCTTTGAAAAGGTTTGTGTTTGGTTTTGCTTTTGTGGTGGGTTTTGTTTGTGGTTTTGTTTTCGTTTGTTTGTTTCACAAGTCTTGCTGTTTATTACCTGAATAACCACCACTTTTTCCTTATTTTGAACTTGGTTTCCCACCAGGAACCAGACATTGATTCAGTGGTTACACACACTTATTAGTTATTCAGCTCTTTCATCTTTGACTTCATACAAAACTCTTAAGTGAAAACCATCTAGTATTTGTTTCTGTTCATTCTGTCTAGCTGTATTCCAACCTCTGTCCATAGTTGTTTCAGAAGATAACTGATAATAAGGTAATATAATAGCAGATTTACCCCTACTTTTTTATGGGCATGGATCTTGAGGGCTTGATAATGTAGCAGTTTCTTCTTTTACTTTTTTATTGTTTAGATTTTGCTTTGGAGGAACCATTTAATTACTTTGCACGCAGTGATGGAATAATGTTATAAAAATATTGGACTATAGAAAGATCTTTGTTTCTGGTACTTAAAAATCACTGAAGAGCTGCATGCAGTAAAATAAATGCAAGCAATATAAAACAGGAGAGTACCCTGAAAAGTTCAAGCAAGTTAAATTCTGCTTGCAAATTAAAATGAAGCTGGAAAATTGAAGATGCACTAATTATTCATAAGTTACATGTCTTTTAATTAATTTTACCCACAGTACAAGTATACATCTCGTGGTTGCTTTCTAAGTGGCACATCTATAAATTTACTAAACTATCATACTTGAATTCTTTTCACCAGTGCTGAGTGAAAATCTGCTTTGTTAAAAGATGCTGTTCCCTTTTCACCAAGCTTGCATAGCACTACATGATTCTTAATTTCTCTTTCTACCAAATCCAGAGATAAGCATTTTAGAAGATGCTCCTTATTATGATACTGTTCATCCTTCCTTATTCTGCATTGCACTAAGAAAGTCCAGTTGCTTCAAAGTAGTTCTGGTAATGTTTTTCCAGAGCTGCATGAGTTCACACCTTTTAGAAATAGGTTTAGCATCCTCAAAGAGAACAGGGACTTCCCTACCATGACACTTCAGTCACCACCAATACTGCTTTTCTCCCTTGTCCTATCCTCCCTGAAACCACTCTTTCTTTCTTTCATCAAATATCAACTTTGAAGTTTTTGTCAGCTGAAACTAAAATAAAATTACTGTTGATATCATCCATAAGATCTGTGTATGTTCTGCCAGAATATTTAGCATGATATTGCATGAACATGCAGTGAATTTCAATTTAAATATGCTAGCAGTATTTAATAACTTGTACACACCATGTAGCCTGTATTGGATTTGTAGTTTGAATGTCCTGATGAAGATTTTAATGTCTCAGAAGCCTTTTCAGTAAGCAAATAATAACCTAACTAAGCAAACTTTTTGCTAGTAAACTTTGGAACAACCTCTTAATGTAAAATGTATTGATCTTTTGGATTACAAAGACAAATTTGGATGTTCACAATCTTGGAAGACTGCCTTTCTAATGGAAAGAAAACCAACTTCTTCATTTTTCCTTTCTGAAATAATGCACTTTCTTTTGAGATTAAGTGAAAAAAAAACACTTGTAATCAGTTAAACAGAGAACTGTAATAATTACAAATGAAAGAAAATACATTGTTATGCCTTAGGTTAAAAGCAATTAAATGAGGTAGAGCTAGAGACCAAACAGACCTAACAGATGAGCAAAACCCCCTAGTTTAGTGTGGCAGATAATATTTGGGTTTTGAGAGGGATGAAAATATGGGCTGGTTTATGAAAACAATTATTTAAAATCTAAACATACTGATAAATTATGGGTGTGATTATATGATGAAAATCTACGTAAGTACTAAAAGCAACAAGTGAGCAAATTGGACTGACTTTTGGACACCTTGTGTTTTATTTGTTTTTTTGATAGGTGAAATGAGGAATGATTTATATATTACCGTAGAAAGAGGAGAATTTGAGAAAGGAGGGAAGAGCGTGGCCAGAAATGTGGAAGTGACAATGCATGTGGTGGACAGCAGTGGTCAAATTTTAAAGGTATCTTTGTTGTATATTTTTCCTTGCTGTAGTTAATTTCGATGCACTTTTTATATGTAAATCATCTTCTGTGGCATTGATTGAAGAATAAAAAAATGCTTTGGAAAGGACATGTTTATCTTTTGCTGTCTTTAGGTATTCAATGGGTTTCCTCTTTGCTTAAAACCTTTATAAAATGCCCTTATAAACCTTTATAAATGTTTGTTTTATTTCTGTGATTAATTACAAGATTGGGATAAATGCCTATAATTGCCAGCCAAATAACTAATGATTCCATTAAGATTCTGGAAAATGTTGAAGCAAGATCAAGTTTTGGAGAATTTTTTATTTCATAGTAATTGTTACTAGGTATGCAATTTCTTATGTTACACAGAACAATGTGTTTTGATAATTTTCAATTTTGTGTCGGATTTTAATAAATCAAGGATCTTTGATGCAAAATCATCACCATGTATCAATATAAAGAATAAATTAATGTTCCTTGTTCAAATTTGATTGCATGCTGTTGGTGATGGCTTACAAACAGGAACTGGTTTATATTTTAATTACTAATAGGTGACTGTTTCTCACATTTTTTTTCTGTACCAAAAAGATTTCTGTTCACCTTAAAATTTTTCCACACATTTTTATAATATTATTTTTTTTCATTTTATTTGAAAGTTCTTTTTTTTTTTTTTTTTCACATGTTCTGCATGATTTCACAGGCTGTGGGGTGCCCAAATGCAGAAAGGCTACACAAATAGCCTGGTTCAAATTACTTGTTTTTATATCTAAAGTGAGATTATGTATATAAATGCATGGCTTGCAATATGTATATATATGTTTCTATATACACACAGACACAGCTACAGCTTACCTTACCTACAGAAAATTAATAGGTATCTCTAAGTCAGGACTTATACAGCTCCATTTGTCTACCTTGCTATGGAGAAACTATCACAGGAGTTGCAAAGGAAACCAACATTTTGCTTCTTCCTGATCATATCACTGATAATGGCAAGGTTCCAGGCTTATTTCAGAGGACTGAAGATCTTGAGCCTGGTCTACTCTGGTCTCAGTTCCAATCTTTGTTGCTTGGACATAACACTGGCTAGACCATGTGGTGTCATGGGACTTAACACCACATTTGTTTGTAAGCCTCTCTCATCACCCAGGTTGATTCTGATTGATGTGAATGATGCTTGTAACTTCTAATTTTCTAGTTGGCAAATATTAACAAAATGCTTCTATTTTTGAGGGGTTTAACATACTGAACATTGTACCACATCTAACATTTATGATATGAATGTAAATATTAAATAGTCTTCCTTGGAAGAGCAGTCCTTGATGATATTTTACCAGTGAACTAATCTATTTTTAATAATATTTTTTCCTTCATTAGGATTTTATCTCATTTGGCTCTGGAGAACCACCAGCCAGTGAGTACCATTCTTTTGTGCTTTATCATAACAATGGTCCCAGATGGGCTGAGCTGCTGAAACTTCCTATTCCTGTGGATAAATTCAGAGGAGCTCACATCCGCTGTGAATTCCGACACTGCTCCAGTAAGTGCTGTTCATGACTTCTGCTCGTCCTCTCTGCTACAGCTGCACTAAGCACACAAGTTTCCATGACACCTCAGGAAAAAGAGAGCTGCATGAACTTGCTCTGTAATGCTTTTTGTTGCTTATAAAGTTCCAGAGTTTTTTAAGCATTCTGAAAATTTTTAGAGATTATTTTGAGGTAAAAATTGATGAGTGGGTGCACATTCTGCATTCCAAAGTGTGAGAGGCAGCTTTCATAGAGGGGGTTAAACTTCTATATGTTGCTAAGATTGCATATTTGGTGGCTTACATTATTTGTTGTTAATAAATACTAAATCATCGGAATACTCCTTTCTATTTAAAGTGAGATAACACAAACTGTTGCAGGAGACAATGTGCAAATCAGAACAGAAATTCAAGATAATCTTCATCTGATAAGCTGCAAATAGCTTCCAGTATACTTTCTTATGTTGTATTAAATACATTTATTTTGTCTAAAATGTATTCTATTATCTTTAAGTGCTGCTATTTATATACACATTTCAGCAAAAGAAAAGGGTGAGAAGAAATTGTTTGGCTTTTCTTTCGTGCCCCTGATGCAGGAAAATGGGAGGACTCTGCCAGATGGCACCCATGAACTCATTGTACACAAGGTAATTTGAATTTACAGTCATTAGCTGTAATGATTCCTCCAGAATGTACTTTAAATGCCCAGAGATGTTGAGAGAGTCTGCATTGATTATCACTGAATGATCATCTTGTCATCATTAAAATATCTATTGCTGATTGGTTAATATTAACCTTCCTGATACCAACTGCAGTTGAGTCTAGGTATTTGTTTCAGTGCACTGCTTTCCCTAGGTCTTACTAGAATATCACATTGTGCTTATAATGGATTTCACAAAGATAAGGGAACCCTGTTACTGAGTTCCTCAAGCTGGAAAATCAGACAAGCTCATTTATCTACTCAGTGTTATAATTTTTAGAGATATTTCAGCTTTGTGGAATTCTTATTTCTACACTTAACAGTTGTTTCTTTTTTTGATTTCAATGTCAATATATGAATCTATGATTAAACCCAAAGTTTGCAACAAGCATAGTGAAAATTCTTCAGTTTCTGGCAGAGAAATAATAATGACTCATATTTTAAAGATTTGGTCAATTGTTTTGTGCAGTTCAGTAATTTTAACTGGTTTGTTTTCACAGTGTGAAGAAAACACAAACCTTCAGGACTCTGGTCGCTACCTCAAACTCCCCTTTTCAAAGGGAATATCCCTAGGAAACAACAGCCAAGCAGTAAAAACCACTAAAGAGTCCTTCTGGATTACATCCTTTCTCTGCTCCACTAAACTCACACAAAATGGTAGGATAAGTTGATTTTTTAAAACATGATGAATTCAGATGAGTGTGTGATAGGTAGTCTTTTCCATGCCCAGCAAGCATGGAGGTACTAAAAAATATCTTATGTTCTATCTGTTTTATAAACTGATTTTCTTCATAAGTTTTTTTATGCCCAGAGGGAAACAAATGCAGTATGATAAACCATTATTTTGAAGTAGTTCAAGAATGCTTTTCACATTAACATGATATTGGAATCAAATGGAGCACTTTTGGAATCAACTGTCAAAACCTAGCTGCTTTAGAAAAACTCTTCATATGTTTGTTGGAGAGATTTTATTAAATACTTATTGTCAGCTTTAGGCTGTAGCTGTTTTTAATTAGGCATATATTGCTTTTTTTGTTGTATTTTTTTCTCTTACTTTAAGCCAACAAATATTTGCTACTACTTAAAACAATCTTATATACTGTTTATAAGGAGCAATAGATGGAAATACATGGGTTTATACTCTTTACCAGTGCTCTGGGTAAAATTCTTAAGGTACTTGCGATATTAATTGTGGTTTGTAACTGAAACAAAAAACTGTTTCTGGAACAGTTTTCCACAAATTTATTAATATTGTGTATTTGTTTGGTAGTGTGTTTCTGACCATTTTTTGATATACCCACAATTTTGTATTATTTTTTTCTAAGATGTTTATAACAGCTTTAAGACCTTGTTTTGCTCTTTCTTGTGTATGAATATCAGTGACTTTACCCTTCTCCTGTGTATGATGATAAAATTGTTAATAGTGTCCAAATTGGTTGTAGGTGTTTAACAAAAACTAGAACAGCTTTTTAAATTTAAATAATCATCTTAATTTTCACCCTTTAGTAGCAAGTGTCCAAAATAGAACTGTGTGCAAACAACAAGTGTTCTATTTCCTTGTGCACATCCATTTTGTATTGTCATGTTGTTATTCAAAATAATATAAATTACCCAATAAAAGATTTTCTCAAAGGTTGCTAATAGGGAATCAGAGACTAAATTTGCTTCAGTTAAAGGCCTTTAGGAAATCACATGAATCTACTGGTACTTACACATGCATGAAAGTGTTGACTGGAACTTAATTGTCTCACTGATAAATAGTTGTCCTATTATCAGGGATTATAACACTAATTTTTGTTCACAGTACAGGAGTTATTTCGTACTTAATATTACAAAAAGTGTGACATAGGGCATAAAATTTCCTCCTTTTTCTTTTTTTTCCATATTCTGAATGAGAGGGTGTAGAATATCTGAATAATATTGATCCCCTTTTCAGCTCTGAAAGAGTTAACAATTATTTCAGCAGTACTTCAGAGGGTGGAAATATTTTCAATAGACAGGCTCATATTTTCTCCAAGGATCTTCTTTGAGAAGTTCATCTTGGTGAGTTTCCAAATCCCCATTCTTTTAAACAAAAAGTTGCCAAAATCTATTGCATGCTCAGAAAATGAACATAGAGCAAAGCATGTGGATATTTGGTCATGTGAGCATTATTTCAGTTGTCCCTGAGAGAATGTAGCATATGCATTAAAAAATACAGGATTAAAAGTTCTGTGTGTTTAATTTGTTTAGTAAACATTTGTATTGGTATTTTTGAAAATGGCTGACAATTTTTAATCTGTTTTTAAGTTTGGAGATTTTTCTGAATTTCTTTCTCAGAGATTTGCCTTTGTTTACAAACAACAATGTCCAGCCTGAAAATTAATTGAAAATTGTGCTATTGTCTGTCAGTGGGATGGGGGAGGACCCCAACCCCAGACTTGTAAAGGGTGTGACTGAATCTGGCCACAGCTTTACTGGCTTGTTGGGAAATTCTACTCCGCTGTCATTCTCTCATTCCTTGTTCCCACATGCCATCAGCTCTCATGCATATTCAAATTATAGGGATGGGGGAAGGACGCTGCCTGTTAGTTTTTGGGATCCATAAATTCCTTACCTTTGATATTTTGGAGGGCCAATTAGGATTATGTCCAATCAATTTTTAGAGACCTTCTAACCAGGGGAATCTGTGTGTTCATCAACATATTGCTAAGAATGCGTCCTTATCTAATATTTCTGCTCTGCCGGTTAGTTTGTCTTTTAGTTTTCCTTTTGATCCTGACAGTTAATCAGTTAATGTTAACAAAAAAGTATACCATCTTTTATTCATCATATTCTTGGCAGTGTAGTTATATTTCATTATCCTAAAAAGGACTCCAAAAGAGTGAGAGAGAACATAGTATTTTTCTTCTGAGTGGTTGTCAAAACAACTTATTGTTTTGACTTACGTAGTTTTACTTAGTTTTTGACATATAGGAGGGATCTCTGCCTGCAAGAGACTCGGGAGCCTTCCAGCAAGTCAGAATATTTTAGCAAGTTGGCATCCACTCATTTCTCTGCACTGATCAGCACATCCCTGGTCAGCAGCTGTTCAGAAGCAGAGCAACGTGCCATACAGTATGGCAATTGCAAGGTAGAGGTGTAATCCATCTAGCTGCATTTTAAAAGAGCCTAACAGTGATCAGTAAAACAGAAGTAACACTGGGGAGATTTCCAGATTGACCCCAGTTTGGAGGGAGTGTTGACAACCACCAAAGCATCTTTTTGGAAGAGGCATGCTGCCAGCCAGTTCTGGAATTCAGATTTTTCTTCTTGGAGTGCAGTAATGTTACAATAAGCCAATTTCTGGTGTCTCATGATTTATATGAGAGATGGAGAAACATCCCCAACCACTTTTAAAACATATGATTCTAAACCTCTTATTAAACCTAGTGTTTTGGATTTAAATTACATACTTTGAGAAGGGATGGGAGATCATGTGTAGCCTATTTTAAATATATAGACCTTGATTATTATTAAGAGAATGCACTGGAAATACTTTTTTTCTTTAGCAAAATTAATCAGCAGCAGTGACATTTTCCCTTTTCCAAAACTATGTTTTCCCAGTGGGTCTATTTCTGGGGACAGTTTTATATTCTCGTGTCTCTTAATACATCACACATTGCTATTTGTTCCCCTTGTGACTCACATGTCAGATTTTCTCTTCGTGTCATTTATGCTTGGGCTATTCACTAATGTTATCTCAGCAGTGACTTTCCTCCTTAGCACTTCCCTTGAAATAAGTGCTTTGAAGTGAGTGTCTTACATTTGCTTTCTCGTTCTTTCTAATCCCCCAACAAATCCCTAATACTGAGTTTCAACTTACCTTCCAACAAGTTCCTCCAGCAAACCTGTAAAGAAGTGTTTTTCCTGCTATGAACTGACAGCTTCAGCTAGTCTCGTTACTCTGCAGCTTGAGCTGAGGCTTAAACAGAATAAAGTGTGGAAGTACATTTAATTATTGAAAAGACAAGTGCAGTTCACTGGATTTGTAATTCTTGTTTTGAAAAATTCCTGACAGAAAGAATAATAAGACCTATGATTTGTCCTTGACCTTTGAGAAGTGTATCTGATGCATTTGTGGGACCCTCCATCCCTCTTCACGCAACTCAAGTATCTCTTTTTTAACATGCTAGCACAACAGGAAGCAAAATAAACAAGTAACATATAAATGCCTCAAAACAATTTGTGCCCATCAAAAGGAATTGAGGTAGCAAAATATTTTTGGAATCTTATGTGGGTTTTTTGCCATTAACACCCCTGGCAAGATTTGAATATAGGCAGAGATTTGTTTAATACTAATAAAACCCCAAATACTACTTCATTTCTTGTGGGAGAGAGGAACTTCCCTGGAGCAAACCAGGAAAGAGATGACACAAAGGTGAGTTTTCTTCAAGTATTACTTGAGTGTGACAACAGTCTGTGTTGGGAAGCTCCCAAAGAAATGCTGAACCCAGAGGAAAACTTGCTCTTAACTTGCTAGTTTGATAAGTACTGAGAACACTTCAGAAGCACTGGATGTTGCTAAGACAGTGCTGGACTTTGGTCAACCAGAGTGTAGGTCAACTTAAACTGATGGAAGGGTTTCATGGTTACTAAGGTTTTCTGCTTCAAACAACCAGGCAGTGAGAATTTTTGAAAAGCTGGTTAGTGAAGTGTGGAAGTAGTAAACTGGAATATAAAGGGACTTTGAGATTTATTTAATTCAATGGCTAAAAAATATGTGTAACTTTTCCTGAATACAAGTGGAAAGGAACACTGCAGACATGTCCGTTCATCAAGGAGAAACTGCTGAAAAGCCAAGTCAAATTTGCAAAACTGTTTTAAGATATTGAATGATATGGAACATGAAATTCAGAATCTTCTAGCAATGTGGGCTTTTTAGTACATCACTGAAGCTGAAAGCAGTAACATATGTTCAAACACTGTTAGATGTAGAACTTCCATTTAAGACAGGTGGAAGGGCAGATCTTTTACCTGGGCCACCACCTCCCGATGACTTTTATGGAAGTACTTACAAAAAGTCATGGATGGAAAAATCGACATGTAGCTAATTGGAATGTGCTGTAAGATGAGTTTATCAAAGACACATCATGCCAGAATAAACTTGTTACTCTTTCTTTTCAAAGTTTTTCTTTGTTATTATGGAGAGGAAATGTACCAGTTCAATAACACACAACATGGGAAATTAGAAAAGAAACAGATCAGAATAAGAATTTTAAAACTGGCAATAAGAGTTAAAAAGGAACTGGCAGGTGGTGGAAGTAATTTCCTTCCTGAGCAGAAGGAAACTACTAGTAGATCTGAAGAAATCTCTGGGATTGATCTCTGTTCTAAAGGAGTGGAGGGGAATGGGGATGAAAGTTACTTCACTGAAATCTGAGACAATTTACTGCTAATATGTCATTGAAAGTTCTCATCAGTTGAGAAAGACAAAATCAAAATAAGATACAACAAAGCAAGAGAACTTTTATTTAGATAATTAATAATGATAGAAAAGGCAGAAGCATACACTATTGGAGAGTCCTGGGAATTCTGCTATACCCAGAGAGCTGAACAGCAATAAACAGGCGAAAGACATATTTGAGTCATCAATATGATGTATCTAAAAGACCCTCAAATTCTGGAACATAGATACCAGGTGTTTAGAGCAGACTTATGGGCTTGCTAATGATAATAGAAAGCAGTGATATAATCTTAACTGCAATGTTATCATATTGGTCAAGAAAGGTGAAGGAGAGTGACTTAAAACTGGAAGAAGTTTGAAGACACTTGGGTATCTTTTAGCTCAGAATAGTTTATTTTCCAGAAGAGATAGTGTTGCTTTTTAATAAAACAGAATCTTAGAGGCATTGTGTTTGTTCTCTAAAAAGACACAGGAAGATGAGTATTTCGCATATATTCAAAATAAAAATAAGAAGACTATTTCTAACTGTCAAGAACAATTCTGGAAGGCATCCTTCAAAAGATGAGAGAGAGCAAAATAATTGCTTGTCTTAAGATGGTAGTTGAAAAATGTCTGAACAAGATTGCATGGTACAGTTGCCACAAGAGACTGATTTTAGTGACCCAGTACCATGTTCTTATGTTTGTAGTGGTGGAGCAATTATGGAATGGAATGAAAATCTGTTGTTGGGAAGATCATATAACAGCAAATGTGGAGATGTTTTCTTTCATTTTAATGATGCCAAATTTCGCTGAGTGGACTGTAATAGTCAAATTTAAAATCTGAAATGCTGCTTTACTTCCAACTTTAACCTTGCATTTTGTTTTTGCAGGAGATATGCTTGACCTGCTGAAATGGAGAACCCATCCAGACAAAATTGCAGGCTGCCTCTCCAAATTGAAAGATATCGATGGTTCAGAAATAGTGAAGGTATATACATTTCTAAACTTTTAGATAATATAAGGGAAATAATGTATTCCCCTGTCACAGAAATATGTGTTTAATAACAAACTGTCTCTTATTCCCTTCCATCAGTTTCTTCAAGATACACTAGACACTTTATTTGGAATTTTAGATGAAAACTCTCAAAAATATGGATCAAAAGTATTTGATTGTTTGGTAAGTTTCATTTTGCGGTGCTGCTTAACACTACTTAAGAACTAAGTAAAACAAAACAAAAGTCTTTTTTTCTTTTTCTCTCACATTTAGGTTCACATAATAAATTTGCTGCAGGACAGCAAGTTTCACCACTTTAAGCCAGTAATGGACACGTACATTGAAAGTCATTTTGCAGGAGCACTTGCATACAGGTGAAATCTGTGCTTTTTCTATCTGATTTGAATACTGACATTTACTACTGAACTAAGCAGAATCAGTCATTAGGTTAAAGAAACTGTGTATCCCTGTTAAAATCATTCTACTGCATATTACAGCTGACATTATGGCTGTTTTATGAGAGATCCAGGTGTTCTTCAGCAGACTGAAAGCTGGGTGTAATACTGGGTCTGTAGTGATCAGTGAAATCTAGTGATATAATTTTATTTTGTCAGTGTTTCTTGTATGACAGCTATTGGTTTGCATTTTACATGCAAAGTTAACCCTTTTCCCACTTCTGTGTTCTAATACTTTCTGATGGGCTATTCTAGAGATCTTATAAAAGTACTGAAGTGGCATATCGATCGAGTCACTGAGGTGGAGCTTCATGAGCACATACAGGAAGTACTAAAGGTAATAAAAATTGTCAAAGACAATTATATATTTCAATGATGTGTTCATACAGTACCAACAGGTTTCACTTAGGAAATGAGGCAGAGTATACATAAATGATAGAATAGTAGTACTAATTCTAGGGAGCTGCAGACTTTTTCAGTGCAGTCACTTTTTTCATGGGTCTCTTTTGTCAGTAAGTTGATCATTGAACTTACTACCACTAGACTCTGGAGCTCTGTGTTGCTTAATGAATGAGGCAAAGTAAGCAAATATAGATTGCATTCGTGGCGTTAACATCCATCGCATAACTGAACCTAAATGGTAGACATGCCTGCTGACCTAACTGATCCTTCCTGACACCAGGGAGTTCTGTTGAAAGATGGTTGTTTTGGTTGCTGTTGTTGCCCCAGCTTGTGCCATCAACAAAGCACAGTATGCCATCAGGCTGAGTTATGCAACACAATAATCCTATTTGGGATGGGAGCTACAGTCTGGAAATAAAATATCAATGTGGTACTCTTCTGTATTTTTCTATGCTGCTGTGAACTTTGGTGTCTTGCTGATAAGGAAAAGCTGTTTTCAATTTACATTCCAAGAGTTTTGCAATTTAAGCTTTTTTTGGTGGTGAGGATGTTGTTTTGTTTTTTGGTTGGTTTGGTGTTTAGGTTTTTTTTTTTGTTCCCTGATTTGTAGAGATTATGAAAGGCAAGGGAAGAGCAGCTCTGAGTATTTTTGTGCTTTTGAAATGTTGTTAGTGTTTCAATAGAAAGATTTGCCAAAATTAAGTAATGTGGTGTCCTGTTTCAGACCCTTGTCTTTATTTGAATGATAGAAGCATTGCATGTGTTCTATTTAAAGAGAAACATCTTCATTTTTATGATTTATCTCTGCTTTTGACATTTGTAGGCACAAGAATATATCTTTAAATACATAGTTCAGTCTCGAAGGTTATTCTCTATTGCTACTGGTGGCCAAAATGAGGAGGAATTTCGCTGCTGTATTCAAGAGCTTCTTATGTCAGTCCGCTTCTTCCTTTCTCAGGAGAGCAAAGGAGCTACTGCTTTATCCCAACTGCAAGTAAGTTTTCAAATGTGCCTTGCTTATTGGCATTTTCCACATCCAGTATAAAAAATGTATGCCTGTCCAGGAAAGAAACTAGAGCAAAGTGGCATTTTCAACTTTTTGTCCTACAGTGTGAAATTTTCATACCAGTAGCTTCTAAATATGCTTGGAACAGATAATCCTAAATATGGTATTTAATTTTTAATTATAATAATTATATTGATGGATACTGTGCTGGTTTCAAGGTAAACCAGCAGGAGAAATGAACTCAACACGAGAGAGATTATGAATCAGAGCCACAATTTAA